>JACEFZ010013212.1:155000-417500 GCA_014155875.1 Cepaea nemoralis
GATATACTGGGTAGACACTAGTCTGTGGGGCAACCTGGGTAAACACTAGTCTGTGGGACATACTAGGCAGACACTAGTATGTGGGGCAACCTGGGTAAACACTAGTCTGTGGGACATACTAGGCAGACACTAGTCTGTGGGACATACTAGGTAGACACTAGTCTGTGGGACATACTGGGCAGACACTAGTCTGTGGGATATACTAGGCAGACACTAGTCTGTGGGACATACTAGGCAGACATTAGTCTGTGGGGCATACTGGGCATACAGTAGTCTGTGGGACATCCTGGGCAGACACTGGTCTGTGGGACATCCTGGGCATACAGTAGTCTGTGGGGCATTCTGGGTAGACAATAGTCTGTGGGACATACTAGGCAGACACTAGTCTGTGGGACATACTAGGTAGACACTAGTCTGTGGGACATACTGTATGTATGTCCCACAGACTAGTGTCTGCCCAGTATGCCCCACAGACTAGTGTCTGCCTAGTATACCCCACAGACTAGTGTCTACCTAGTATATCCCACAGACTAGTGTCTGCCCAGTATGTCCCACAGACTAGTGTCTGCCTAGTATGTCCCACAGACTAATTTCTGCCCAGTATGTCCCACAGACTAGTGTTTGTCCCGTATGTCCCACAGACTAGTGTCTGCCCAGTATGTCCCACAGACTAGTGTCTACCCAATATGTCCCACAGACTAGTGTCTGCCCAGGATGTCCCACAGACTAGTGTTTGTCCAGTATGTCCCACAGACTAGTGTCTGCCCAGGATGTCCCACAGACTAGTGTCTGCCCAGTATGCCCCACAGACTAGTGTCTACCCAGTATGTCCCACAGACTAGTGTCTGCCCAGTATGCCCCACAGACTAGTGTCTACCCAGTATGTCCCACAGACTAGTGTCTACCTAGTATGCCCCACAGACTAGTGTCTGCCCAGTATGCCCCACAGACTAGTGTCTGCCCAGTATGTCCCACAGACTAGTGTCTACCTAGTATGTCCCACAGACTAGTGTCTGCCCAGTATGTCCCACAGACTAGTGTCTGCCCAGTATGTCCCACAGACTAGTGTCTGCCCAGTATGTCCCACAGACTAGTGTCTACCTAGTATATCCCACAGACTAGTGTCTACCTAGTATGTCCCACAGACTACTGTCTGTCCAGGATGTCCCACAGACCAGTGTCGTCTGCCCAGGATGTCCCACAGACTACTGTATGCCCAGGATGTCCCACAGACTACTGTATGCCCAGGATGTCCTACAGACTACTGTCTGCCCAGGATGCCCCACAGACTACTGTATGCCCAGGATGTCCCACAGACCAGTGTCTGCCCAGGATGTCCCACAGACTACTGTATGCCCAGGATGCCCCACAGACTAGTGTCTGCCCAGTATGCCCCACAGACTAGTGTCTGCCCAGGATGCCCCACAGACTAGTGTCTGCCCAGGATGTCCCACAGACTACTGTCTGCCCAGGATGCCCCACAGACTACTGTATGCCCAGGATGTCCCACAGACCAGTGTCTGCCCAGGATGTCCCACAGACTACTGTATGCCCAGGATGTCCCACAGACTACTGTCTGCCAGGATGCCCCACAGACTACTGTATGCCCAGGATGTCCCACAGACCAGTGTCTGCCCAGGATGTCCCACAGACTACTGTATGCCCAGGATGCCCCACAGACTAGTGTCTGCCCAGTATGCCCCACAGACTAGTGTCTGCCCAGGATGCCCCACAGACTACTGTATGCCCAGGATGTCCCACAGACTACTGTCTGCCCAGGATGCCCCACAGACTACTGTATGCCCAGGATGTCCCACAGACCAGTGTCTGCCCAGGATGTCCCACAGACTACTGTATGCCCAGGATGCCCCACAGACTAGTGTCTGCCCAGTATGCCCCACAGACTAGTGTCTGCCCAGGATGCCCCACAGACTAGTGTCTGCCCAGTATGCCCCACAGACTAGTGTCTGCCCAGGATGTCCCACAGACTAGTGTCTGTCCAGGATGTCTCACAAATTCTTCTTTTCTTCTCTCGTTCGCTTTAAATTGGTTTTCTGTATCTGTAATTGTTTCTCTTGTATAAATTGCTCTTGCCTTTTTAGTTCACATGGCGGTCATTACAAGTTTTTTTCCAATTATTTTTTCTAGCCTAGACGACTTGCCTATATACATGTCACATCCATTTTACAAAGATAACAAACAGAGTTAATAGCAAGTGCTGATAGAGACAAGACTAGTTAGGGGGTTAAGGTTGCAAATAATGAATGGGCCACATAACTGAACAAAGGCTCGTCTCAGACCACGACTTGCGAACGCACACAGGTTAGTTGACGTAACAGGCTGAGCTAAGCGACAGACGATAGCCAGAGCAAGGGCGAGAACAAAGTAGGACTGTACGCTTGGTATGAAACAGACTTCCTGGTCGGACACTTACGACAGAAAGAAGACAAGAAAGATCTTCTTCTTCTTCTTCTTCGTTCATCCGGAGTTTTTTTTTCGGATGTGATTGCGTTGTGCCTGTTTACAGCAGAGCTGCGTTCTTGCGCCGTTAGGCCGACACATCCGACTTCTGCGGGCATTTATTGACCGGGTTAACCTTCCCGGGGGTTTCTTAGGACGTTTGACTCTCACTGTTGTGGTGTTATCCCCCATCCCAGCTGGTCCATATAGAACAGCCAAAGATCCTAGTCAGCCCTCAAGGGAAGGCAGGGGCAGACCATGGGCATTCCCCGCCATCCAAGGAGGCTTCCATACTTGCAGAGCCGATACATAGCGCTCTGGTACTGGGCTCACCCAAGGAATCGTCACGTCCTGCACATGGCTGCTTAGCCTCACTTCCGTATATTGGGCCTTCCGTTCACCATAGGCTGTTCTTCCGGAAACCAGAAGTATGCAGTCTGCAGATGACATCCACACAGTGAGCTTTCGATTCGGACTTTCCACGTAATGGATTTGCTATCCAAGCAATATTCCATTTCATGCCACTAGGACACTTTTCCACCTTTTATGAAGCCCACACAATGGGCTTTTGATTCGGACTTTCCACGTAATGGATTTGCTATCAAGCAATATTCCATTTCGTGCCACTAGGACACTTTTCCACCTTTTATGAAGCCCACACAGCGAGCTTTCGATTTGGACTTTCCACATAATGGATTTGCTATCCAAGCAATATTTCATTTCATGCCTCTGGGTCTTCATGCACCTTTAAATGTCAACCTGTATGTAGTTAAAGTAAGCTGCGGTCAACTTGAGCTTGTTGATATCTCCATAGAGCTTGTCCTCAAATGAAGCAGGTGTGGGCCAAAATATCTTTCTCTGTTCTGCATACGTTGGGCAATCCTGCAGCAAATGTTTTGCTGTCATTTTTCCAGTTCTACAATTAAATTCATCAGTAATCTCCTATCTTTAGTTTATTGAACAAGTGGTATTTCAGCCTGTTATGTCCTGTGCGGAGTCTGAAGATTGCTACTTGTTCTCTTCGGTCGAGTTTGTAATATGCATCATCCTTCTGATGGCCTGGATGCTCAGATTCCCATTTGGTTCTATAAGTGCTTTTTATCAACCTCTTTGCCTCATTATAGGTTATGTCTATGTCAGGCTGTGGTAGTCGTCCGCCCTCTTTTGCTAGTCTGTCAGCCTCTTCGTTTCCAGGTATACTGCAATGTGATGGGATCCACTGTACTACAACTTTTTTGGATTTCTGGCATAGACCATGGAGTGCTGCTCTTAGGTCAGTTAGTTCTGTGCTGTTATTGCTCTTCAGTATTGAGACAGCTGACTTTGCATCTGTGAAGATAGCTATTTGCTTCTCTTTATTTTCCTCCATCAGGAGCATTTCTGCTGCAGTTTTCAAAGCCTCTACCTCCGCTTTGAAGTTACTTGAAAATTTTCCAGTTGCCATTGAATGTGTTTTTTTCACTCCATTTTTTAAATTTAGGAGAATTCCTCCTCCTCCATTCTCTATTGAATTTTTGGCTGATCCATCTGTATATGCATGGGTCCAGTTCCTGCTTGGGTAATGTTCTTTTATGTAGTTTAGGGTTATTTCTCTTCTTTCGGTTTCATGCTGAGTGTTCTTTTTCTCAATACCAGGAATGTTTTCTATCATCTCAGGCAGTTGCTGCTGTCTCCAAGCTGGGAAGTTGTGTGCATTGTGTATGGGCTTGACTGTTGATATGTTAAGTATAGGATCTGCCCTAATCCTTCGTTTTGCAGTTTCTACAAAGTTGCTACGCTTCAGTCTTCCCTTTCCAAAACCATTAAATCTGTTGTACATAGGGTGGTCTGTCAATCTTCTAAATTTTTCTGCTTGTTGCTGGGCTCTGCTATCTCTTCTATCCTGCATTGGTTGTAAACAAGTGATCTTTTCTAGTTCATTAATAGGCGTTGTCTTCAGGCTTCCAGTTATGATTCGCATTCCTTGGTTTTGGACTCTACTTATTTTGTTAAAGTTTGACTTAGCTGCTGTTGCCCAAGCTGCAATGCCATATTCCAGTACTGGCCTCACCCGTCCAGTATATAACTTCTTGAGAACTTTCTCATCTGCTCCCCACGTTGTACCAGCAAGCTTTTTCATGATTGCCATTCTCTGCCTTGCTCTTGTTCGATTTTTCTCAACCTGTGTCTTCCATGTCAGGCGACGATCAAAGGTGACTCCTAGATAGTTTGGATTTTCTTCATGGCGCAATATTTTTCCATTCAATACCAGCTTAGGTTGCTGAGTTTATTTGAGAGGGAGAACACTGTGCATGTTGTTTTCTCCTCACTTATCTTCACTAGCCATGATTTTGACCAGTCCTCTAGCGCTAATAAGGCTTGCTGTATTCTGCTGTTAGCTGTACTAATATATTCTTCAGATGTCCATATGGCTAGGTCATCTGCAAAGGAGGATGTGTGTACTCTGGCTGGAAAATTTTCTGTGATGTCATTTATATATGCTAGGAATAATGTTGGTGAAAGAACTCCTCCTTGGGGGACACCTTGCTCCAGCAGCATCATTTTGCTTGTTTGTCCTTGTACTTTTGTCCTGGCAGTTCTGTTCTCAAGGTAGTGGCTGATCCATTTATACATTTTTCCACAAACATGCATGTTTTGCAGTTTTACTTTCAGTCCTTCCTTCCATACTTTATCAAATGCTTTTTCTAAATCTATCCAGACTGCTAGTGTGTGCTTTTTCTCTTGGAAGGCATCCTCTATTTCCTGAGCTATATAGGTTATTTGATCTTCAGTGGATCTGTATTTTCTGAATCCTGCTTGGTGTGGTGTTAAGAGTTTGTTTTCTTCCAGATGCCATGTTAGCCTGCCATTGATAATGCGTTCCATTAATTTTCCTACACAGCTCAGTAGACTGATAGGTCGATAGCCATTTGGTTCTTCCAGGTCTTTTCCTTTCTTTGGGACTGGTATTAGTATAGCTTCCTTCCATGCCTGTGGGACTATTCCTCTCTTCCAGCTGTTATTTAGGACTGCTAGTAGTTTCTTCTTTGCCTTGGTGCCTAGTCCTATTAGCATTTCATTTGTGATTCCATCCTTTCCTGGTGATTTCTTCTTTTTTAGGGTATTCATTGCCTGTTCCATTTCTTCCATTGTTAGATTTGCCATCATATATTCTGCTGCTGTCTCTGTATTTCTATGATGTATCTGTTTGTCTTTGATTGCTTTCTTCTGTTCGGTTGTAATATCAATGTGGTTTGCATTTGCATAGTGTTCCATTAGTGCATTTGCAGCCTTTTTGCCTGTAAGCAAGGCATTTCCTTGTTTAATTGTTATTTGTTTGTTTCTAGGTCCTTCATTGTTCATGGCTTTCACTAGTTTCCATAGTTTGTTTCCATCCCTGTCAAACTTCAGGTTTTCTGTTTTTTCCCTCCAACAATGTCTTGTTGTTTGATTTACTGTTCTTTTATATTTTGCTGAGATGGCTTTGAGAGAGATGTTTGCTTCAATTGTTTGTTCTCTCTCTGCTGTCTTCCTGGCATCTTCAACTTTGTCCTCCAAACTTTGTAGTTCTTCAGTCCAGTATGGTTTGTAATTTTTCCTCGCTCCTCTTGGAATGGCCTCAGTGGCTGCCTGTATTATCGCTCTGTTTAGACTTTCCACCATTTGCTTTATGTTGCCATATCGTGTATTTATGTTTTCACAATATTTGTCTGTTAGTATGGCAAATCTGTCCCAATCTGCTCGTTTGTAATTCCAGCGGGGCAAGGGCTTTTGCTCCTGTGGAACATACTCCATATTCATTTCAAGCTTGATTGGTCTGTGGTCACTACCTGCTAATTGGTCCAGCACATGGCGATCGATTTTGTGGAGGATGTCTCCTGTGCAGAAAGCTAAGTCTGGAGTAGAAGTGGTAAGCCATCTTCTGGAGTAGAAGCTCGGTGTGTCATCCGCTTTGTTGAGTAGATGGAGATTTGAGTCTATTTCCCAGTCCTCCAATTCATCTCCTCTTTTGTCAGTATCTGGGTATCCCCATCTTTCTGAACAGCTATTAAAGTCTCCGACAATAATGCAGTTTGTGTCAGTTATTTTCATGTTTGAGAGTGTAAGGTCCTTATCTGCTGGGCCTATACAGATTGTAGATTCTTATTTTCACGTCCTTTATCATTATATCAACACCTATAATTTCCGTTTGGTTGTCAGAGATCACAGATACTTCGCTGCAAGGTATTGTATTTCGTGTAAGTATTAGAACTCCTCCTTTGTGTCCTTCGCGGTCGAAACGTGTGGCCTGATATCCTCTGACTGAGAATTTGTGATTGGCGTTGAGGTGTGTCTCTTGAATGCATGCCACATCTATTCTATCTTTATGAAGATGCTGTGTTAGGGAGTCTTTCTTCTTGTAAACTCCTTCGGCATTCCACTGTAGTATGTTGAGTGTCCGGGGTATTTGGTCAATAGCTCTTAACCTACTCCTCTGTGCCTTGACTCCACAGCACAGGGGAAGGTGACCCACCAGTAGTCATGGGTGGACCCCCTCGAGGCAGGGGGCCCGGCACTATCACCGCCTGATGGGACTTCACGGGATTAGCACCTTATCGATTAATTTTGATTTGTGACATCATGAATTAAGTTACGTTGCACTGCTTTGTCAAGCCTGTGGCTCAGTACATCCGATTTCGACAAGCATTTATTCGGGATACTTTCCCTAGCCTTTGACTGTCCCAGTCTACCCACAAGGCAGCAGGTTCACGTTGCACTGCTTTGTCAAGCCTGTGGCTCAGTACATCCGATTTCGACAAGCATGTATTTGGGGTGCTTTCCCTAGCCTTTGACTGTCCCCAGTCTACCTACAAGGCAGCAGGTTTGTGTGTCTCTTCGTCTGGTCCCTCTCCCTTGACCTGTCCGACATGGGTGGCCCTACCAGTAGCTGTGCTACCGTCGGCATAGCTCTTGGGGTCATTGGGACGCACAAGCCCCTCTACCTCGTCACGGTGGACACACAGCAGAGGGGAGAAAGATCTAAGATGTAGATTGAAACATGGCAGGCATCTTCCATTGAATGGATAACGGTAACTGATTCAGTGCCGAGGAATAATATATCGGCAAATGTGACCTCCTATTTTGACAGAGGGACGATATATTGCCATACTGGGATCATCGTTTAATTTACTTTGTTTCGTGGCATGTTCCGCAGTTTCAATGCTCAGTGTATTTATATTATAATACTTTTTTTTCCTTTAATGGTCCAGAAGTATTGCTTGTTTGTCACTGAATCAGTTAAACTCGTTTAAATCCGAACATTTCTAGTTTTCATAATGTTAGATGTTAGGATAAACGTATTTCTGTTGATGAAATAAATTTTTTTTTAAATATACAAGTGAAATATTTCGGCCACGTTAAAAGATGTGGTACGGTTGAAGGCAAGCGAGCAAGCGATACAACAATACAAATGGGGAGATAACATCAAGAGATGGACGAATAGCAGTCTGACAGAATGTACAATCAAAGCGACAGACAGTGTTGGAGATCCATTACAGCTAACATTCACTGTGGAGACGTCCCCTGCATGATTGAAATGTTTCTATGATCCTTTGTTGGAAATTCAAGTTAACAATTTAATCTATGTAAGTCCTTGGCTTGAATGAGAATACTTGGAGTATGCAAGAAATTTTACTGAAAGATTTTAGTATGCAGAGAGTTGATGATCATATCATCAGCAACATCAAGTACTGCATAGTTAGTTAGTTAGTTAGTTAGTCACGATTCCAACTTCACAGCAACGGGTCGTCCCCATTATGCTCCGTTTCTTTGCCAGTGAATATCACATAAAACGCTCCCCACTGCCCAATGTGAAAAGTGGAAAAGACAGGAGTCTCGACAAACAACAGCCCGCACAGGTACACTGTGCATAATGCCGCCGCCAGAATGTCAACACAATAGTCCCCCACGAAACATCCAGTTCATCTCTGATGGAATCGGCAGTCATTTCCCCATCTGGATGTTTCCTAGATGTTCACCCACACAGTCCACGAAAATACAGTTCATCGTCGATGGTAGTGGCAGTCAACCAGAAGCCCAGCAGCCACGCATTTCTGCATAAGGCAAAAACCGGTCAACTCTGGGACATAGCCAGCTGCCATCGCTCCGAACATGCAGTCACGTTCCAAAACACCTCGGGCAGATTCAAAAGCATTTCACACGAAACTCACAGCTCACAGTGTCGCGCCACGCACTCACTCAGTAGCAGGGCGACGGATCCATAGCCTCCTTAGTCGCCTCTTACGACATGCATGGTAGGCTGCAGTGTTGCTATTCTTTGATTCTCTTATGGGCCCCGGCAACACACGGGAGCATAACTTATAAACTTATAATAATGCATAACTTACCATGGTATGTGATGGGACAGGCATAAGTTACCATGGGATGGGATGGGACAGGCATAACTTACCATGGGATGGGATGGGATAGGCATAACTTACCATGGGATGGGATGGGACAGGCATAACTTATCATGGGATGGGATGGGACAGGCATAACTTACCATGGGATGGGATGGGACAGGCATAACTTACCATGGGATGGGATGAGGCAGGCATAACTTACCATGGGATGGGATGGGAGAGGCATAACTTACCATGGGATGGGATGGAACAGGCATAACTTACCATGGGATGGGATGGGACAGGCTTAACTTATCATGGGATGGGATGGGACAGGCATACCTTACCATGGTATGAGATGGGACAGGCATAACTTACCATGGGATGGGATGGGATAGGCATAACTTACCATGGGATGGGATGGGACAGGCATAACTTACCATGGGATGGAATGGGACAGGCATAACTTACCATGGGATGGGATGGGACAGGCATAACTTACCATGGGATGGGATAGAAAAAATATGTCTCAAAGAAAAAAAAAGCCTGCCAGGCTTGGCTATGGGAATGTTATTTCCATGGGAACGGTCCCATGGGATGGGATGGGACAGGCATAAATTACCATAGTATGGGATGGGATGGGGCAGAAAAATATATCCCATGGACAAGCCTTGTAATTTGCACTGTGCCATGCTTATAATATTATCATATGCGTATATGCATGCATTTGGTGTATTCGCAAATGTAAAGGAAAACACGCACGCATCTTGACAATACACACTGTATGGAATTATAGTTTTAATAATACACACAACGTAATCTTTATAGGTGCTAGAGTGCCCGACTGGATGAGGCGATCACTTCCGCTGGAGACGGCAGAAACGACATTAATGCCTATTTGACATATTAGTTTGCTACTTGTTGATCGGAGATTGGGTCCACAGCCTGCACAGTTTAGAAGGCTGGATAATCCACGATACACTCACCATCAGAGTAGTGGGTGCCAGGCCTGGGAGTGTTTGAGGACATTGGGTCCACAGCCTGCACAGTTAAGAAGGCTGGATAATCCACGATACACGCGCCATCAGAGTAGTGGGTGCCAGGCCTGGGAGTGTTTGAGGACATTGGGTCCACAGCCTGCACAGTTTGAAAGGCTGGATAATCCACGATACACTCGCCATCAGAGTAGTGGGTGCCAGGCCTGGGAGTGTTTGAGGACATTGGGTCCACAGCCTGCACAGTTTGAAAGGCTGGATAATCCACGATACACTCACCATCAGAGTAGTGGGTGCCAGGCCTGGGAGTGTTTGAGGACATTGGGTCCACAGCCTGCACAGTTTAGAAGGCTGGATAATCCACGATACACTAACCATCAGAGTAATGGGTGCCAGGCCTGGGAGTGTTTGAGGACATTGGGTCCACAGCCTGCACAGTTTGAAAGGCTGGATAATCCACGATACACTCGCCATCAGAGTAATGGGTGCCAGGCCTGGGAGTGTTTGAGGACATTGGGTCCACAGCCTGCACAGTTTAGAAGGCTGGATAATCCACGATACACTCACCATCAGAGTAGTGGGTGCCAGGCCTGGGAGTGTTTAAGGACATTGGGTCCACAGCCTGCACAGTTTGGAAGGCTGGATAATCCACGATACACTCGCCATCATAGTAGTGGGTGCCAGGCCTGGGGAGTGTTTGAGGACATTGGGTCCACAGTCTGCACAGTGTAGAAGGCTGGATAATCCACGATACACTCACCATCAGAGTAGGGGGTGCCAGGCCTGGGGAGTGTTTGAGGACATTGGGTCCACAGTCTGCACAGTGTAGAAGGCTGGATAATCCACGATACACTCACCATCAGAGTAGTGGGTGCCAGGCCTGGGGAGTGTTTGAGGACATTGGGTCCACAGTCTGCACAGTGTAGAAGGCTGGATAATCCACGATACACTCACCATCAGAGTAGTGGTTGCCAGGCCTGGGGAGTGTTTGAGGACATTGGGTCCACAGTCTGCACAGTGTAGAAGGCTGGATAATCCACGATACACTCACCATCAGAGTAGTGGTTGCCAGGCCTGTGGAGTGTTTGAGGACATATCTGCACAACGTGGTGTTGTGTGAGATGTATAAATGTTTGACCGCGTTCATGGGGTTTGTCATTTCTTAATGTGTCATTTGAAAACTGGCAAGACCCCCGGTGCAGACATCATCACAACATAAATGATTAATGCTTTAGAAGAATATGGATAGAACAAGTCACCAGACTGCTGAACACAATATATGATACTGGATATAATATATATAGTATATATATATATATATATATATATATATATATATATATATATATATATATATATATAATATATATATATACCTGGAGATATACCTCATGAATTATGTAATTCCTGTATTTATTGCAATTCCAAAGAAATCATCAGTTTTGGAATGTGATCAACATCGAACATGTATAATGAGCCACATTCCGGAGATTTTGCTCCGAATTATCATGCAAAGAGTTAGGAAGAAAATACAACCTGAAATAGGAGAACAATGTGGGTTTGTAGAAGGCAAGGGTACAAAAAATGCTGTGTATATGCATATGCTGAGAACATTAATTGAACGTTCAATAGAAGTAAACAAAGACCTACATCTTTGCTTTATTGAATACACAAAGGCTTTCAATAAAGTAAGACATGTCAACATGATGAAGATGCTAGAAGATTTATAAATTGATGTAAAAGACCTTAGACTTGTCAAAAACATATATTGGAAATAATAAGCTGCCATAAGAATTGGTAATGAAGTATGTCAACATCAGTCTATTAAGAGAGGTGTGAGACAGGGATGTGTGATGTCTCCAGGTCTTTTTCCCTGTACAGTTAAAATATTTTCATAAATGTATAAGATATTATAAGAAATCACATTGGGGGACGTAACATCAATAACATTTAATATGAGGCTGATATGGTATTGATTGTAGACAATGGGCAGGATCTGCAACATTTAGTAGATACAGTTGTTGCACACAGTAAACAACCATGGTTAGAATTAAATTGTAAGAAGACACAGATTATGGTCGTCACTAGAAATAAGGAAATACCACAATGTAATATACAAGTAAATGGGAGTATTCTTAATCAAGTTAATGGGTACAATTATCTCGGAACAGTCACAACATCTGATGGGAGATGCCTTGAAGAGATTATAACAATAATCGCCATGGCGAAGGTAGCCTCTTGCAAGATGAAAAACAAACTGACCAATAAAAAGATGCAGCGAGAAAAAAGAGTGTTGATGTGCTATATAGCAGTGGCGTCACTGGGGTTGGTGTCACCCAGTGCAGTAAACTCTTGGTGTCACCCTCTAGACTTTCACCATGGTCTTCTTCCGAGTGTTCCTGTACCATATATAATCGCATATAGTAATGTTTGTAAAACAAGTCAAAAAGTTAATAAGGACATAAGAAAGAAAACAAATTGAACAATATAACTTCAATACTTCAAGTAAAACATAAATAAAGAACTTCGACAAACTCGGACAAAGTTAAATTTTTGTTATTTTGCTATGTTTGCTTTGTCAAATTTGCAATTTTTTTAATTTTGGTGTCACCCCTTGATGGTGTCACCCGGTGCGGCCCGCACCCCCCGCACCCCCCTAGTGACGCCCTTGCTATATAGAACATGTGCTATTGTATGGATGTGAAACGTGGACAGTGAGCAGCCAAGCTGAAAAACATCTGATGGCTGTGGAAATGTGGTTTCTGAGGAAACTGAAAAGAATACTATGGACAGACAGAAAAACTAATGACCAAGTCCTTCAAGAAATAAATGAAAATCGTAAACTGATTGGAGAAGTTAGACGTAGAGAGTCAAAATTATTTGGTCACGTTATGAGAAGGAAAAAAAATGGAGAACTTAGTGACAACTGGCAAGATCGGGGGGAAGAGAACAAGGGCAGGGCAGATAAGTAAATACCTGGATGGCTTGGCCA
This sequence comes from Cepaea nemoralis, assembly GCA_014155875.1. Taxonomy (NCBI): domain Eukaryota; kingdom Metazoa; phylum Mollusca; class Gastropoda; order Stylommatophora; family Helicidae; genus Cepaea; species Cepaea nemoralis. Next base: position 167,807 of record JACEFZ010013212.1, read on the forward strand.
CGTTGTATGGTCGAGACAAGAACACTGAGCTGATCCACGACTCTGGTGGTCGCGTGAGATGGCGAAACATGGCTTCTCACGCTTGTCGGCATGGCACATGATGAATGAATGACCTTGGAGCCTAGGTTAATTGAAAGAAAAAAAAATGAAAAATCAGAATCCTCCATCGACTTCTGAGGTTCTTGTAATTTACATCCCCCCAGATCAAGGGAAGAGAAGATAACATTCAATTCCAACTGAACGGGGTGTGGAACTAACCCACTGTCACTACTGCGCCACTGTCACTACTGTGCCAGTGTCACTACTGCGCCACTGTCAGAAGAGAAATTTATACGCGTTAGACATCTCAGCCACGTCGATTCAAAGAGAGTCCATACAAATCCGCCATCTTTCTTCGGCACTGTTAAAAGGTGTTAAGCACGCCATTCATCCATTCCAGCTTGTGGCAAGCTAATTAAGTTATTCTTGGGAGTGCAGCCTGGTGGCTCCCACCTGTTTTCTCACATCCATTTGAGTGGTTTGTGACCTTTGCTCTTGACAGCCGATTTATGTGGAAAAATGAGTGCCGAGGTTTTAAGAAGTTTTAACAATGTGTGCGAGCGTATGTGTTTGTGTGCGCGTGTGTGTGTGCGCGCGCGTGTGTATGTATGTGTGTGTGTACAAGTAAGTGTATTTATGTATTTGGGTACTTCAATAACAGCAGATGGAAGATGTATTTTCAAGGAAATTAAATGTAGAATAGTACTGGTAAAGGCAGCATTTCACAATATGAAGATTATTCTCTGAAATTTATTATAGATCTGTGTCAATAAAGTGGGGGAAAAATCATTCTTAACAGCAAGGTAGGACCAGTTCTGGTGTGCGGAAGTGAATTATGAATAAAATTGGGTGGAACTGCGGTAAAACTGTGAAAGTGTAAACAATATAAAATGACACAAAGTAGTGCAGCTTTACATAACAGAGTTACGACACATACAGAACGTTGCGGCGATTAGCCTTCATCAGCAAACAAACACATTCACAAACACACATACAGTCAAGGAGAACTCCTGTGAACTACATCAGAAGGTTCCTCTGTCTCTCTGTCTCTCTCTTCTCTCTCTGTCTCTCTCTGTCTCTCTCTTCTCTCTCTCTCGCTCTCCTCTCTCTCTCTCGCCCCCCCCCGCTCTCTCTCTCTCTCTCTCTCTCTCTCTCTCTCTCTCTCTCTCTCTCTCTTCTTGCATATACCTTTGACATGTCCACATACACTAGCATTTTGTCTGTTGAGGTGTGTCTATGTATGTACGCGTGTTCACGCATATCAGTCCACCAGACCTTAAGACTCGCCCTATAATAACACAATGGTGTTTGGTTAGAACCACTTCAATTTTACACGCCTCCTACCCCGCCCTTCTTTCTATGGCTCACTGAGCCGTAACACCCAGCCACCAGGTATACACACACCCGAGATTTTCTTGGTACTTACAGATCCGAACGGTGAGGTGAGTATGAGATTTTTCTCTATTTCACATTTTTTCAATTAAACATTTTCTTCAACTAACATTCTTTCAATTAACATTATTTTCAATTCTCATTTTCTCTTCATTGCTTCCATTTTTCCATGCCTTTGTTCTTTTCGTCCTGTCGTCACCTTCTGATGTAGTCACAGGAGTTCTCCTTGACTGTATGTTGTGTTTGTGGAAGTGAATTATGGATGATTGGCAGACAAGTGAGGATTTATGTTGAAGCTGCATATGTGGTTTAATTTATTTTTCTTTTCTTTTTTTTTCTTTTCTAAAGACATCTTGAAAGAAGATAACGTAAAAAAAAAAAAAGAGAACTGATTACAGACATCAGATGCGTTGAGTTCGATCGTATGGTCATCGGCTGTTCAGAAAACAATTACAAACTATTTAACTACAGTTTCCTAGTAAATAAAAAAAATTGCCAATAAATTATGGGGTTGACTGCAACGTCTGTGTAAAGGAGATACTCCGCCTCACATTCAACATCCAGCGAAGAATCCCAGTACTAATAGTACCACTTGCAGTGTGCCTGCAGCTAGTCTGGTTCCAGATATATTGATATGACCTTTCCTCTGGAGTAAATTAGACAGGCCGAGAGAGGGATCATGCTGCATGTGAAACACGTGGTCTCTACAATTCAGCCTAGGCTTTGTGCTACGGAAAGGTATAACTTTATCCCTGGTTAAACCGCCATGGGTTGTAGTTATTATGCCTTTTTTGAAGCACAATGTAACAAAATATCGTCTATCAAGACAGCAAGGTGCCAGTCAGTCAGTGATGTAATTAATGTAATGGAAGGCACTTTCTAATGAACAATCCATCGTGGCGTATTATAGGATCATGTTACAAAGTTGTTAATGGCGAACTTCAATTAAGCAAAAAGGTAATCTGTGACCTAGTCAGAAATGTCAACCCTCTTCCCACTCTCCCACTAATTCACACACATCCTCCCACTAATTCACACACATCCTCCCACTAATTCACACACATCCTCCCACTAATTCACACACATCCTCCCACTAATTCACACACATCCTCCCACTAATTCACACATATCCTCCCACTAATTCACACACATCCTCCCACTAATTCACACACATCCTCCCACTAATTCACACACATCCTCCCACTAATTCACACACATCCTCCCACTAATTCACACACATCCTCTCACTAATTCACACACATCCTCCCACTAATTCACAAACATCCTCCCACTAATTCATACACATCCTCCCACTAATTCACACACATCCTTCCACTAATTCACACACATCCTTCCACTAATTCACACACATCCTCCCACTAATTCACACACATCCTCCCACTAATTCACACACACCTTACCACTAATTCACACACACCTTCCCACTATTTTACACACATCCTCCCACTAATTAAAACACATCCTCCCACTAACTCACACATCCTCCCACTAATTCACACACTTATCCTCCCACTAATTCACACACATCCTCCCACTAATTCACACACATCCTCCCACTAATTCACACATATCCTTCCACTAATTCACACACATCCTTTCACTAATTCACACACATCCTCCCACTAATTCACACACATCCTCCCACTAATTCACACACATCCTCCCACTAATTCACACACATCCTCCCACTAATTCACACACATCCTCCCACTAATTCACACACATCCTCCCACTAATTCACACACATCCTCCTACTAATTCACACACATCCTCCCACTAATTCACACACATCCTCCCACTAATTCACACACATCCTTCCACTAATTCACACACATCCTTCCATTAATTCACACACATCCTCCCACTAATTCACACACATCCTCTCACTAATTCACACACACCTTCCCACTAATTCACACACACCTTCCCACTATTTTACACACATCCTCCCACTAATTAAAACACATCATCCCACTAATTCACACACTTATCCTCCCACTAATTCACACACATCCTCCAACTAATTCACACACATCCTCCCACTAATTCACACACACCCTCCCACTATTTCACACACACTCTCCCACTAATTCACACACACCCTCCCACTAATTCACACACATCCTTCCACTAATTCACACACATCCTCACACTAATTCACACACATCCTCACACTAATTCACACGCATCCTCCCACTAATTCACACACATCCTCCCATCGTTCGTGTGCATTTTTTTTTCCTTTTGCGCTTGCTTACTTTGAACTCACCCGTAGTCTATACAAGGGCTGCTATTTTAGTGCAATGGATTGATTTTTGGGTGAAGATTAGCTTTCCCTATTACCAGAACCAAGCGATGCCTGGGAATCTACAACCATGGTCAAGCTGCGAGAACAGCAAGTTACAAGAGGCGTGACCAAACAAGAACACTGTGCAAGAAGCCAAAGAAGAGTAATAAACAAACACAGAACTGGTGTCGTGAGTCGCTACACGCTGTGGGATTTGCTGAGGAAGGGATCCGAGCACTTATGGACTGAATGATTCGATGTGCAATATGGATGATCTGTCGACTAACTAACTAACTAACTAACTAACTAACTAACTAACTAATTAACTAACTAACTAAGAAGGATGATAACTGAGGACTTATAGTAGTAGGCCTCTTTTAGTCCTGAAGGACTATAGAGTTATGCCACTTGGGAGGTACCTGACAGCACCGCTGGTGACTGTATAGTCCAATGCAAGAGTGACAACATCCGTCCGTGTTGTGTCACCGCTTTACAGGGTGCTGAAGTGACCTCTTCATGGCACAAGCCTGGGCAATGGGAATCGGAGAACCAGCTGTTGCCCAGTAGCAAGTTCCCCCTCTCCACGTCGCCGATGTTGACCAAGGGAAAGGCAGTAGCCAATGCAACTTGGCATCGGTGCCGTCGGAGGAGTTGCCAGAACTATGTTGTTTACAACATGGAACTGCCTTATGGACTCCATCTCCGGATTTGTCCTCAGGGTTTACTCTCAAAGCCTTTCCCATATGGGTATACCCGCAAGGCAGCGGAGGTTTGAGATTTAGAGTTCCTTCTCTTAGAAGAGATACCAACCAAGGCTGACGAGCCTCCTCTGCCCGGGAATCAATAAGGAGGGAAGTCAACTATTCTTCCTTCCTGGCAGTGACCATACTGATCGGATGACCGTAGCCATTGTCTCTACTGAGAGATCCTCTGCCCGCCGTCACTGACTTGAAACCATAACCAACAACTATCTGTCGGCTGCTCCCAGGTCCAATCCACCACCTGCTCCCATGGCTTCACGTTACCCTGTTGGGGAGGGGGGGGGGGGGGGGTAAACGGTACTCCACCTTGCCCAAGGATGTCCCGTAGGCTAGCGGAGGGAAGGAGGTACCTTACTTCTCCTTTGATAGAGGGTACCCCTACCCCGCTACCCTAAGAGGACTTATAAAATGGAAATAAGTCAAGGACCCGTTACACACCTTAAGGCATGTAGAATATATGGTGTTAGATCCCTAACTGTATCGACCAACTGGCATTTCGTGACTGATGTGGTCAGTAATCCACCGGCCACCTTCACTTCCCAAGGCATTTCCTGGGACCCATTTTATGCTGCGTCGGCATGGGAACCCAGGACAATATTCAAAATACGCCCCAATGATGATCCGAACCGATGATAACCAGACCGACAGACGAGCTGTTTTGCGACCGCGGCCTCCCATGATTGTATTTCTCTAGGCCTTTTTTTCAATTAGAGACTGGTGGAGAAACAAAGTGCAGAGATTACTTGTAATTAAAATTGGATTAACAAACCGACGAGTGCGTAGACTTCACGGAGACAGAACGCAGCTACTCATTAAGATTAATGTAACAACGAATTCACGCAATGGATTCTAGTAGACTTTCTATGAACGAACGTAGTAAAGTAAATGGTCGCTATGGCAAAGGTAGCCTTTTGCAAGATGGAACACATACTAACTAATAAAACGTTGTCAATTAACGCGAGAAAAAGAGTGTTGAAGTGCTATATAGTATCTATATTGTTGTATGGATTAAAAAGAGTGTTGAAGTGCTATATAGAACCTATACTGTTGTATGGATTAAAAAGAGTGTTGAAGTGCTATATAGAACCTATACTGTTGTATGGATTAAAAAGAGCGTTGAAGTGCTATATAGTATCTATATTGTTGTATGGATTAAAAAGAGTGTTGAAATGCTATATAGAACCTATACTAGTGAGACAGTATGGAAAACGATTTTCGCAAAAATTGCTCAAACTTACCGGGAGAATATAAAATGGAATATTTTTGAAACCAAAAGGTCAAGGGCCAGGATTGTTTTTAAAACAGTCATAGGTTGAGCGGGAGTGCATGAACGAATAGCGGCAAGGCCATCCTCTATTGTTGACTAGCAGTTTCTCAGGGAGAGGAGTGCCAAATGTATTGTACACTTTGGGTTCAAGCTGTCAGAGGGACAATGGTGAACGTTGGAGGTAGCATAATTTATGAGTACAGGCGGCATTGGAAGTGACCTTAGCTGTCAGAAGAGAACGCCACTCTCCGAATTTATGGCGGCGGGAAAAGATGGACCCGACCATGAACCGGAAAAATAATATAGATTTGGGTTAATATGATGCAGAGTATGCAAATTAATCAAGGTACGCGAGGTACGGATTGGAGGACCTTCGGGGGGTGAGAGAGAGTATGGTCATGTGATTCCAGAAAGGCGCCAAATCGAGTTGGATTTATACGCGGTACAGCAAACAGTTGGAGAGATAAGCAGATTTTAGGCGGCCGAGTGCAGATACTCAAAGGCTGTTGAGACCAAGGAGGCTGTGGCAACTCTGGTCGGGCAGGTATACCCGAGGACCATAGGAAGCACGGACTTAAGTGTTGGAAGAAAGAGCCGCCCAAAAGAAACTATTGATTGCTGCTGTCAATTGCAATCATTAAGGAAAGTCACACAAGACTAGAGTGGGCTAAGAGGACACACGTTTGATGGGATCATCCAGAGAACTGCGCCGAACAAAGTTGGAAGGAGCCTGACTTCATTGGAAAGTGGCGAAATCACTCTGAAACGGGCGGTGATCAGACCAAAGCACCCGTAGGCAGGCGAGCAATTATCCACTGGACAGGACTCTTACGTAAGTTGATTAAGATTAATTTGTATACCTGTTAGTTTATAGTCGGGCGCGGTAATGGTACTTAGGTGTAGAAAGGCATGGCAAACTACTGAACATTAACCCGGCAAAGAGCAGGACTGGATGCGACGTCCTGCAAATGACTTATATTTAAATGGCTGAAATAGAGTGATGGGAGTCATATTAATCGATTAGATTAGCTGAGTGTCGCTAAACTATGTATGTATATGTAACCAAGCAATTAGACGTACACAATTAATGAGAACTAGGCGAGTGTAACATGTAAATATTGAACGAAAGGCTACAGCAATAATATAAACAAACGCCGAGATCGGGTCTAGCAGGCGACTGAGAAGCGACCACTAGGTCAAACCAAACAATGGGACCAGCTGGCTACTGCAATTAAACGGACCCGCAACAGGCCTGTGAAGAAAATAATGCAGTGTTGTGTAGCAGAGGGGAAATCGGGGTCAGGCTCTGTTATGATTAGCGCGGAAGACAGTATCGCCCTGCGAATTTAAAGTCGCGGGTTCGGATATTCACGGAAAATCGGGAATAAAAGGTTTAAATGGCTTTAATACTATAAGGCGAGATGGGGAATAGATAGAATAAGGATAGATGGGGAATGGTGGTATACAACTGGAGGCGTGGACGCGCACTAAGTGAACTGAAGGGAACAGGAATGCCTTTGGATAGAAACGTTACAGACTGGTTGTGAGAATATCTGGGGTAAGGAAAAGGACAGTTGAGTCTATACTTCAAGGACTGAATATTGAAGAAGGTTGGCTAGTAAAGACGATGGACTATACTGCGGGAATGGATGAAGATGCACGTTGATCAATTTTCATGGTTAGGATGTTGTTAGGTGTGATAATAGTCTATGGTGTCAACATGGGTTTGTGTTAATAACTGTGTGGGTTTAGGTAGTCGAGGTTGACGGCCCATAATGATGGTTAATCATGAGTGGACTTATGTACTGCAAAAGACTATAATGATTGTAGGAGTTTTAGTGTAAAAGGGCACTTCATATATGTGATTTTTGGGCAGTATATGTGTCCCACCTTGTTGAGTTATGATTATTGTGGAGGTACCAAGCTGCAATGATATTGTTAATGATGTAGATTTATGTTGTTATTAATAATGGCTATGATATACACAGTGGTGATGAGGCGTAGGGGTTCATGGCTTAGGTTACATATAGGACGACGCATGAGGGGAGCTGAAGTCATTATTGATCAATAGCTATGTTTATTATGTGTTGATTGTTTTGTGATTAAGGACAGGGGGAATTTATGTTGTTGAGAATGCATATATATAAGTATGTATAATATTAATACATGCTGTTGAGGACGATGATGGCGCCAATGATAAGGAGACATGGCGCCAGTACATGTCACTGGTGTGTTGTGTTGTCAGCCTCGGGGGCAGAAATGTTGTTGTTGGGGGTTACCTGGTATAGCTGTTAAAATGTGGTGTCCAGTTATCAGCTGTTGTGTTATGTGTTCGGTGCGGGGAAACCCGGCCGGTGTGAGCAAGCGGATCAGGAGTTGTTGTCTAGGGTTGTCCCACTGCCGAATTGTATGTCTGTCCGCTGTGGAAAGACTGTCAGTGTCGGCGTGGGTATTGTATTAATATCACCTGATTATGACACATGGTGCAGTGTTTGGGGTGTTATGGGTTGATGTTGGCATCAGGGGACACTGGTTGATGGTGTACGACCGCCCAGGCAGTGATGGAATATCACTGACCCGATGTCAATACACGTAGCAGAAGACGAGGGTGAGTAGCAGGTTAATGACACCCGATGATGCTGTTCACATAGTCAAGGGTGTCTTTTTGTTTAATTTTCAGGTTGTCGCTTGATCGATTGCCTGGGTAAACTAGTGGGTGGTCATTTGACGGTGGTAGTTCGTGTGTGTGCATCCTTCTTAGACTTATATACTTTCTTGTCAGATTTGCGTACTTTTATATTCCTCTGATTGATATGTGACTAGTTATTGGTTTAATTGCAAGTCCTTAGCTTGATGGTATTCTCTTGATGCTAATTACCTGACAGCATTTTTTCATAACAATTGGAATTGATTTCGCACGATATTTTGTCTACTTTGTAATGTCTTTTGAGAAGCAAATAAACATGATTCAGTGTTAGCTTATTCTTTTTGAGTGCCTATACTATTGTCGGTTAGGGTAGTGTTGTATTCGTGACCTGCATACCTGTATACTTGTGAGGTTGGTAGTTAAAACCAAGGGTAATCAGATTTAGTGGTTATCTCTACGACCGGAAGACGGACAATCTTTATCTATCAATCCTTTATTCTTTACACCTCTCTTCCTTCCTCTCTCTGGCCTTTATTCTGCTCCTTCTCTCTCTCATCTCTCAACTTCGCGCTATCACACTAGTGTATGGATTAAAAAGAGTGTTGAAGTGCTATACAGAATCTTGTACTGTTGTATGGATTAGAAAGAGTGTTGAAGTGCTATATAGAACCTGTATTGTTGTATGGATTAACAAGGCCTTAAAGGGCAATATGATTGATTTCATTGCACTAGGTTTTATCCCACATGGCTTGATCTCTTTCCGCAGGGCGACATGTCAAAAGCATTCCACAAGGCACGAACTCCGGGGAATCTCCGAGAATATTGCATTGGTGAACTCGAACCTACAACCTTCGGAGCGCGAGGCGAACGACATAACCAATTCGCCACGAAGACGTCAATAATGGACAATAAGCACACACGCCCAGTATTTGTGGCTGTTTATGATTTTCTCAGTAATTTTGTTGCCGGTCTCCTCGGCCTAGGAATTAACGTCTTTCTCCGTAATTCCGTATATTCTCGTGAGTAACGTAACCTGCGCGAGAATCGGTAGCGGTTCTCGTCGTGCTTGTAACTTACGGGGTATGTGAGCCGGTCGCTCAGAAAGCAATGGCAAACTACTGAGCGTAGTCTTGCCTAATACAACAACAGCAGCTGACACATGCTGATGTTGACTGCAACGTCCTGTAAGGGATATGCTAAAAAAAAAGGTAATTTTTACTTCAGTAGTTTGCCAATGTTTTCCGAACGACCGACGTTCATACCACCAAAATCAGCGCACAGCGGTCTGCCATCAAATCATCTGCGGTTGACTTCGAATCCGCAATGCAGTATGTTGGGGAATTGTAAAACACGCTCACGGCCCCTAAGTCAGAGAAGTCGTCGTGGCAAACTACAGAACGTAACATTGCCTCAAACTTCAACCTGGGGTTGATGGCAACGTCCAGGAAAAGACACGTAACATTACTTGACATAATGGATGCTTGTGTTCGCTGGCTGTGAACTCCAGCGTGAAGTCCTGTATGTCGGATGAAGACATCCTGTTGTCCAACATCAATGTTTGGGAGTCTTTGTGGCGAAGTGGTCAAGCCGTTTGACTTGTGCTCCGAAGGTTGTGGGTTCGATTCCGGGCCGCGTCCTTCGGTTTACGAGTTAAATGTTTCGGAGACTCCTGTGGGTCGTCGCTAAAAGCTACGGAGTTCGTGTTTTATGCGACGCTTTCCGTGCTGCGGAAAGAGACCGAGCCATATGGGATAAAACCCGGTGCAATGAAGTCGACCCTGTCGACTTTTAAGCGACTTTTTTAAGCGACATCAATGTGATGTCATACCGGACCCGAATTTTGCGTGAGTATCCGATGTCCCATGTTTGGCTTATTGGTGTGCAGACTGGTGGTTCCTCGCCGTACAGGCAGATACTCTCCGGCTTCAGCGGAATCATCGATCCTACTGATGTTAGCTAGGTCCCCAATGGGACCTGTTGCCCAGGACGAACGGCGTGGACGTGTCAGCAGGTCTTGGTTTATCCGTGGCTTTCGGACAATGTTGATATTCATTGTGCTGTCCACCATATCTATCAATTAGGGAATCTTTTCAGGCCATTAAGACAGTTCATAAATAAATACACACGTATTGTTCGGCGCTCATGGGACTAGGGGAAAGAATTAGAGACTAGATGAAGCACTAGACAACATTCACATTAAAAGCAATAAAAAAGTTACCGACCGGGATTCGAACCTGCCACCTCCAAATGACGACAGCGCGTCGCTATAGAAACAAGTCGAAACATACAGAGAAGAGAAGTGGAGGCAGAAATGAAAAATATTGAGAAGATATGGACAGAGCTGCATGGGACAGATAAGGAAAGATATGGACAGAGTTGCATGGGACAGATAAGGAAAGGAGAGCTTGGGGTGATTTGATTGTGGGCCTATGCTTGTTGTCTATATACGAGGGGAAATTACGAGGGTAAGTTAATCAGTAAGTCACAAATGGCTGTAGAAAAATAACTAACTATGATAACAACTTTAAACCAGTTTATTTGTATACATACATTGTCACTTTATTTCTCAACATAATTTCCACCATCATTGATGCACTTTTCCCATCGTTTTATCAGTTCTCCCAAACCGACTGCATAAATCTGCGTGCCCTGTTTTCATTTACCTGGCATCCCACAGAACTGTGTGACCTAATTATTGCCTCGCCCTCGTAACGTTTTCTACCCAACTATGCACCGCTTTACTGGAAATCGCTAGGGGGTAAATCCACTGAAAACCCATCTTGGCGGGAGACATTTCGCGAATGACGCCGAAGTTGAATGTGAAGTGAAAACGTGGTTTAGACAACAGAGCACGCAGTTCTATGCGGCCGGTTTGGGAGAACTGATAAAAGTATGGGATAAGTGCATCAATATTGGTGGAAATTATGTTGAGTAATAAAGGGACAATATATATATATATATATATATATATATATATATATATATATATATATATATATTATATATATATATATATATATAATATATATATATATACAAATAAACTTGTTTCAAGTTGTTGTAATATTTAGTTATTTTTCTACAGCCATTTGTAACTTACTTATCGACTGTCACGAAACCACTCGGTTCGCATCCTCGCGATATTTTCTGTTTGGTGAACTGTCCGTGGCGACATCGGGCAGCCTGGTGAAAATTTACTGGTCGAGGGGAAACAACCGGTAAATAACTCAACCCCGACCATAACGATTGCTCGCCCTTGGTGATGAATCCAGACGGCGGGTGTCGGAAACTGAGTGCCGACACTACGGATTGCGCAAGTCTGGCGCGCAGCCGCAGTGGTACGTCCAGCATACAAAGAGTCAGTTGCAAGCTAAACTCTCAGGCAGAGAGACTGCGGTATGGCCATGTGACTGGTAATGGAGAGCGGGACGACACATGTCTTGATGAGTTTTACAGAACTTCGACATCATGAACTGCCCACGGCTCCCATATCAACTGTTGGCCAGTTTGTGTGAAGGTACGTGTACAGCCTTTTGTTAAAGTAATGCTGTGTCGGTGTTTCGTAACGCGAGATGGCTAGGACGCGTGTACTGACCGTCGCGAGAAAGTAGGTCAGGTGTGAACCTGTTGTAGGCTTGTGTTTTAAACCTGTAATTTAAGCTTGTTGCAAACGCTTGTTTACCAGCTTTGTACTGTCAAGATATTTATTAGATTAGCGGCGCGCGGCTTATTCACAGCCACTGTAGATCGGGCAAATCGGGTCAGGGAAACGAGACCTGTAATTTGAGTTCACACATGGCCAACTTCATGAATTCGAGCGTCGGCAAGTTCGGCGTGGCCGAACCGTTACCCGTAGCGCCACCGGAAGTAGATTAAGGAGTCGCATCGTGTATAGCGTGTTATATATCGATGAACTCGGGCGAGTAAGACGAATCGAAGTGCACCGGTCGGCCGAAACCTCAGAGGTCGTTTCAAGGTCGTATCGGGACTCGAACTTCGTGTCACGTGGTGGGGCGACCACTGGCTTTCTTCTTGGCTTTCCTCACATCTGTCTTTTAATTAGTATCCCTCGACGGAATACCAGCTTAATATATAGTGGATTCCTGAGAGGTTGACAAGGGGGGAAGTGACCGATGCGACAGGATTGTTCATATGGAACAGGACACCGTTCTAAATGCCCCGACCTGGGACCAGGGAGGGGAGAACGGGGTGTGGATTTCTGCTACAGGGGGATCACCCTGTATATTCTATTGGATCTATTGGATATTGTACCTGCGGCACGGTACGACATAATCTCTGGCGGAAAATGGGAGGGGGTTTCGGATATGATGCCTTCGGCCCTCCTTCAGGGCCATTCTGCTTATGAGTATCACTAACTCACTAACCCTATATGTTATGTAGCAGTCTGCAGGATAGGACAACCTCTCAGCGACAGGGGACAGAACCTTTGGGCCCACCTCTACTTCAGTCCGGAGAAGATGACGGCGTTCAGTCAGCTACCGGTCCAGTCCTAGGCCCAGTTCATCCTTGGCAGATGCGAGCAGCCAATGAGGGAGTCGAGATCTTTATGGGAAGGATCCGCCTGCTGAGGGACTATGGGTAGGAGTGTATGCGCTGAAGGTAAGCTTGAGTCACACTACTTTCACCGAGTATTATTCTCCCCCAGGTTCTACCTTCCTGAGAGCTACGTGAAGATCTGGTGACGGTTCCAGTGAGACGGACCAAGTCAAGAGAAGTTGTGAGCAGTCTTTGGCCACCGCAATGATTTCCGAGTGTACCTAACCCGAGAGTCTACATCGGAGTATGCCGACCAAGCTACAACTTTGCCAGCGAAACGTCACGTAACCAGAACCTGACACGATGGTTTCGATTGTTATTTGGTTAATGATCTTCCACCCAAGGCAAGTACACTTGTCAAGTTCTTGTCCAAGATGTGCAGACTATCTACAGAGCCACCGCCAGTTACTGAACTATTCCATCTTTACCAAGTGCCCAGCCACTCGGGCTTATGTGTATGATTATACTGGAGGGTTCCTCCCCAGTGACTTGATTGACTTTAGCCAGCATATAGGGAGACAGAGAACTCCCCCCCCCCCTTTTCCAGTAGTCTACGTGCTACCTTGCAGGGATACATCAGATGATTACAGGTCCCCGGCCATACCAGAAACTTTGGGACATGTCTATGCAATAGTGTGAGCCGGTTTTTCAGGTCATCACAGACACGAGGTTCCAGATACACTTGAGGCGACCCGGTCACCATCCTGTGAACTTCCAGAAGACGAGACCTGGCAGGAAGCTGGATACGTGCAGTGAGGCGGTACCCGAGTTGACCTGTAGCGTGATCCTCTTGACCTGTCTCGATGATGATACCTCTACCCTGAGACTGTTCGCGTACATTCCTGGCCTGTCTCACCTAGATATAGTGAGGCCTTTCTTGGAGTCATCATGATCATTCTCATTCATCTTGTATAATACACCATCTTGTCTACATAGTTAGATACCGGAGTTATGTCATATATTCAGGACGAGGTTTCTTCTTCTTTATGTTCATCCGGAGTGTTTTTTCAGATGCGATTGCGGTGAGTCTCGTTATGCCCCCTTGGGTCGAAACTCTTAGGCCAACACATCCGACTTTTAGCGTGCAATTTTGACCAGGTTAGCATTCCTGTGAGACTCTCACTTTTGTGGTACCGTCCACCTCCCAGCTGGTCAAGTTGGAACGGTCGAAGACTTAACAGTCAACCCTCAAAGGAAGGCAGGGACAGTCCATGGCATTGTTAGCTATCCTGGGTGGCTTCCATAATTGCAGAGCCGACACAACGCCCTGGTGCTGGGCTCACCGAGGGAATCGTCACGTCCTTCTCATGGCTGCTTTAATTCCTCATTTCAATATATTAGGCATTTCGTTCGCCCCGGGCCGTTCCCGCACAAACAAGGCAGGTCTGTAGACGGTAACCACATGTGCTTGTCGTTGTGCCCGTTAGAGATGTTCCAGGAACGACGGACATTCGGAAAACTGCCTAGTCAGAGCTGTTCCGAACAAGAGCGGCATTCGGAAACTAGGTAGTCAGAGCTGTTCCTAGCACGAGAGACATTCGGACGAGAAATTTCACTCGGACGTATATGCGTAGTGCCAATTTTTATTTTGCCACACACGGCACTTCCGGCTTCGGCGGGGGACCAGGTTTGAAAGGGGTAACGTCCTTTGGTTGATAGCGAGGGAGATAGTGATCCAAGGGTTGAAAGGGTTTTGTGGACTGAGGTCACCCAGGTCCCAGGTCTAACGACATCCCGTTGTGAAAGTGTGATAGCAGGTTCCCCTCACCCCAGGGAGTGCTACGACGACTTACCCTTGTGCTTGCTTGCTTGTGTTCGCTGGCTGTGAACTCCAGCCTGAAGTCCTGTATGTCGGATGAAAGCATCCTGTTGTCCATCATCAGTGTGATGTCATACAGGACCTGAGGTTTGCGTGTAAGTAACATGATTTTTAAGAATAATTTTGTTACAAAAGTGCGAACCAGAAATTGTGTGTCTGTGTGTGTTATTTCTCAACATAGTCCCACTGCCTGGCAACACGCTTGGTCCACCTGCCCACTGGCATGTTCATGTAGATATGGAAATTGTCAAACGCACGAAAACTACCCCTGGTGCAGATATAATACACCAATAATAACCCACCTCTGATCAAATTAGAAACAGTGTGAAAGTTTACGGACACAAGAATATTCTAAAGTCAACAGATTGACAGCTCAGAACTGAATTACCGCGGCGTGAAAAGGGTATCGTATTGAAGTGTCAGATATATGTAAGACTCTGAAATGAAGTTATTCAGCAACATATAAGAAAACCCCCACATGTGAAAATCGATTAGTCAGGAGAGCGCAATATAAACTCAGCCGTGGGAAAGAGCACAACAGGCGACTTCTTTCTGGTCGTCAGTTGTCCCTCGCCCTTATATGAACGTTTTGGCAAACTACTGAACGTAAACTTGTCCAGGAATCATGAACAGCCAAAAATACTGGGGTTGACATGTAAAGGATATGGAACTAACTGTAAGTTAGAAAATTTTAGACGATAACGAGGCGCGGACATATTGTAACGGTTACTACGTTACGTTGACAATGGCATAAGCGTGGTGGGCGGAGGGTTAGACGTTCGCTAAGGGAGGGACAGACTAACCATTTATTCCTCCGTACACTCAGGGTATCAGTTGGGAAAACCTTTGAGGCAACAAAGACAGTTCACGCGTCAAAGTACACTCGTTCCTGCAGCGAGGTGCCGCCGTCATTTGGAGGTAACTGGTTCGAATCCTGGTCGGTAACTTTACTTATAGCTTTCAATTTGTATGTTGTCTAATCCGTCCTATAATCTCGACTTCCTTCTTCTCACTTCTATGAGCGCCAAACAATACTATATGTGTTTATTTATAAACTGTCTTCGTACACTCGGGACTACAAAACGTGATAGTTCTAACACAGTGGTTCTCAACCGATGGGGAATTCCCCCTCACCCCAGGGGGGGGGGGGGATTTTTAGGTTTTCCAAGAGGGGGGGGGATCAAGAGTATTTCTAGATTGCGTTAATACAAAAATCGATTACTTAATATTGTTTTCCCCTCCATAATTTACAGTTCTATACTTCTCGCCTTTCTGAACTTCATTTTGCGCGGGGGGGGGGGGGGGGGGGGGGTTGAAGCTGGTTCCCCACTACAACATGTGCTAAGGGGCAAGCACAGGTTGTACGGACTCCCCCCACCGAGGGAGGGAGGCAGGCTTGAGAGTGGACAAGGTAACAGCGAAGGTACAAGCGTAACAACAGGGATAATGAATATGACCGAACGTCCCCACGGCTGGTGTAAGACGCCCGGAGCCATGACCCGGACGGGACCACCCCCATAGAGTATCAAAAAATTAAAGGTCCGAAATACTCCGGGAAGGGAAGCCTTCTGACGATCAGAAAACCCTGCCGTGCCGTGTTTACTCCGCAGCGGAGTTTTTGCGATGATTAACATGGTATTAAATTTACCTACCATTTTTACGTATACTGTGTAGGGGTGGGGGAATTTATAGGGAGGAATACGAAAGGGGGAGGGGGATGCCGTTCTGAAAATACAGTGAAGGGGTGCACGGGCCAATAAAGGGTGAGAACCATTATTCTAACACATCACACAGCCACAGCAGGTTCTCCCTACAGGCCGTTTTGATGGGGATGACTTGACCCGGAAGTGAACCCCCTGTACGTGGCACCAAACATGGCGGCACTTACAGAAACTGCAGTGTTGATATTCGGTGTCTTCGTCTTATTTGTGAGTAATCTGTGTTGTTACTGTCCCCGTTTTATTTTACTTTTGCAAATTTAATGGCATCTGTTGTAAAGGCTTTTCTCTCCTTTCACGTTAGGCCGGATGTCGGTTTAAGTTCATAACCTACCGGCTGCCGGTATTCTCTTCTGTCTTCTTATTTTTATTTACTTAACAGAATAAAAAATAATGATAATCTCTAAATAAAATTGATACAATGATCTTCTTCTTCTTCTTCAGCATTCCGAGCCATTGAGGTTCTTTGCTGCAAATACAATCTGTCTCCATTCGTCTCTCTGGTGGACCTTCTCTTGCCAGTCGTTGATTCCAAGTGCTTGTAGGTCTGTATGTATATTATCTCTCCACCGCCTTCTTGGTCTACCTCGGGGTCTACGGTCATTTATTTCCTGAGTGTAAGCGAGTTTTGTTTCCCTATTATCTTCCATTCTTTCTATATGCCCCAGCCATTGTAGTCTATTAGCCTTCATGATACCAGTGATTAGCGGGGACTTAAACAAATCATAAATGTCTTTGTTACTTCTTCTTTTCCACTCTCCACTTTGTGTATCCCTAATGGGTCCAAAGATGCGTCTTAAAATTTTGTTCTCAAAGGTTTGTAACAAGGCTTCGTCTCCTTTCGTTGTACTCCAGGTTTCAGAGCCATACAGCACAACTGGTCTGATCAGTGTTTTGTATATTGTGATTTTGGTGTTACGAGATAGCGCCTTTGATTTTAGTAGATGTTGTAGTGCATAGTATATCTTATTTCCAGAGTTGATTCTAGTTTGTATTTCTTCCCTTATGATGTTGGAGCAGTTGAAGATTGTACCCAGGTATTTGTATGTTTCCGTTCTTTTAATGGTCATATTATCTATTTGTATGTGGCCAGAGTTTTTAGCCATTCCGTCTCTTGAAATTACCATATATTCTGTCTTATCTTGGTTGATAACCAGCCCCATCTGTTGGGCTTTTTCCTTTAAGTGAGTCAATATTTCTAATGTCTTTTGTTCACTTTGCCCTATAATATCTATATCATCTGCATAACCAAGCAGCTTGGATGTTCCTCCAATATCACATTCCTCCTTTACCTTCCTTACAACTTTCTCTAGAGCCAGATTGAAGAGTAGCGGCGATAGTGCATCACCCTGTTTCAAGCCAGATGTTATTTGGAAGGGGTCTGATTTCCTGCCTTTATATGTTACTATATTATAAGTATCTTCCATGCATAGTTTGGTCATGTTAATTAACTTCCTTGGTATTCCAAATTCCTGCATAACATTCCATAGACTATTCCTATGGACACTATCATAAGCCTTTTTAAAATCCACAAAAATGTTATGGAGATCTCTTTTATATTCCCAATGTTTCTCGGCTATTTGTCGTAAGATAAATATCTGATCTATTGTTGATCTGTTTTGTCTAAAACCCGCCTGGTAGTCACCTAATATGTCTTCTGAATATGGTTTTAGTCTATTTAGTAATACTGCGGATAGTATCTTATAGCTTGTGGACAGTAGTGATATTCCTCTATAATTTCCACATTGGAACTTGTCTCCTTTCTTAAAGATAGGTATCAATAATGACTCTTTCCAGTCATGGGGTAATTCTTCTGTCCTCCAGATTTTTATTATTAGTTCGTATAGCTTTAGATGTAATGCATGGCCACCTGCCTTTATAAATTCAGCAGCAATTCCATCAGTCCCAGTTGCCTTATTGTTTTTAAGTCGTGTGATTACATATAGGATTTCTTCAAATGTAGGTTCTTCAATTTGTGGTTCGCATGTTAGAACCTCTTCCTGTGGGAAAATGTTACTTGGAGCTTCACAATTTAGTAATTCAATAAAATATTCTTTCCATGTGTTGCACATTTCTTCATTGGTATTTATCATATTCCCATTTTTGTCTTTTAAACCATATGTGTTTTGTTGGTGCCCTATTTTCATTGACTTCAGTACTTTAAAAAACTTTCTGGATTCATTTTTCTGGTGATTAGTTTCCATATCTTTGATTATATTACTCATATATTCTCGCTTCTGCTGTCTGACTATTTTTGTAGCCTCTTTACATTCATTTCTATAATGCTCTTCCTTTTGGATGTTATTGATGTCATTTAACCATACATGTCTGGCATTCTTCTTCTTAGTGACTGCTTCTTCACATTTTTGATTGAACCATCTGTTCTTTCTATGCGTGGTTGACACACCGAGACATTCTTCTGCGGTAGATTGAAGTGTATTCTTGATGTTCAACCAAGTTTGGTCAACGCTTTCCTCCAAAGGGTTTTGAAAAGTTTCAAGTTTACATTTTATTTCATCTGTAAATTTCTCTTTGACTGTAATGTCTTGTAGTTTTTCTCTGTTATATGTTGGGTGTAATCTTTGTAATTTAGTATAGAAAGCTCTCTTAAGTTTTATTTTAAATTTTGCTCCAACGAGGAAATGGTCACTGTGGCACTCAGCTCCTCTATAACTTCTGACTTGCTGTATGTTTGATGCATTTCTGTTGTTAATTAAAATGTGATCTATTTGATTATAGGTTCTCTTGTCACATGATTTCCAAGTTTGTTTGTGTATATCCTTTCTTTGTAGTCTGGTACTGCTAATCTGCAGTCCTTTGGCTTCTGCCAGGTTGATGACTCTCCATCCATTATCATTTGAAGTTGTATGTAGGCTTTCCATACCGGCCACTTTTTTATTAGTTTGCTCTCTACCTATTTTTGCATTGAAGTCTCCCAGCACAATCAGGATGTCCTGTTTGGGGGTTTCTTCTATGACATCTTCCAGATCATTATAAAAGTCTTCTTTAATACCATCTTCTTTCTCTTCAGTAGGTGCATGTACATTAATCATAGTTATATTTTTCCATTTACCTTTTATTCGTAATTTACTAATCCTGTCATTAAAAGCTTTAAAGTTTAAAATGTTCCCCCATAACTCTTTTTTGATGACAAATCCTGTTCCTAATTCATGTTTATTTTGGGTGTTTCCTCCATATATTATAATCATTCCATTTTGCTCTAAAGTACCCTCTCCTGGCCACCTTATTTCTTGAATTGCTGTGATATCCATTTGATATTCAACCAGCTCCCGGGTTAGTTCTTCGGCCGCTCCAGCTCGATATAGTGTCCGTACATTCCATGTTCCAAATCTCAAAAGTCCTTTAACGTTCCAAGGTCGTTGTCCAGATAAGTCAGTCCGATATCGAGGCTCATGTATTTGTTTCGTAACAAAGAAAGGTTTTTACAAAGGTGGGGATGTTAACCCCACGCTTCAACCCCCAACCTGGAGGACCAGGCAATGATAGGCAATAAAAAAGTCTAGGGTAGAAGACTTCAGGGTCCCGGTCACCCTGCTGCCGGGAAATATTTGGGTGGCGCCAGAATTTTCAGTCATTTTCTTAGTCTGTATTTGAACTATTTGCAAACAAAAACGACTAGCCCGGAGAGAAAGGGGCTGGTTTCTGAATTTTGTTCATTTTGTTTTTCTTTCTCTCGAGAATGAGATTCTAAAGAGATGTACCACATAAGATAGTCACACATAACAGTAGATTGCATGAGACAGGGAAGAGCTAGATGCATATCGAATATAACATGATGAGGAAAGGGCAGCCTAAAATAAAAACCTAATGAGAGAAAAACAAAAAGAAGGTAACAATAGACATTGTGTGCAATTCCCAAAAGACCAGTATGCAGCCACGGAAGAACACCAGAGGAATGGGTGAGATAACAAAATGTTCACAGAACAGGCAGTGACCAGAAACTTTAGAACCAAGACAAATACAATAAAAGTCATGGGTGTTAGAACCATAACAATATAATTATGAATAAATTTTGAATAAGTTGAAAGAATACTGTAGTGAAATATACAAAATTAAAGATGAAAGACACCAATGCAAACAATGAATTGTCAACAAAGAAAGAATATAAATACATTCTAAATAGGTGGAAAGAATACTGCAGTGAAATGTACAGAAATAAAGTCGCTTAAAAGTCGACAGGGTTGACTTCATCGCACCGGGTTTTATCCCATATGGCTTGGTCTCTTTCCACAGCGCGGAAAGCGTCGCACAAAGCACGAACTCCGTAGCTTTTAGCGACGACCCACAGGAGTCTCAGAAACATTTAACTCGTAAACCGAAGGGTGCGACCTGGAATCAAACCCACAACCTTCAGAGCACGAGTCAAACGGCTTGACCACTTCGCCACAGAGACTCCCACAGAAATAAAGATAAAAGACAGCAATGTAAACAGTAAATTGCCAACAAAGAAAGAGTTACAACATGAGATGAAGATGATAACAATCTCAGAAGGGAAGTTGTATGTCTCTGCATACAACTTCAACTCCTGAGACGAATGGCCCCGTTCAACTTTCGACTATCGATTTGGTTGTATTTGGGGCCTCTATGGTGTGGCTTGTCTTGATTCTTTCGTGTATTGGGCTGCTTGTTGTCAGCTTCCCAGTTTCTGATGGGTTAATTGCGTTCATTACTTTCTTGATGAGGTTTTTCATATCTGGACAGAGTCGCACACTTGTTGAGGCCTGGAGTAATTGTGTGCCCACCCCGTCATGTGGTGCTATTTCCTTCAGGGATGATTACCGGTAGTCGTCTCTCCTGGTGTTCCACCTATTTCCCTATCTTGGTCTATCTTCGTAGCGTCTGGGTCTTCTCTGATACCTTGTATTGTAGACGGTTTGATGACGCGGTCCATGAGGTGAGTAGCAGTTTCTTCTTCTGACCCCTATCCACTCTTGGTCTTGGTCGCTGTCGTTCTGGTTTTCTTCCTCTTCTATTTCTTCTTCTGTTGCTTCTTCTTCTGTCTGGTACTTTGCATCTTCTGCTTCTGGTGTTTCGATCTTTGATTTGAGCTGTTGAAGTTGTTCTCTTTCCTCTTGTATCTGTTTGAGAGTTTCTATGGTCTTTTCTCTCTATTCTTGAATCTTTGCTAAAGTATCTTCTAATTTAGTCTTGATAGCAGCCACTCGAGCGACATTCTGCTCAATCTTCTGCTGAACTTGCTTCAGTTTGTCCTGGATGCGTTGAACGGCTGTTGTCTGTGTTTCTTGCATCTTGTCTCTTTCTTCTTCCATGCTGTGGAACTTTGACCTCAGGTCCTTCAGTTGTCCTTCCAGTTGCGCTTTGTCACTTTTTGTGAGTCGATTGATTGCCTTGTACTGCCTCCTAGCCTCTTTATATGGCAGGTTAGTTTTTATTGCAACCTTCATGGCTTCTTTGCTGTCTTGGTGGCAGGGGCAGCCGAGGTACCTGGCGCCATGGTTGCCGAGGCAGTTGGCACACTTTCTGTTGGTGTTAGACCTCCTGAAGTCTATGTCGTTCTTTGCATGCTCACACTGACTGTATTGGTGGGGTCCAGAGCAGTACCTACATACCTCCATGTCACTTTTGCAGGTGGCACGGGTGTGCCAAAATTTCTGGGACTTAGAACACTGCAGCACTCTCAGCATGTAGCGCTCTGGAACTTTATCTTTCTTGTCCCATCTAATGTGCTGAGGGATCACTCCGTCTTCCGAATTTATGATGATGACTGTGGATGGGATGTTGTTCTTGCTGATGATCCTCTCAGCACTGGTGATCTTGAGTTTCCTGTTTTCCCGGGTTAGCATCTCCCTGATCTGGTCGTTGGGGAGATGGGTCTTGACTCGTTTAATGACTCATCGTTTACTTGTGCGGTGTTTGGTAGCTTCCAATAAGATGCCGTGGTGAAGCTTGATGTCGGCCTTCTCTTTTTGTTCAATCTTCTGTGGTCCTTAGGTTTTTGTTGATGGAGACCACAACTCCTTCAGGTGTCTTGTGCAGCTGGTAGATGCTGTTTCTACCCAGCTCGTTTTCCAACATACTGAGTATAGAAGCTTCTTTACTTGTATATTATGTTTGGATACCTATGTTACACAATTATCTGTGCATGTCATCTTTTTGGATACCTATGGTACACGATTCTCTGTACATGTCATCTTTTTGGATACCTATGGTACATGATTCTCTGTATATGTCATATTTTTGGATATATATGGAAACAATTCTCTGTACATGCCATTTTTTTGGATACCTATGGTACACAATTCTCTGTACATATCATCTTTTTTGAATACCTATGATACACGATTCTCTGTACATGTCATCTTTTTGGATACCTATGGTACACGATTCTCTTTACATGTCATCTTTTTGGATACCTATGATACATGGTTCTCTGGACGTCATCTTTTTGGATACCAATGATACTCAATACACTGATTAGAGAAATTAGATGTAGACAGTCAAAATTTTTTGGTCATGTTATGAGAAGAAATAAATTGGAGAACTTGGTGAAAAAAAACTGGCAAAATCGAGGGGAAGAGAACAAAGGGAAGGCAGATAACTAAATACCTGGATGTCTTGGCCATGTGGTATGGTCAAGACAAGAACACTGAGCTGATCCACAACTCTGGTAATTATGTGAGCTGGTGAAACATGACCACCCACACTTATTGGCATGGCACATGAATGAATGAAAAGTACACGATTCTCTGTGCATGTAATCTGTTTGGATACTTTAGAAAAAAGCATGTACTGACACAGGAGCCTGCTGTGAGTCTGTGATGGGATAGGATAGGGCTGTCATATTTTGTAGGCCTGAATGCACAGAGGAGAGTGGGTGGCCAGTATTGTCCTCTGATCGCGGATGATGAACACAGGCTTTAAACTCTTATCCAGCCATGCTTGTGAATGTAAGACGGGCCTGAGTGCCGAATTTGAGATAGTTAATTGCATATCCTCTACAGGATGTCGCAATCAGCCCCATCATGTTTTGGCTGTTTGTGATTTCTTGGCAAGTTTATGTTCAGTAGTTTGCCATTGCTTTCTGAATGACCAGCACTCATACCATTGTATTGAAACCAATACAGGGAGGTCTGCTTCCAAATCGCCCACAGCAGTGTTTTGAACAGGGTATGTGGGATTTTGAATTGCGCCCGTAACATCTTCGCCACAGACCCTTTGAAAATAAAGTTTGTTTGTTCGTTCATTCCATATTGTTATCCTGCTGTGGTTGTTATTTTTCGGATCTTTTTGAAATTACTGTCTATTATACGCCAGATGTCCTCTCACTGCTGCTGTCATGTGTACATAATTGTGACTAATAAAAAAATTAGAAACTATAAAACAAAATATACAGGCACCTATCAGTAACGGATAATGCGGGATATATTATTTATGTGGTCTGTGATTTCTATTAATGTGGCCAGGGTCCTTGTAGGGTATGTACAAGTCTGCACTTGTTTCTCCACACGATTCTATCATCGCTTTTTTATTTGATTTTATATTGTCATATTCTGCTTTTCCTCGCATAATTATAACCCACATCACAAGCCTTAGCAAGCTGCGGGCCTGGAATCATGGCTTGTGATCATATCTCTGAGGCCAGGTTACAACATAGTGCAGCGAAAATCTATATTTTATTATCATAGACCAGTTATACTGGTTGTTTGGGTATTTTCAGCTTCTCTCTGTAAAACTACTATGCTGTGACTTTTTTGCCTTGTTTATTAATTGTCTGAATACGAACCCTGACTACCAGGCCTCCAGGCATTCCGTAAGATGTTCTTCACTAGATAAAATTCAGTTTTTTCTTGTCCTGTTAAAAAAAAGTGAAAGGAAAGGATTCTTTCTCACACCGTAAGACTTGTGAGATTTATATTGCTTGCTCCATAGTTTGGCTCCTGGTGGCAATTGTGGGCCTCCTGGGAGAATGCATGGCAGATCTGTTGTACATCAGAAATCAGAACATATAACCAGTCCTGTTTAGGACTAACTCGAAAGAGAGCAAAGAAAGAAAAGATAGTGTTTTTTAAACGCAGAGAAAACTGACTTCAAATATAACCGACGCTGTAGAAGCAGGTTGAACAAGGTCAAATTTTTTTTCCTACAAATCAAATCAAATTTTATAGACTAATTGGAACTTGACGAATGATGCAGTCAGTATCATATCGACTGCCTTTACTGCTCAGGAACTGTCCTGGTGCCATTTTTAACTTGTCCTGTTATGTTCTTCCTTTCTGTGAATCATCTCCAATTCTGATGTTATCCATGTTCTTAAATTACCTTGGAATTTAGCCAACTGAGCCACATCTTGAATATCTGATGTTATCCTTGTTCTTAAATTACCTTGGAATTGAGCCACATCTTGTGACAATAGTGTAAATGTTAACAGTTTCGGATGTTAGTTATTCCTATTCTTTTTGCCATCTTCAGATGTTGATCCCTTATCACTCGACTGCCCAGAGCAGTGGCAGCAACAAGAAATCCTTCGTTATCAGAGTGGTGGACTTCAAAGATTTCAAAAAACTGCTGAGGACAAAAACAAACTTACTGATAATATGTGCTCACTCAGGTGAGTCAGTGTTGGAATGACTGGTGAATGTTTTGATAATTTGCAGTATATTTATTCATTTGTTACATTTTGATTGTTTTCAGAGTGAAGTGGCTAAAAGGTGTGTCAGCTGCCATTAATTCAGCAAGTGACAGGTTCACATCCAGTTGATGGCAGATGGTGCAATTAGGATAGGTGTCAATTGTTGAAAGATTATCCAGGTTGTACCCTGGATAAAGCCACAGGTGTTCTGATCTTTGCTTTAACAGGTCTGTCAGTGGAGAGGAGAACAGTACCAGTTCTGTACTGATTGACTTTCTGTTTGTGTGATGTCCTTGCTGATCTGTGTGAATCCTCACTCCCAGTTTCAGCATTTTGGACACTGCTGTTGCTTCACACACTGGCTGATTCTTTCAGGGACTGGCTATGTCTGCACAGTCCATTAGGTAGCATTTTGTTACAGCGACCAACCCATCCATTTGTCAGCCTGTTCATTGCTCTCAACCTCTTTGTTTCCTGGTATGAAGATGAAGGTAATTGTGCATGTACACTATATCTTGGCTAGCTCCAGTCATCACCTGTGCACAGAAGCTGCTTCAACTTTTCAGAGTATACTCATTGAGCCATTGTTGTGGTGAAAGGGTTATGAATGTAATTTACAATCCTGCATACCACTTTCAGAACACAGCTGTGGGTGATTTGGAAGCCACCAACTGCCTTGCACTGGTTTTCATACAGTGGTATCTTCTTCTTCTGCGTTCATCCGGAGTTTATTTTTTTCGGACGTGACTGCATTGTGCCTGTTTACAGCAGAGCTGCGTTCTTGCGCTGTTAGGCCGACACATCCAACTTCTGCGGGCATTTGTTGACCGGGTTAACCTTCCCGGGGATACAGTGGTATGAAACTTGGTGGCGTACTTCCTCATGATCTCTGGTTAGTGTAGTATTATGCTTCCATCCAGATTAGTATAGTTGTTTGAGAGGAGCTTGGTGGCTTTGTATATCTTCATGATATCTGGTTAGTGTAGTCTTATGCTTCCATCCAAATTAGTATAGTTGTTTGAGAGGAACTTGGAGGTGTACTTCCTCATGATCTCTGGTTAGTGGATTTTGTGTCTTGTTAGTTAATTAGTCGCGGTTCTAACTTCACGGCAACGGGTCATCCCCATATTGCTCTGTACCTGTGCCAGTGAATATCACACAAAATGCTCCTCACTGATCTATGTGAACAATGGAATAGACAGGAGTGTCGATAAGCCAACAGCCCGCACAGGCACACTGTGCATAATGCCGCCGCCAGAATGCCAACACAAAAGTCCTCCACGAAAAATATAGTTCATCGTCGATGAAAACAGCAGTCACCAGAAAGACTTCATTGACCGAGGATTTATCCCATATGGCTCGGTCTCTTTCAGCAGGGTGACTCACTGAAAGCGCCGCACAAAGCACGAACTCCGTAGCTACAGCGACAACTCCAAGGAGTCTCCTGAAAAATGCACTCGTGAACCAAAAGGGCAAACCAGTCAATCCTGCAACAGCCGGCCGTCATCGTTCCGAACATGCAGTTCACGCGAAAAACAACCGCGGACAGATGTAAAAGCATTCCATGCGAAATTCACAGCTCACAGTGTCGCGCCACGCACTCACTCAGCAGCAGGGCGACAGAACCATAGCCTCCTTAGTCGCCTCTTACGATGAGCATGGTAGGCAACAGTGTTACTATTCTTTGCTCCCCTGTATGGGCCCCGGCAACACACGGGCGCATTTGTGTCTTGTTTTCTTAGGTAAAGGCCGAAAAATAGAAAGTCATGTTAACATGATGCACACAAAGGCAGTTGGAAATTATGAGTGTGCAAAATTTCAAATTTAAAATAACCTCTACCACTGAAATTTTATGTCAAAAGGTCTTGTTTGCCCCATTATGTTTCAATTCACTTGTTAATTTGGCCGCCTTAGTTTGTTTCAGGATTGAAAATGACAGCATCTGTGCATGAAACATTTTATTGTGTTGGATGGATGTTTATAACTGTCACTGTCATTTACTGCCAATATAGTAGCTTGCGGTGTATGGCAGGATGGATGTTTATATATAAATATATTCTGTATTACATCCCATGGTACAGGATTTGTGTGACAGAGAATGTGAGGAGGGGGAGGGGGGGAAAAGAGGGAGTGAGGAAGACAGAATGAGAGGATAGAAGAGAGAATGATAGAGAGAGAGAGAGGATTGGGGAGAGAGAATAGTAGAGAGAGACATAGAAAGAGGGCAAAGGACGAAGATAGAATAAGAGAGGAAGGGAGAGAGAATGAGAGAGAGGGAGGAACAGGAGAAAGAATTAGAGAGTGAGAGTACATATTAATATTATCCAGTTTTTAAGGTGCGTATCAGTGACTACACTACTCTTCCATACTCATTTAATTTCTTCCTATCTTCATTTCTCACTTCTTTCTGTTCCACTTCTTGGTCAACTGCAAGATCTAGTATTTTGAATTTGAGTGGCTTTTTTCTGTTAGTGGGTTTTAAATTTTGGTTGCAAATTGTCCACAGAAAAGGCAACAGCAAAGGTGATGAAGCTGTTTGAAGAGGTGGCCGAGGAATTGAAAGGGAAAGCCACATTAGGATACATCAATTGTGGGTAGGTGCTTCCTTGCTGGTTTATTATCTGTGTAAGTGTATGACTTATAGTTTCTTTACTTATTCAGTCACGGTAGACATTTGTTCGCAATAGACGAGCAATATCTCCTGCGGTATCTCCGACGGGCCTATTCCCGCTGGTTGCGGGGGCCGCTAAGGTCAGGCGGAGAGTCTGACGATAGTGCACAGGTCCGGACACTTGTGATTGACAGATGCGCGTGCCCTTACAGTCCAGGCACTTTCGAGGCCCTCACCTGTGGGACTTGGCTGAACGCCTCTAAGCCGGGTCCCATGGGTTCCAGGGTCTGGCCATCACTCGCCACCTGCTCGTGGTGGCTAGGTCTCGGAGGTTTGACGCTGTACCGCAAGCGTCTGCAGCCTACCTTATGCCAGACGTATTGGTTATCCATTACTCTGGAAAACACAAGATTAGGCCGAGAGAGGGAACATGTCGTTTGGGCACCACATGTTTCTCTGAAGCTCTGCCCAGGCATTGTGATGGAATATTGGCCACATTCCAACTCACATACTTTTGTCTGTCAAGACTGCAAGGTGCCACTCACAAGTGTATGACAATTTGAATTGCTATAGTCATAATTTACAGACAGAAAAACCAATGAGCAAATCCTGCAAGAAACAAATGAAAACCGTAAACTGATTACAGAAATTAGACGTAGACAGTCAACATTTTTGGGCATTTTATGAGAAGCAATAAACTGGAGAACTTGGTGACAGCTGGCAAGATTGAGGGGAAAAGAATAAGGGGAAGGCAGAGACGTAAATACCTGGATGGCTTGGTCATGTGGCATGGATGAGACAAGAACATAGAGCTGATCCACGACTCTGGTGATCGTGTGAGATGGCGAAACATGACCGCCCGTGCTTATCAGTATGACACATGATGATGATGAAACCTTGGTCAGAAACTGGTCTAGGATTGAGGCTCCCACAGGTAGACAGGTAGAGCATTGCTTTGCTGATTCAGCAGCTTCTGCAGCTAGTCCTATTCCAGTTGTATCGTTACCTTTCCTCTGGAGTAAACTACACAGGCCGAGAGAGGGATCATGCTACATGGAAAACACATGCTCTGTACAATTTAGCCCAGGCTTTGTGCTATGGAGAGGTATAACTCCATCCCTGGTTTTGACTGCCATGGGTTGTAGTTATTAATGCCTTTTTTTAAGCACAATGTAATAAACTGTCGTCTGTCAAGACAGCCAGGTGCCAGTAGGTTCCATTAGTTTTTGGATTCTTTGCTGGCTGTTGAATCACTGCAAATCATTTCTAATACTGATTTCCCTCCATGCAATGATGTCAAACTGTCCAGCATATTTTCTCTTGGTCTCTTCATGCCTCTCCTACGCTCAAACTTTCCTGTTGTCATGACATACTCCAGCTTTTCCCTTCTCCTGACCTGCCCAAAGAATGCGGACTGGCTCCTTCTGATGCGAGTAACCAGTTCTCTTTGTGGGTGAACTTCTTTCAAGATACCTTCATTGGCGGGTGCTCTCATGAAGTTGATGGTGAATTGTGCTGGTAATGTCATGAACTTTTCTCCGTAATCTCTTATACTCTCGTAGGTAATGTGATGACGGTGAGAATCAGCAGTGGTTCAAATCGCATCAGTAACTTACGGGGTATGTGAGCCGGCCGCTCAGAAAGCAATGGTAAACTACTGAGCGTAATCTTGCCAAGAAATCAACATACAGCTGAA
Organism: Cepaea nemoralis; assembly: GCA_014155875.1. Classification (NCBI taxonomy): domain Eukaryota; kingdom Metazoa; phylum Mollusca; class Gastropoda; order Stylommatophora; family Helicidae; genus Cepaea; species Cepaea nemoralis. The sequence continues at coordinate 197,233 of JACEFZ010013212.1, forward strand.
AGATGCTGGTATTGACAGCGATGTCCTGTAAAGGATATGCAAAAAAAAAAATTTCATGAAGACGGGTTCCAACTGCTGTTATTACAGTGTCCACATCCTTAAATACATTAAATTGTTTCAGACTAGTTCCATTCGTTTTGTTGCATTTATTCAGATTAAGTCTTTTGCTTTTGCTGTCAGTTTCAGTTATATCAATCATTTCCAGAGAATGCTCCTCTCTTTTAATGTGTGTTCCTTGATGCCTTATGTTTATCGTCCCCAGAGATGACAAGAAGTTTTGCAAGAAGTTAAAATTTTCTCCAACAGAATTTGATGTGAAACACTACAAGTAAGTTTATTAGTTTAGTTTAGTTTAGTTTAGTCGTTGGATCAACATCACGGCACACGGGCGTAACCCATAAGTGCTCCGTTTTCCTCCTAACTTAAACTTGAGTCTGGAGAAACTCAGCTCAATGCACGAACTCCGTTACATCGGCGAGGATCCTGAAATACTTAAGTAAGTTTATTGTTTTATTCAAGTACCAACAGGAAGCTTAAATAGAAGCTCTGAAGAAGTGTTTATATACAAGGTTGTGCTGCAGCGATGGTAATCTGAATGCGGTTCGCAATCCTGCATATCACTTTCAAAACACAGCTGCAGGCGTTTTGGAAGCAGATTGCCTGGCAGTGATTTTCATACAATGGTATGAGCATCTGTGATTCAGAAAGCAATGGCAAACTACTTAACGTTAACTTGCCTGATAAATCACAAACAACAACAAAAAATGCTGGGGTTGACTGTGACGTCCTGTAAAAAGACATGCAACTAATTTTTTTTTAACTTTAAAATGTTCCTGGAAAAGTTGACTCATTGATGGAATGTTTGATTATGTCTTGGAAAGTATAGTTTTTGAGATGGTAGTCGTCTTGATGAAACTTTCTCATATTGGTTTTTGTATGCGCATTGCATCATTAGAGTTGAAAGTGTCTTTGATTGAACAGTGCACATAAACATAATTACAGGAGATGAGACGTAGTGCTATTTGTATGGTCTTCAGAGAAAGTGTCAATCCTCTGAATGAATTGGAAGGATTTACTAAGAAGTATGCAGAACAAATATGGCAGTGCACCAGCAAATAATCCTTACTCATGGAGGTTTACCTGGCAAAGCACAACATTGCTGCCCTGGAACATCTTCAGAACTTTGTTTCCTGCAACTCGTTTCATGTCCTCCCCATATTATTAATTTCTGTCTGTAATTGTCATCTTGAAGTGTCTTTCGGTCTCCATTTCGTTTGTTCTGTGGGTAAGGTAAACACGATACTGTCTATAAATGATTGCATGTTGCGCAAGGAAGCACAAAACAAACAGGTTTAAAATTCAAGAAGATCACCTTCATTGCACCAGATTTTATCCCATGTGGCTTAGTCTCTTTCCACAGGGTTGCCTGTCGAAAGTGTCTCACAAAGCATGAATTCCGTAGCTCCCGCGACAACCCAAAGGAGTCTTCATGAAAATTGAACCAAATGTTGTAGCCTGGAATCGAATCCACAATCATCAGAATGCAGGGCCGGTGGTTTAACCACTTCACCGTGGAGATTCCCACAAGGAAACACAAATCAGTTGCAACATGCGGCTGTGACTGGCGGGATCAGGGATCCAACTGAACACTAGTTGGGAGCATCATTGCTAGAGTTTCAAGACAAAGCTTGCTTAACCAACTGGCCTCTGGAATTATAAGTATTGATTTTTTTTTTTTTTGCGCTCGCTCACTTTGAATTTAAGTGTAGTCCATACACACTATTTATAGTAGTGCTGGACTGAATTTTGCATGTGGATTAGCTTTCCCTAATACCAGTGTCCCTCGCCATCAGGCGAACTCACTCCGACTTCAGAGGTACTTGCAATTTATCCCCCTCCCCAAGTCAAGGACGACAGATCAGCATTTTAGACCAACTGTTCGCTTACCTCGGCATCAGCTTACCGGATGTTTAAGAACACGCATTCTTACTGATTCAGCCATGCCAACCTAGTATTGATATACTTCGACATCTTCTCAGAAAGATGAAGAACTTATGGGCATGCCTCTAGTGCTGCAATATTGGTGTTGGTCAACAGTTTCCGACAATTGGAAGTGATATGGTGGTATTATTGGTCTAATCTGCTTAGAAGTTGTACTTTGTATAATTTGCATGTAAATTATTAGACGTAGGAAATCCAAATATTTTGGTCACATTATGAGAAGAAATAAGTGGGAGAACTTGGTGACCACTGGCAAGATCGAAGGGAAGAGACCAGGTGGAAGGCCGAGAAGTAAATACCTGGATGGCTTGGCCACATGGCAGGGTCGAGAATAGAATGTTGAGCTGATCTACTACTCTGGTGATCAAGTGAGCTGGTGAAACATGACCGCCCAAGCTTATCGCCGTGGCACTTGAAGTTGTTTCTTTCTAATTTTGTTAGTTAAGTATTTGTTTCTAATTTCTGGAGGAGTGATTTCTTTTTATATATCCTTTAAAGTGTTACGTTTCTTTTGATGTAATGAGATTTTAATTTGTTTCATTCTTATTTCCAGAGATGGAGAGTTTAACAAGGATTATGATAGAAAGTTAACTTTTAAGGTAAGAATTTTACTATTCTGGATTACCAGTAACTACAACTACTTACAAATCTGACCTTCAATATGCATATTTCTGCCTGTGCTGTGATCGAAGGGGTTATGAATGCAATTCACAATCACGCAGGCTGCGTTCCACAAACAGCTGCGGGCGATATGGAAACAGACTGCCTTGCACTGGTTTTCATACAATGGTATGAGTGCTGGTAATTCAGAAAGCAGTGGCAAATTACTGAACGTAAACTTATCAAGAAATCACAAACAACCAAAAAATACTAGGGTTGACTGCGACATCCTGTAAAGAATATGCAACTAACTTTAATACATACTTACCTGCTACAGTATATCCATACCTCACACTCCAGCATGTCCCAGACAGTATATCCTTACCTCACACTCCAGCATGTCCCAGACAGTATATCCATACCTCACACTCCAGCATGTCCCAGACAGTATATCCATACCTCACACTCCAACATGTCCCAGACAGTATATCCTTACCTCACACTCCAGCATGTCCCAGACAGTATATCCATACCTCACACTCCAGCATGTCCACTCCAGCATGTCCCAGACAGTATATCCATACCTCACACTCCAACATGTCCCAGACAGTATATCCTTACCTCACACTCCAGCATGTCCCAGACAGTATATCCATACCTCACACTCCAGCATGTCCCAGACAGTATATCCATACCTCACACTCCAGCATGTCCCAGACAGTATATCCTTACCTCACACTCCAGCATGTCCCAGACAGTATATCCATACCTCACACTCCAGCATGTCCACTCCAGCATGTCCCAGACAGTATATCCATACCTCACACTCCAACATGTCCCAGACAGTATATCCTTACCTCACACTCCAGCATGTCCCAGACAGTATATCCATACCTCACACTCCAACATGTCCCAGACAGTATATCCATACCTCACACTCCAGCATGTCCCAGACAGTATATCCATACCTCACACTCCAGCATGTCCCAGACAGTATATCCATACCTCACACTCCAACATGTCCCAGACAGTATATCCATACCTCACACTCCAGCATGTCCCAGACAGTATATCCATACCTCACACTCTAGCATGTCCCAGACAATATATCCATTCCTCACACTCCAGTATGTCCCAGACAGTATATCCATATCTCACACTCCAGCATGTCCCAGACAGTATATTCGTACCTCACACTCCAGCATGTCCCAGACAGTATATCCATACCTCACACTCCAGCATGTCCCAGACAGTATATCCATACCTCACACTCCAGCATGTCCCAGACAGTATATCCGTACCTCACACTCCAGCATGTCCCAGACAGTATATCCATATCTCACACTCCAGCATGTCCCAGGCAGTATATCCATACCTCACACTCCAGCATGTCCCAGACAGTATATCCATACCTCACACTCCAGCATGTCCCAGACAATATATCCATACCTCACACTCAAGCATGTCCCAGACAATATATCCATACCTCACACTCCAGCATGTCCCAGACAATATATCCATACCTCACACTCTAGCATGTCCCAGACAATATATCTATACCTCACACTCCAGCATGTCCCAGACAATATATCCATACCTCACACTCCAGCATGTCCCAGACAATATATCCATACCTCACACTCTAGCATGTCCCAGACAATATATCCATACCTCACACTCCAGCATGTCCCAGACAATATATCCATACCTCACACTATAGCATGGTCCAGACAATATATCCATACCTCACACTCCAGCATGTCCCAGACAGTATATCCATACCTCACACTCCAGCATGTCCCAGACAATATATCCATACCTCACACTCCAGCATGTCCCAAACAATATATCCATACCTCACACTCTAGCATGTCCCAGACAGTATATCTATACCTCACACTCCAGCATGTCCCAGACAATATATCCATACCTCACACTATAGCATATCCCAGACAGTATATCCATACCTCACACTCTAGCATGTCCCAGACAGTATATCCATACCTCACACTCTAGCATGTCCCATACAGTATATCCATACCTCACACTCCAGCATGTCCCAGGCAGTATATCCATACCTCACACTCCAGCATGTCCCAGGCAGTATATCCATACCTCACACTCCAGCACGTCACAGACAATATATCCATACCTCACACTCTGGCATGTCCCAGACAATATATCCATACCTCACACTCCAGCATGTCCCAGACAATATATCCATACCTCACACTCCAGCATGGTCCAGACAATATATCCATACCTCACACTCCAGCATGTCCCAGACAGTATATCCATACCTCACACTCCAGCATGTCCCAGACAATATATCCATGCCTCACACTCTAGCATGTCCCAGACAGTATATCCATACCTCACACTCCAGCATGTCCCAGACAGTATATCCATACCTCACACTCCAGCATGTCCCAGACAGTATATCCATACCTCACACTCTAGCATGTCCCAGACAGTATATCCATGCCTCACACTCTAGCATGTCCCAGACAGTATATCCATACCTCACACTCCAGCATGTCCCAGACAGTATATCCATACCTCACACTCCAGCATGTCCCAGACAGTATATCCATACCTCACACTCTAGCATGTCCCAGACAGTATATCCATACCTCACACTCCAGCATGTCCCAGACAGTATATCCATACCTCACACTCCAGCATGTCCCAGACAGTATATCCATACCTCACATTCCAGCATGTCCCAGACAGAATATCCATACCTCACACTCCAGCATGTCCCAGACAGTATATCCATACCTGACACTCTAGCATGTCCCAGACAATATATCCATACCTCACACTCCAGCATGTCCCAGGCAGTATATCCATACCTCACACTCCAGCATGTCCCAGGCAGTATATCCATACCTCACACTCCAGCATGTCCCAGACAATATATCCATACCTCACACTCCAGCATGTCCCAGACAGTATATCCATACCTCACACTCCAGCATGTCCCAGACAGTATATCCATACCTCACACTCCAGCATGTCCCAGACAGTATATCCATGCCTCACACTCCAGCATGTCCCAGACAGTATATCCATGCCTCACACTCCAGCATGTCCCAGACAGTATATCCATACCTCACACTCCAGCATGTCCCAGACAGTATATCCATACCTCACACTCTAGCATGTCCCAGACAGTATATCCATACCTCACACTCCAGCATGTCCCAGACAGTATATCCATACCTCACACTCCAGCATGTCCCAGACAGTATATCCATACCTCACACTCTAGCATGTCCCAGACAGTATATCCATGCCTCACACTCTAGCATGTCCCAGACAGTATATCCATACCTCACACTCCAGCATGTCCCAGACAGTATATCCATACCTCACACTCCAGCATGTCCCAGACAGTATATCCATACCTCACACTCTAGCATGTCCCAGACAGTATATCCATACCTCACACTCCAGCATGTCCCAGGCAGAATATCCATACCTCACACTCCAGCATGTCCTGGACAGTTTATCCATACCTCACATTCCAGCATGTCCCAGACAGTATACTCATACCTCACACTCCAGCTCGTCCTGGACAGTATATTTAACCTCACACTCCAACATGTTGTGGATGGTATATCCATACCTCACACTCGAGCAGGTCCCAGACAGTATATCCACGTAAATCCTCCCCAAGAGAGAGTTATCCATGCTCAGTATCAACTCTTGCACAGCTGTCCATTTTCAACTTGACATAACATGAACTAAGAATGCAACACACCTGATTGCTCTGGTGACTGAGTACCTGCTAGCCACTTCAAAGCTTCAGTGATCACATCCTCGTATTGAAGTTGGTGGACTTACAGGACTCATTTGCATCAGCCACAGCCTTTTCTCCTTGACCTGTAATATAGTTTCTATGATGTCAGGGCTTTGTGTAATACCGCTGGTATTTCTGCTAGTGACAGAAGCAGACAGTACAGTGAGATTGTAGCCATGTCTCTGCAGTCATACCATTGTATGTAAACCAACACATGGCAGTCTACTTCCAAAATCACAAACAGCTGTGTTTCAAATGCATTATGCGGGATTACAAATTGCATTTGTAACCCCTTTGCCACAGGGTCGGAGATTTATTGTGAAGGGTGATGTGTTTGTTCCTTTTCTTTTTTTCCATCAATCATTTTTCAATTGCTAAATTGTTTGAAAGTGTATAATATTTCCCAGTCCATGATAAATTTTCAGTTGCTAAATTGTTTGAAAATATGTTATATTCCACAGTCGATGGTAAATTTTCAATTGCTAAATTGTTTGAAAATATATGATATTTCACAGTCCATGGTCAACTTTTTACTGGATCCGACGGGGGATCTGCCTTGGGAGGAGGATCCTACAGCTACAGATATTGTACATATATCTTCAGAAGATGTAAGATTGTCTTCATTATGTCTCTTTTAAAATTGTCTTCATTTATATGTCTAATAAAATTGTCTTCATTTATATGTGTCCTATAAGATTATATTTTATTTATATGTGTCTCATAAGATTGTTTTCATTTCTATGTTTGTAAGATTGTTTCCATTTATTTCATTTATATGTATCTTATAAGATTGTTTCAATTTATATGTGTCTTATAAGATTGCCTTCATTTATATGCGTCTTATAATATTAATTTATGTATCTTATAAAATTGTCTTCACTTATATATGTCTGACCATTTCTTGCAGTTCTGTTTAACACATATTTTCCTGTTTAGAAAAGTTCATTTTTAAAGTCATTGCCATCATCATAATTATGTGCCCTACCCCTTCATGTGTCTCATGGAGTCTCTGTGGCAAAGTGGTCAAGCCGTTTGACTCGGGCTCCGAAGGTCCATGAGTGAAATTTTTCGGAGACTCCTGTGGGTCGTCGCTAGAGCTATGGAGTTCGCACTTTGTGTGACACTTTCCGCACTGCGGAAAGAGGCCAAGCCATATGGGATAAAATCCAGGTGCAATGAAGTCGACCCTGTCGACTTTTAAGCAACTTTTTTTCTTCATGTGTCTCCTCAGATGTCGGTCCTTGGTATTCTGTATCAATTCTGTTGATATTCCTCCCAGCCATCCAGTATTATCTCTCTCTGTCGACCTTTGCTGCTTCCACTATTGTAGCACTTTCTTGCTGTAGGTCTGTGATGTGATAGGGCCATCACAGTTTGTAGGCCTTGAGCAGGGAGGATGAGGCAGCAAGTCTTGTGCTAAACCCATATTATCCACCAATTTTGACTTGACTGGTACCTGGCCGTCTTGACAGACAATAGTTTATTACATTGTGCTTAAAAAAAGGCATAATAACTACAACCTATGGCGGTAGCGAATGTGACCAATCAGACTAATTTGCATGGTAAATGCTCATCCATAATGGATGCACTGTGAACATGTGGCCATTTCCACCACCAAGCACCATCTGACATCTCACATGCTCATTGTTATCCACCAATAGAGTGCCGCTTAGTCTATAAAAGTATGGGTTTAGCACCATATACCCAATGCACTCAAAGGAGTAAGAGGGTCATGGACTCTTTGCAGGACATTGCCACCAACCCCAGCTTGAATTTTTAGGTAATTTTATGTTCAGTAGATTGCCATTCAGACCATGTTGCACTGAGTTTTAACGTGTTGGTATGGGAGCCGGTTGTTCAGAAAACAATAGCAAACTACTGAATGTAAAAGTTGCCAAGGTGTCAGTAACGGCAGTAAAATGCTGGTGTTGACAGCGACGTCCTGTAAAAAGTATATGCAAAAAAAAAACGTTTACCATTGCTTTCGGAAAGAGAAGTCACTGTTTAAGTCAAACTGACCAGTGTAAGGGTTGATCCCACTACCCCGCCATCACCGCACCAGAAGTTTAAGGGCTAGATATCCTTTCATATCATTTCATTTCCCCGGGAAGGTTAACCCGGTCAACAAATGCCCGCAGAAGTCGGATGTGTCAGCCTAACGGCGCAAGAACGCAGCTCTGCTGTAAACAGGCACAACGCAGTCACGTCCGAAAAAAAAATCCGGATGAACGCAGAAGAAGAAAAAAAAGATTTCATTTCCTATCATATATTTTCATATCTTTTCATATCCTTTCATATTATTTTATATCCTTTCATATCTGTTCATATCCTTTCACATCTTTTAATATACTTTGATATCTTTTCATATCCTTTCATATCTTTTCATATTATTTCATATCCTTTCATAACATTTCATATCCTTTCATAACATTTCATATCATTTCATATTCTTTCATATCCTTTCATCCATGTCAACTGCTAACACAGAGATGGCATGGAGAATGATCCAAGGGAAGGCAACATTTCATCCGGTGCAAAACATTCTACGGAACAGATCTTTGTCCATGGAAGTCAGATCATGAATTGTGGGATGTGATATACTGCCTGTACCATGAATCAAGAACTTGGAAGCAACAGAGATGTGGTTCCCGAGACGAATGTTGCGAATTCCTTGGATTGCCAAAGTAACTAACAACGATTCACATATTGAGGCTAATGAAACTAGAACATTATATACAGCAATAAGAAAGAGACAAACATTGGAGAACACGTGACAAGTGGAAAGATCGAGGGGAAGAGAGGCAGCAGACCAAGAGAAATGATGCTGGATGGTTTGAGATGGTGGCATGGAGGAATATCAGCAGCAGAGTTGAAACAGAACCCAAAGACTGAGATCTGTGGAGAGCCATGAATGTCTATGCCAGCTGGCATGGCACTTGCTGATGATGATGATGACTAGTGAATCATGGAATCTGAATAGCAATATTAGGAATAGACTTGAGTCTGCAGAGATGTGGTTCCTGTGGTTTTAGACCCACCATGACTGTCAGCATGACTCAGACATAGCTACCAACATGACTTCTTTCTAGCAACCGTTCATGAATAGAATAACTCCCAACATGACTTCTAGAATGACTCAGAACATAACTCCCAACATAACTCACATGACTCCTAGAATGACTCCCAACATGACTGAGAACATTACTCACAACATAACTAAGAACATAACTCACAACATAACTCGCAACATAACTCGCAACATAATTCACAACATGGCTCCCAATATGACTCTTAGAATAACTCACACCATACTCACATGACTCCTAGAATGACTCCCAACATAACTCACAACATAATCCCAGCATGACTCAGAACATAATTCCCAACATGATTCAGAACATAACTCACAACATAACTAACATGACTTCTAGAATGACTCCCAACATGACTCAGAACAGAACTCCTTAAATGACTCCTAGAATAACTCACATAACTCCCAACATGACTCCTAGTATGACTCCCAACGTAACTCCTAGAATAACTCACAACATAACTCACACCATGACTCCTAGAATAACTCACAACATGACTCATAGAGTAACTCACAGCATGACTCCTAAAATGACTCCCAAATAACTCCTAGAATGACTGTTAAACATAACTCACAACATAATTCACAACATAACTCCCAACATGACTTCTATAATACCTCCTAACATAACTCCCAATACGACTTCTAGAATAATTCCCAACATAAATCACAACATGGCTGTCAACTTAACTCCAACATGACTTCCAACATCATGCACAACACGACTCCAAATATGACTCCCAGAATGACTGCTAGACATAATTCTCAATATAAATTATTATATGACTCCCAATACGACTCCTAGAATGGCTGCTAAACATAATTCTCAACATCACTCACAACATGCTTTACCCCTCACCTTGACAGATTGTTTATGCTTTTATTGCAGAGCTTTCAAAAATTGTTAAAAAAGGAGAAAAATCCTATATTGGTGATGTTTTATGCTCCATGTAAGTGGTTTGTTTACTGATTACTCGTTGCTTGTTTTTGTTGTATTTGGTTGTGAATGCTCGTGGGCAATTTAATTATAATGTATAAAGAAGAATGTACTGCTGCAGATTATGTCAAGGGTTAGTTAGTTGCATGTCCATTACAGGACATCACAGTCAACCCCAGCAGTTGTTGGCTGTTTATGAGGAAAATGGGCTTTCCATCACATGTAGTACAACTCATAAAAATGCTCTATCTAGACCAACAAGCAGTGGTTGGAAAAGATGGTGAGACATCAGATTGGTTTGGCATCAAGCATGGAGTCCATTAGGGATGTGTTCTGTCTCTCTATTTGTTTAATCTGTAAGCCAAAATTATGAGTAGTGTCAGAGATGATATAACCTGAGAGCAATATGATGCCCTAAATTTTTGTAGTCGTGAAATACCAGAGATTCGATATGCTGATGATACAGTATTGCTATCCACATCACTGAATGGTATAGAAAAACTGATTACCTCAACCCAAAAGAATAGTGAAAATCACAACTTATATCTTAACATAGCAAAAACAAAGATAATGCATACAGATAAAACTAATATGATGAAAAATATATGTTAATGAGGGTAAAATTGGAGGTTGTGGAAAACTTCAAATATCTTGGGTCATTAATTACCAACAATGGTGACACAATGAAAGAAATTAAAAGACGATTATCTATTGCACTTCAAAAACTAAAACTGAATAAATTGTGTCGTGGGACAGATAGACCTACAAAAGTTAGATTTTTAAGAGCATGCATCTTTCCCATTGCAACATACGCCTGTGAGACCTGGACACTTACTAAATCACCTGAACAGCACGTGAATATAAATAAATAGTCCAAGATTGGCTGGTTCTGCACCACTTGGTGGGGTATTGCTGCGTGATAAGGCAGATGTGCGTGGGGCCCTTTGGAGTCATGTGTTTGTGCGGAAGAACAGATAGATTATCACGACTTGGAGAGAATGGTGCTGCAGGGAGTGACCAGAGGATCTGGCTGACACTCAGGACTCCAAGGAAAGGCCAGATGGACACATAATCAGACTAGTACTGGGACCATTAGGGTTGGGACTCTTCTCTGGCTGTTGCAGATTAGAACGGAGCACACATGGGAAGCTGGATTTATCAGCCAAAAGATGTAAAAATCACAGATTTATGTTTACATAATGCAATGTCAAACGACATCACTGCACTTTGGGCATTGCCATGCGCGCTCAGTCATCAGATGCCTTCCCAAAGTATTTCTGCTCACTTTTCCCTTAAGAAGTTCATTACACTTTGCTTAAACAGGCATAATACAATTGTTTCCAAAACCACAAAAAAATTAAACGAACGTGGAAGAATGCTGATTGCACTTTCATACTTTCTACCTCACCGTAGCCAAGCTTATCATTATAGAAAGACATTATGTAGGCAGATTATCCAGAATATATGTATACCTACATGCTTGTGCACACACATACCAGTGCATATGTGCACACCACACACAAACACACACATTTATATATTTACTTATCTATGCATTTATTTATTTATATATGCATGTGTATGCCTATGTTGTGTGGAAGTGTGTCAGTACATGGTTGTTCATTCCATAAAAAAATCACACATCTCCCTCTGCAGGGTGTGGCTACTGTAAACAGTTGAAGCCACATTTTGCAGAAGCAGCCACAGAATTGAAAGATCAAGTGGTGAGTAGGCCTTCTTGACTCATCTCATCGTGTTCCTGTTGTACTTTGCGGTTTCGATGTGAAGCATGACCAGCGGGAGAGTGCACATTTATGGGCTTCATATATTGAGATTCCCATGGACTCAGTTATCCCCTCTATACATCGTTTACACTGTCAGCCTCTTCTTCTGGTTCCATTTGGTCTGTACATCATTGCTTGTTGTGGTAAACTGTATGGGAGTCTCTGTGGCGAAGTGGTCAAGCCGTTTGACTCATGATCCGAAGGTTGTGGATTCGATTCCGGGCCGCGCCCTTCGGTTTACGAGTTAAATATTTCGGAGACTCCTGTGGGTCGTCGCTAAAAGCTACGGAGTTCGTGCTTTGTGCGACGCTTTCCGCGCTGCGGAAAGAGACCGAGCCATATGGGATAAAACCCGGTGCAATGAAGTCGACCCTGTCGACTTTTAAGCGACTTTTTTTTTTTTTAAACTGTTAGTTGGTAGTGTAGTTATATGGCCTGAACCATTTAACTTGCTGTTTTCTAATTAAATCTACCGCTGCTATAACCCACAGTTTAATCCTATTTTCGTCATGTCTGATTTTCTCTCTTCTTGATACATTGAGTATTATTCTCTTCTTGTGATCTCTCTATATAGCATATCGACTTAGTTTGTAGTCTTCTTCTTCTTCTTCTTCTTCTTCTTCTTCTTCTTCTTCTTCTTCTTCTTCTTCTTCTTCTTCTTCTTCTTCTTCTTCTTCTTCTTCTTCTTCTTCTTCTTCTTCAGCTTTCCGAGCCATTGAGGTTCTTTGCTGCAGATACAATCCGTCTCCATTCGTCTCTCTGGTTGACCTTCTCTTGCCAGTCGTTAATTCCAAGTGCTTGTAGGTCTGTATATATATTATCTCTCCACCATCTTCTTAGTCTACCTCGGGGTCTACGGTCATTTATTTCCTGAGTGTAAGCGAGTTTTGTTTCCCTATTGTCTTCCATTCTTTCTATATGCCCCAGCCATTGTAGTCTATTAGCCTTCATGATACCAGTGATTAGCGGGGACTTAAAACAGATCATAAATGTCTTTGTTACTTCTTCTTTTCCACTCTCCACTTTGTGTATCCCTAATGGGTCCAAAGATGTGTCTTAAAACTTTGTTCTCAAAGGTTTGTAACAAGGCTTCGTCTCCTTTCGTTGTACTCCAGGTTTCAGAGCCATACAGCACAACTGGTCTGATCAGTGTTTTGTATATTGTGATTTTGGTGTTACGAGATAGCGCATTTGATTTTAGTAGATGTTGTAGTGCATAGTATATCTTATTTCCAGAACTGATTCTAGTTTGTATTTCTTCCCTTATGATGTTGGAGCAGTTGAAGATTGTACCCAGGTATTTGTATGTTTCCGTTCTTTTAATGGTCATATTATCTATTTGTATGTGGCCAGAGTTTTTAGCCATTCCTTCTCTTGAAATTACCATATATTCTGTCTTATCTTAGTTGATAACCAGCCCCATCTGTTGGGCTTTTTCCTTTAAGTGAGTCAATATTTCCAATGTCTTTTGTTCATTTTCCCCTATAATATCTATATCATCTGCATAACCAAGCAGCTTGGATGTTCCTCCAATATCACATTCCTCCTTTACCTTCCTTAAACTTTCTCTAGAGCCAGATTGAAGAGCAGCGGCGATAGTGCATCACCTTGTTTCAAGCTTGTAGCAACTTTAAAGAAATATTTATTTGAAATATCCAACCTAGAGTTGATCGTTGTTTAAATACAATGTTAGCATGGTGCAATGAGTGATTAACCTAATAACATTTGCCTTCTGACATGATGAATCTATGTTCCAGGCCTTCGCAGGAGTTGATGTAGATAAACCTCCAATGGTTTCTCTACGGTTACAATACAACATCACTGGGTTCCCCACACTTTATTATTTTGAGTAAGTTATTTGTAAGTTAACTTGATGTGTTGTTGGTTAGATGTATCACTCCATATTTTTGTTGAATATGTAATTGCTGTATCAAATGTGATGTTTTGATGCGTTTAAAACTAGATTTTCCACTATGTGGTTAGTGTTGCTTGCTCAGTTTTTCACTTATTAGTGAGTGAAGTTGCTAAATGTCGTGCTCTTCATTTAGTGAGATTTAATAACTTGTCCACTCTTCTGCTTGTGAGTTGTTTTTATATTTCCCTGCGCTTCAGTTAGAATGTTTAATGAAATTTCCCATTATTCAGTTAGAGTAGTTTAATAAATTTCCCATTATTCAATTAGTGTGGTTTACTAAATTTCCCCATTCTTTGGTTTTCAAAGTTTACTAAATGAATTTGGTTAGCACAGTTTACAAAATCACCCATTGTTCAGTTAATATGGTTTACATAATTTCCCATTTTTCAGATAGTATGGTTTACTAAATTTTCCATTCTTCATTTAGTGAGATTTATGAGGTTTACTAAATTTCCCATTTTTCACTTAATGTGATGTGACTAAACTGCCCATTGTTTACTTAGAGGTTTAATACATGTTCTAGCGTTCTGTTTATGAGGTTTGCTAAACTTCCCATTCTTCATTTCATGAGGTTTACTAATTATCCCACTCTTGAAGCAGTGGGGTTTACAATTTTCTACACTTGATTTAATGTTGTGTACTCAATTTCTCATCTTTTTGTTGTGTGCTAACTCTGTCATCTTTTTATTAACTCACTCACTTTCTCATCTTTTTTATGTACTCACTTTCTCATCTTTTTTTGTGTTGAGTACTCACTTTCTCATCTTTTTATTTGTGTACTGACTTTCTCATCTTGTTCTTGTGTACTCACTTTCTCATCTTTTTGTTGTGTACTCAATTTCTCATCTTTTTGTTGTGTACTGATTTTCTAAAGTTTTGTTGTGTACTCACTTTCTCATCTTGTGTACTCACTTTTTCATCTTGTTGTTAGTGTGCTTTCAGCATAACTTTCTACTCTCTAGAGTGCTTTGAAGAAAATGTAGTGAATTGATTTCTTTTTTTTAAAGCATAATACGCACTATCACACTGTTTAATATCTTGATGTTTTTATGTATAGTTTACTGGATTCTCACTCTTAAGTAAGTGCTTCACAAATAAGTAACTTGATGTTTTGTTTTTGTGGTTGTCTGAATTTCCCGCTCTTCATTATGTGAAGTTGATTCAATTTCCAATTGTTAAGTTAAAAAACAAAACTAACTTGATGCTTTGATATTGTTTCCTGGATTCCCTGTGCTTTCTTATTTTCAATAAGTTGCTGATACAGTGTTTCTTCTTCTTATTGCACCCTTTATCCACCTGTATGATATTCAGCTTATTGTATTTCTGCTCCTTCATTCTTCATTAACATGATAATATGTATTGTTTATGTTCACAGCTTTTATTTGACAATGTTGTTTTTACCTAAGTGAATATAACATGCACAAAAGATCATTGATATACGAAAGATGAGTGATTGGAAGGGCCAAATGTAAGATGGGCCTGCATGCCCAGTTCGTGACACTTTGAAAATAAAGCTGGTATGTTCGTTCATTTGTTCTTCTGCTTTTCATCTCTCAATGGAGCATTGGGCGTCAACCAACAGTTCCAACCCCTTTGTATGCTTGTTCATGATTGGTTGAATTTTTCAGCAACAGTTTTCTTCTGTATGCCCATTCATGATTGGCTGGAATTTGCAGCTAAAGTTTTCTTCTGTACTCTTGTTCATGATTGGTTATATTTTGCAGCTAAAGTTTTCTTCTGTATTCTTGTTCATGATTGGTTATATTTTTGCAGCTAAGTTTATGCTTCTGTACCTCGTTCATGATTGGTTATACTTTTGCAGCTAAAGTTTTCTTCTGTACTTCTTGTTCATGATTGGTTATATTTTGCAGCTAAATTTTTCTTCTGTACTCTCGTTAATGATTGGTTATATTTTGAATCTAATGTTGTCTTCTTGTATTCTTGTTCAATGATTGATTATATTTATGCACCTAAAGTTTTCTTCTGTCACTCTCGTTCATCAGAACCTTGGTGGATTTTGCAAGCTAGAGGTTCTTCTTCCTGTATTCTCTTTCATGATTGTTGGATTTTGCAGCTAAAGTTTCTTCTGTACTCTCTTCTCATGATTGGTTGGATTTTGCAGCTAAAGTTTTCTTCTGTACTTCTCTTCATGATTGGTTATATTTTGCAGCTAAGTTTTCTTCTGTACTCTTTCATGATGGTATATTTTGCAGCTAAATTTTCTTCGGTACTCTTCATGATGGTATTTTGCACCTAAAGTTTCTTCTGTACTCTCATCATGATTGGTTATATTTATCACCTAAAGTGTTCTTCGTACTCTCGTTCATGATTGGTTGGATTTTGCAGCTAAAGTTTTCTTCTGTACTCTCATTCATGATTGGTATATTTTGCAGCTAAAGTTTCTTCTGTACTCTCTTCATGATGGTTGGATTTTGCAGCTAAAGTTTTCTTCTGTACTCTCATTCATGATTGGTTATATTCTGCAGCTAAAGTTTTCTTCTGTACTCCGTTCATGATTGGTGGATTTTGCAGCTGAGTTTCTTCTGTGCTCTCGTTCATGATTGGTGGATTTGCAGCTAAAGTTTTCTTCTGTACTCTCGTTCACGATGGTTGGATTTGCAGCTGAAGTTTTTTCTGTGCTCTCGTTCATGATTGGTTGGATTTTGCAGCTGAAGTTATTCTGTGCTCTCGTTCATGATGGTGGATTTTGCAGCTGAAGTTTTCTTCGTACTCTCGTTCAAGATTGGTTGGATTTTGCAGCTAAAGTTTTCTTCTGTACTATCTTCATGATGGTATATTGTGAAGCTAAAGTTTCTTCTGTACTCTTCATGATGGTTATATTTTCACCTAAAGTTTTCTTCTGTACTCTTTCATGATTGGTTATATTTTGCACCTAAAGTTTTCTTCTGTACTCTCATTCATGATTGGTTATATTTTGCAGCTAAAGTTTTCTTCTGTACTCTCTTTCATGATTGGTTGGATTTTGCAGCTAAAGTTTTCTTCTGTACTCTCATTCATGATTGGTTATATTCTGCAGCTAAAGTTTTCTTCTGTACTCTCGTTCATGATTGGTTGGATTTTGCAGCTAAAGTTTTCTTCTGTACTCTCGTTCATGATTGGTTGGATTTTGCAGCTGAAGTTTTCTTCTGTGCTCTCGTTCATGATTGGTTGGATTTTGCAGCTGAAGTTTTCTTCTGTGCTCTCGTTCATGATTGGTTGGATTTTGCAGCTGAAGTTTTCTTCTGTACTCTCATTCAAGATTGGTTGGATTTTGCAGCTAAAGTTTTCTTCTGTACTCTCTTTCATGATTGGTTATATTTTGCAGCTAAAGTTTTCTTCTGTACTCTTTCATGATTGGTTATATTTTGCAGCTAAAGTTTTCTTCTGTACTCTTTCATGATTGGTTATATTTTGCACCTAAAGTTTTCTTCTGTACTCTCATTCATGATTGGTTATATTTTGCACCTAAAGTTTTCTTCTGTACTCTCATTCATGATTGGTTGGATTTTGCAGCTAAAGTTTTCTTCTGTACTCTCATTCATGATTGGTTATATTTTGCAGCTAAAGTTTTCTTCTGTACTCTCGTTCATGATTGGTTGGATTTTGCAGCTAAAGTTTTCTTCTGTACTCTCGTTCATGATTGGTTGGATTTTGCAGCTAAAGTTTTCTTCTGTGCTCTCGTTCATGATTGGTTGGAATTTGCAGCTGAAGTTTTCTTCTGTGCTCTGTCATGATTGGTTATATTTTTCACCTAAAGTTTTCTTCTGTACTCTCGTTCATGATTGGTTGGATTTTGCAGCTGAAGTTTTCTTCTGTACTCTCGTTCATGATTGGTTGGATTTTGCAGCTGAAGTTTTCTTCCTAATGCTTCTTCATGATTGGTTGGATTGTGCAGCTAAAGTTTTCTTCTGTACTCTCTGTCATGATTGTAAGTAAATTTCTTGTTTATGTTTATCTTAAAACTAGATGTTTACTTTGTTGATATCCCACCATCTAACACGGTTTAATTGAGGAAAGAAAACAAAAATATGTAATATTTTGATATATAGTTTCCCTTCCCACCCTTTTTTAAGTAATGTAATACAAATGTGATATATTGATGTCTAAATTATTTTGGTTCCCATTCGTTATTACTATGCTGTTTCCCTTTTGTTATTATCTTGAGAAATTCTTGTGTGTTTGTAATAACTGTAAGCTTTGTTTGTTTACCTAATTTACCACTCTGCAGTGTTTTGTTTATTATTTTGTAAACAATTAACTCAATGTTTGCATGGGTGGTTTACAGGACTGCAAACCCTCTATTGTTTTGAGTAAGTTTTTGTTTGTATGTTGTTTTTATGTTTTATGTTTTTTAACTTCTATTTTACCCCTTTTAAAAATGATACTTTGTAGATAATTTTAATGTTGTTGTTTTGTTTGCTAAGTACTTGGTGTTTGCATGCGTGGTTTACCATACCAGGGGTAAGTTAAGTTCATTTGCAGTTGTGGCCCTTTTCACGCGTGATTTTGCTTATGGGAATGTCCCGAATGCTGTGATGTCGGTTCCTAAATCAATCAATCAATCAAGCGTGATTGTATTACACAGTTACCATAAACTTAGCTTCACAAGTGAATTATAGAATGTTCATGTGATTCTTATTTTTGTGATGGGAAGTGAGCTTCCTTATATATAACTATCCTTTTTGTAATGAGAAGAGAGCTTTCTTCTGTATGATTCTTCTTTCTGTAATTTGGTAGTTAGCTTCCTTCTATATGGTTCTTCCTTCTGTAATGGAAAGTAAGCTTTTTTCTATATCATTCTTCTTTCTGTAATGGGAAGTGACCTATCTTCTATATGATTCTTTTGTAGGAAGTGAATTATTTTCTATATGATTCTTCTTTCTGTAATGGTAAGTGACCTATCTTGTATATGATTCTTCTTTCTGTAATGGTAAGTGACCTATCTTCTATACGATTCTTCCGTAGGAAGTGAATTGTCTTCTATATGATTCTTCTTTCTGTAATGGTAAGTGACCTATCTTCTATATGATTCTTCTTTCTGTAATGGTAAGTGACCTATCTTCTATATGATTCTTCTTTCTGTAATGGTAAGTGACCTATCTTCTATATGATTCTTTTGTAGGAAGTGAATTGTCTTCTATAAGATTCTTCCTTCTGTAATGGGAAGTGAGCTTTCTTCTGTATGCTGGTGTGGACTTAAGATCAATAGTTCAGTTGCATCTTCAAGACCTTAAATCTACTGCTTAGATCATATAGGAGTCTAAGGTAATGAGTGAATTGGTGCTGTCTTCAAGGGAACCAATTGTAACTACATTGAGAAAAAACAAAGGACAAATTATACCTGCCACATAGGACAGTCTGCTCCAAGCTACACAGATTGCACTATGTGACTTTTAGCATTCAGCATAACAGGTGGTAAAAGCAGGTGTGACAACATGGTCACATGGCATGGTTGAGACAACAGGTGAGAATAATGTTCATAGTCTAGTGAACTAAAGCCACAACCAGCACTTCAACATCTGTTGAGGGAGGCAACAAAAGTGTTGCTTCCTTCAGAGCCAGGTAAAAGCAACAATTTATGTGGAACAACATGGCAGCTTAGTTTATGTGGAACAACATGGCAGCTTAATTTATTTGAGTTAGCTGATGAACTAGCAACAATTGCCAGGAAGAGGCTAATGTAGCTGATGAACTAGCAACAATTGCCAGGAAGAGGCTAATGTAGCTGATGAACTAGCAACAATTGCCAGGAAGAGGCTAATGTAGCTGATGAACTAGCAACAATTGCCAGGAAGAGGCTAATATAGCTGATGAACTAGCAACAATTGCCAGGAAGAGGCTAATGTAGCTGATGAACTAGCAACAATTGCCAGGAAGAGGCTAATGTAGCTGATGAACTAGCAACAATTGCCAGGAAGAGGCTAATGTAGCTGATGAACTAGCAACAATTGCCAGGAAGAGGCTAATGTAGCTGATGAACTAGCAACAATTGCCAGGAAGAGGCTAATGTAGCTGATGAACTAGCAACAATTGCCAGGAAGAGGCTAATGTAGCTGATGAACTAGCAACAATTGCCAGGAAGAGGCTAATGTAGCTGATGAACTAGCAACAATTGCCAGGAAGAGACTAATGTAGCTGATGAACTAGCAACAATTGCCAGGAAGAGGCTAATGTAGCTGATGAACTAGCAACAATTGCCAGGAAGAGGCTAATGTAGCTGATGAACTAGCAACAATTGCCAGGAAGAGGCTAATGTAGCTGATGAACTAGCAACAATTGCCAGGAAGAGACTAATGTAGCTGATGAACTAGCAACAATTGCCAGGAAGAGGCTAATGTAGCTGATGAACTAGCAACAATTGCCAGGAAGAGGCTAATGTAGCTGATGAACTAGCAACAATTGCCAGGAAGAGGCTAATGTAGCTGATGAACTAGCAACAATTGCCAGGAAGAGGCTAATGTAGCTGATGAACTAGCAACAATTGCTGGAAGAGGCTAATGTAGCTGATGAACTAGCAACAATTGCTGGAAGAGGCTAATGTAGCCGATGAACTAGCAACAATTGCCAGGAAGAGGCTAATGTAGCTGATGAACTAGCAACAATTGCCAGGAAGAGGCTAATGTAGCTGATGAACTAGCAACAATTGCCAGGAAGAGGCTAATGTAGCTGATGAACTAGCAACAATTGCTGGAAGAGGCTAATGTAGCTGATGAACTAACAACAATTGCCAGGAAGAGGCTAATGTAGCTGATGAACTAGCAACAATTGCTGGAAGAGGCTAATGTAGCTGATGAACTAGCAACAATTGCCAGGAAGAGGCTAATGTAGCTGATGAACTAGCAACAATTGCTGGAAGAGGCTAATGTAGCTGATGACCTAGCAACAATTGCCAGGAAGAGGCTAATGTAGCTGATGACCTAGCAACAATTGCCAGGAAGAGGCTAATGTAGCTGATGAACTAGCAACAATTGCCAGGAAGAGGCTAATGTAGCTGATGAACTAGCAACAATTGCCAGGAAGAGGCTAATGTAGCTGATGAACTAGCAACAATTGCCAGGAAGAGGCTAATGTAGCTGATGAACTAGCAACAATTGCCAGGAAGAGGCTAATGTAGCTGATGACCTAGCAACAATTGCCAGGAAGAGGCTAATGTAGCTGATGAACTAGCAACAATTGCCAGGAAGAGGCTAATGTAGCTGATGAACTAGCAACAATTGCCAGGAAGAGGCTAATGTAGCTGGTAAGATGTAGCCTGATGAACTAGCAACAATTGCCAGGAAGAGGCTAATGTAGCTGATGAAACTAGCAACAATTGCCAGGAAGAGGCTAATGTAGCTGATGAACTAGCAACAATTGCCAGGAGAGGCTAATGTAGCTGATGAACTAGCAACAATTGCCAGGAAGAGGCTAATGTAGCTGATGACCTAGCAACAATTGCCAGGAAGAGGCTAATGTAGCTGATGAACTAGCAACAATTGCCAGGAAGAGGCTAATGTAGCTGATGAACTAGCAACAATTGCCAGGAAGAGGCTATGTAGCTGATGACCTAGCAACAATTGCCAGGAAGAGGCTAATGTAGCTGATGAACTAGCAGACAATTGCCAGGAAGAGGCTAATGTAGCTGATGAACTAGCAACAATTGCCAGGAAGAGGCTAATGTAGCTGATGAACTAGCAACAATTGCCAGGAAGAAGGCTAATGTAGCTGATGAACTAGCAACAATTGCCAGGAAGAGGCTAATGTAGCTGATGAACTAGCAACAATTGCCAGGAAGAGGCTAATGTAGCTGATGAACTAGCAACAATTGCCAGGAAGAGGCTAATGTAGCTGATGAACTAGCAACAATTGCCAGGAAGAGGCTAATGTAGCTGATGAAACTAGCAACAATTGCCAGGAAGAGGCTAATGGTAGCTGATGACCTAGCAACAATTGCCAGGAAGAGGCTAATGTAGCTGATGAACTAGCAACAATTGCCAGGAAGAGGCTAATGTAGCTGATGAACTAGCAACAATTGCCAGGAAGAGGCCTAATGTAGCTGATGAACTAGCAACAATTGGCCAGGAAGAGGCTAATGTAGCTGATGAACTAGCAACAATTGCCAGGAAGAGCTAATGTAGCTGATGAACTAGCAACAATTGCCAGGAAGAGGCTAGTAGCTGTATGAACTAGCCACAATTGCCAGGAAGAGGCTAATGTAGCTGATGAACTAGCAACAATTGCTCGGAAGAGGCCTAATGTAGCTGATGAACTAGCAACAATTGCCAGGAAGAGGCTAATGTAGCTGATGAACTAGCAACAATTGCCAGGAAGAGGCTAATGTAGCTGATGAACTAGCAACAATTGCCAGGAAGAGGCTAATGTAGCTGATGAACTAGCAACAATTGCCAGGAAGAGGCTAATGTAGCTGATGAACTAGCAACAATTGCCAGGAAGAGACTAATGTAGCTGATGAACTAGCAACAATTGCCAGGAAGAGGCTAATGTAGCTGATGAACTAGCAACAATTGCCAGGAAGAGGCTAATGTAGCTGATGAACTAGCAACAATTGCCAGGAAGAGGCTAATGTAGCTGATGAACTAGCAACAATTGCCAGGAAGAGGCTAATGTAGCTGATGAACTAGCAACAATTGCCAGGAAGAGGCTAATGTAGCTGATGAACTAGCAACAATTGCCAGGAAGAGGCTAATGTAGCTGATGAACTAGCAACAATTGCCAGGAAGAGGCTAATGTAGCTGATGAACTAGCAACAATTGCCAGGAAGAGGCTAATGTAGCTGATGAACTAGCAACAATTGCCATGAAGAGGCTAATGTAGCTGATGTGAACTAGCAACAATTGCCAGGAAGAGGCTAATGTAGCTGATGACTAGCAACAATTGCCAGGAAGGAGGCTAATGTAGCTGATGAACTAGCAACAATGCCAGGAAGAGGCTAATGTAGCTGATGAACTAGCAACAATTGCCAGGAAGAGGCTAATGTAGCTGATGAACTAGCAACAATTGCCAGGGAAGAGGCTAATGTAGCTGATGAACTAGCAACAATTGCCAGGAAGAGGCTAATGTAGCTGATGAACTAGCACAATTGCCAGGAAGAGGCTAATGTAGCTGATGAACTAGCAACAATTGCCAGGAAGAGGCTAATGTAGCTGATGAACTAGCAACAATTGCCAGGAAGAGGCTAATGTAGCTGATGACATAGCAACAATTGCAGGAAGAGGCTAATGTAGCTGATGAACTAGCAACAATTGCCAGGAAGAGGCTAATGTAGCTGATGAACTAGCAACAATTGCCAGGAAAGAGGCTAATGTAGCTGATGAACTAGCAACAATTGCCAGGAAGAGGCTGAATGTAGCTGATGAACTAGCAACAATTGCCAGGAAGAGGCTAATGTAGCTGATGAACTAGCAGACAATTGCAGGAAGAGGCTAATGTAGCTGATGACCTAGCAACAATTGCCAGGAAGAGGCTAATGTAAGGCTGATGAACTAGCAACAATTGCCATGGAAGAGGCTAATGTAGCTGATGAACTAGCAACAATTGCCAGGAGAGGCTAATGTAGCTGATGACTAGCAACAATTGCCAGGAGAGGGCTAATGTAGCTGATGAACTAGCAACAATTGCCAGGAAGAGGCTAATGTAGCTGATGACTAGCAAACAATTGCCAGGAAGAGGCTAATGTAGCTGATGAACTAGCAACAATTGCGCAGGAAAGAGGCTAATGTAGCTGATGACCTAGCAACATTGCCAGGAAGAGGCTAATGTAGCTGATGAACTAGCAACAATTGCCAGGAAGAGGCTAATGTAGCTGATGAACTAGCAACAATTGCCAGGAAGAGGCTAATGTAGCTGATGAACTAGCAACAATTGCCAGGAAGAGGCTAATGTAGCTGATGAACTAGCAACAATTGCCAGGAAGAGGCTAATGTAGCTGATGAACTAGCAACAATTGCCAGGAAGAGGCTAATGTAGCTGATGACCTAGCAACAATTGCCAGGAAGAGGCTAATGTAGCTGATGAACTAGCAACAATTGCTGGAAGAGGCTAATGTAGCTGATGAACTAGCAACAATTGCCAGGAAGAGGCTAATGTAGCTGATGAACTAGCAACAATTGCTGGAAGAGGCTAATGTAGCTGATGACCTAGCAACAATTGCCAGGAAGAGGCTAATGTAGCTGATGACCTAGCAACAATTGCCAGGAAGAGGCTAATGTAGCTGATGAACTAGCAACAATTGCCAGGAAGAGGCTAATGTAGTGATGAACTAGCAACATGCAGAAGAGGCTAGTAGCTGAGACTACAATTGCCAGGAAGAGGCTAATGTAGCTGATGACTAGCAACAATTGCCAGGAGAGGCTATGTAGCTGATGACTAGCAACAATTGCCAGGAAGAGGCTAATGTAGCTGATGAACTAGCAACATTGCCAGGAAGAGGCTAATGTAGCTGAGAACTAGCAAATTGCCAGGAAGAGGCTAATGTAGCTGATGAACTAGCAACAATTGCCAGGAAGAGGCTAATGTAGCTGATGAACTAGCACAATTGCCAGGAAGAGGCTAATGTAGCTGATGAACTAGCAACAATTGCCAGGAAGAGGCTAATGTAGCTGATGAACTAGCAACAATTGCCAGAGAGGCTAATGTAGCTGATGACTAGAACAATGCCAGGAGAGCTAATGTAGCTGATGAACTAACAACAATTGCCAGGAAGAGGCTAATGTAGCTGATGACCTAGCAACAATTGCCAGGAAGAGGCTAATGTAGCTGATGAACTAGCAACAATTGCCAGGAAGAGGCTAATGTAGCTGATGAACTAGCAACAATTGCCAGGAAGAGGCTAATGTAGCTGATGAACTAGCAACAATTGCCAGGAAGAGGCTAATGTAGCTGATGAACTAGCAACAATTGCCAGGAAGAGGCTAATGTAGCTGATGAACTAGCAACAATTGCCAGGAAGAGGCTAATGTAGCTGATGAACTAGCAACAATTGCCAGGAAGAGGCTAATGTAGCTGATGAACTAGCAACAATTGCTGGAAGAGGCTAATGTAGCTGATGAACTAGCAACAATTGCCAGGAAGAGGCTAATGTAGCTGATGAACTAGCAACAATTGCCAGGAAGAGGCTAATGTAGCTGATGAACTAGCAACAATTGCCAGGAAGAGGCTAATGTAGCTGATGAACTAGCAACAATTGCCAGGAAGAGGCTAATGTAGCTGATGAACTAGCAACAATTGCCAGGAAGAGGCTAATGTAGCTGATGAACTAGCAACAATTGCCAGGAAGAGCTAATGTAGCTGATGAACTAGCAACAATTGCCGGAAGAGGCTAATGTAGCTGATGAACTAGCAACAATTGCCAGGAAGAGGCTAATGTAGCTGATGAACTAGCAACAATTGCCAGGAAGAGGCTAATGTAGCTGATGAACTAGCAACAATTGCCAGGAAGAGGCTAATGTAGCTGATGAACTAGCAACAATTGCCAGGAAGAGGCTAATGTAGCTGATGAACTAGCAACAATTGCTGGAAGAGGCTAATGTAGCTGATGAACTAGCAACAATTGCCAGGAAGAGGCTAATGTAGCTGATGAACTAGCAACAATTGCCAGGAAGAGGCTAATGTAGCTGATGAACTAGCAACAATTGCCAGGAAGAGGCTAATGTAGCTGATGAACTAGCAACAATTGCCAGGAAGAGGCTAATGTAGCTGATGAACTAGCAACAATTGCTGGAAGAGGCTAATGTAGCTGATGAACTAGCAACAATTGCCAGGAAGAGTGCTGAATGTAGCTGCATGAAACTAGCAACAATTGCAGGAAAGCATGCTCAATGTAGTCTGATGATACTAGCCAACAATTGTCCAGGAAGAGGCTAAATGTAGCTGATGAACTAGCAACAATTGCCATGGAAGAGGCTAATGTGAGCTGCATGAACTAGCAACAATTGCCAGGAAGACGCTAATGTAGCTGAGAACTAGCAACAAATTGTCCAGGAAGAGGCTAATGTACTGCTGATGAACTAGCAACAATTGCCAGGAAGACCGGCTAACTAGTAGCTGATGAACTAGCAACAAGTATGCAGGAGAGGCTGAATGTAAGCTGATGAAACTAGCACCACTTGCCAGGAAGAGGCTTAAGGTAGCTGATGAAGTCTAGCCAACAATTGCAGGAAGAGGCTAGGCTCACGCTGATGAACTAGCAACAATTGCCAGGAGAGGCTAATGTAGCTGATGAACTAGCAACAATTGCCAGGAAGAGGCTAATGTAGGCTGATGAACTAGCAACAATTGCTGGAAGAGGCTAATGTAGCTGATGAACTAGCAACAATTGCCAGGAAGAGGCTAATGTAGCTGATGAACTAGCAACAATTGCCAGGAAGAGGCTAATGTAGCTGATGAACTAGCAACAATTGCCAGGAAGAGGCTAATGTAGCTGATGAACTAGCAACAATTGCCAGGAAGAGGCTAATTAGCTGATGACTAGCAACAATTGCAGGAAGAGCTAATGTAGCTGATGACTAGCAACAATTGCCAGGAAGAGGCTAATGTAGCTGATGAACTAGCAACAATTGCTGGAAGAGGCTAATGTAGCTGATGAACTAGCAACAATTGCCAGGAAGAGGCTAATGTAGCTGATGAACTAGCAACAATTGCCAGGAAGAGGCTAATGTAGCTGATGAACTAGCAACAATTGCCAGGAAGAGGCTAATGTAGCTGATGAACTAGCAACAATTGCCAGGAAGAGGCTAATGTAGCTGATGAACTAGCAACAATTGCCAGGAAGAGGCTAATGTAGCTGATGAACTAGCAACAATTGCCAGGAAGAGGCTAATGTAGCTGATGAACTAGCAACAATTGCCAGGAAGAGGCTAATGTAGCTGATGAACTAGCAACAATTGCTGGAAGAGGCTAATGTAGCTGATGAACTAGCAACAATTGCCAGGAAGAGGCTAATGTAGCTGATGAACTAGCAACAATTGCTGGAAGAGGCTAATGTAGCTGATGAACTAGCAACAATTGCCAGGAAGAGGCTAATGTAGCTGATGACTAGCAACAATTGCCAGGAAGAGGCTAATGTAGCTGATGACTAGCAACAATTGCCAGGAAGAGGCTAATGTAGCTGATGAACTAGCAACATTGCCAGGAAGAGGCTAATGTAGCTGATGACTAGCAACAATTGCCAGGAAGAGGCTAATATAGCTGATGAACTAGCAACAATTGCCAGGAAGAGGCTAATGTAGCTGATGAACTAGCAACAATTGCCAGGAAGAGGCTAATGTAGCTGTGAACTAGCAACAATTGCGGAAGAGGCTAATGTAGCTGATGAACTAGCAACAATTGCCAGGAAGAGGCTAATGTAGCTGATGACCTAGCAACAATTGCCAGGAAGAGGCTAATGTAGCTGATGAACTAGCAACAATTGCCAGGAAGAGGCTAATGTAGCTGATGAACTAGCAACAATTGCCAGGAAGAGGCTAATATAGCTGATGAACTAGCAACAATTGCCAGGAAGAGGCTAATGTAGCTGATGAACTAGCAACAATTGCCAGGAAGAGGCTAATGTAGCTGATGAACTAGCAACAATTGCCAGGAAGAGGCTAATGTAGCTGATGAACTAGCAACAATTGCCAGGAAGAGGCTAATGTAGCTGATGAACTAGCAACAATTGCCAGGAAGAGGCTAATGTAGCTGATGAACTAGCAACAATTGCCAGGAAGAGGCTAATGTAGCTGATGAACTAGCAACAATTGCCAGGAAGAGGCTAATGTAGCTGACTTACTAGCAACAATTGCCAGGAAGAGGCTAATGTAGCTGATGAACTAGCAACAATTGCCAGGAAGAGGCTAATGTAGCTGATGACCTAGCAACAATTGCCAGGAAGAGGCTAATGTAGCTGATGAACTAGCAACAATTGCCAGGAAGAGGCTAATGTAGCTGATGACCTAGCAACAATTGCCAGGAAGAGGCTAATGTAGCTGTATGAACTAGCAACAATTGCCAGGAAGAGGCTAATGTAGCTGATGAACTAACAACAATTGCCAGGAAGAGGCTAATGTAGCTGATGACCTAGCAACAATTGCCAGGAAGAGGCTAATGTAGCTGATGAACTAGCAACAATTGCCAGGAAGAGGCTAATGTAGCTGATGACCTAGCAACAATTGCCAGGAAGAGGCTAATGTAGCTGATGAACTAGCAACAATTGCCAGGAAGAGGCTAATGTAGCTGATGAACTAACAACAATTGCCAGGAAGAGGCTAATGTAGCTGATGAACTAGCAACAATTGCCAGGAAGAGGCTAAAGTAGCTGATGAACTAACAACAATTGCCAGGAAGAGGCTAATGTAGCTGATGACCTAGCAACAATTGCCAGGAAGAGGCTAATGTAGCTGATGAACTAACAACAATTGCCAGGAAGAGGCTAATGTGCTGATGACACTAGCACAATTGCCAGGAAGAGGCTAATGTAGCTGATGAACTAGCACAATTGCAGGAAGAGGCTAATGTAGCTGAGTGAACTAACAACAATTGCCAGGAAGAGGCTAATGTAGCTGATGAACTAGCAACAATTGCCAGGAAGAGGGCTAAAGTAGCTGATGAACTAACAACAATTGCCAGGAAGAGGCTAATGTAGCTGATGACCTAGCAACAATTGCCAGGAAGAGGCTAAAATGTAGCTGCATGGACCTAGTCAACAATTGCCAGGGAAGAGGCCTAATGTAGCTGATGAACTAGCAACAATTGCCAGGAAGAGGCTAATGTAGCTGATGACCTAGCAACATTGCCAGGAAGAGGCTAATGTAGCTGATGAACTAGCAACAATTGCCAGGAAGAGGCTAATGTAGCTGATGACCTAGCAACAATATGCCAGGAAGAGGCCACTAATGTATGCTGATGAACTAGCAACAATTGCCAGGAAGAGGCTAATGTAGCTGATGAACTAGCAACAATTGCCAGGAAGAGGCAATGTAGCTGATGAACTAGCAACAATTGCCAGGAAGAGGCTAATGTAGCTGATGAACTAGCAACAATTGCCAGGAAGAGGCTAATGTAGCTGATGAACTAGCAACAATTGCCAGGAAGAGGCTAATGTAGCTGATGAACTAGCAACAATTGCCAGGAATGAGGCTAATGAAAGTAGAATACAACTATAAGAAAAAGACAAACAGTATTCTTTGGCTTTGTGATGATAAATGAGGCATTGGAGAATATCATCACGACTAGAAAGATTAATGAGAGACGAGGCAGAGGCAGACTGAGAGAGATGATGCTGGATGAGAAATACCATCAACAGACATGATCCAGAACACCAAGAACCAAGATCTGCGGAGAGACACGAACCCTATGCCAGTTGGCAGGGCACATGAGGATGAAGATGATGGACATTTGTGTGGTTGTGTCACCACATGTTGTCACATGTCATTGGACTGAAAGCCTGATGCCTTGGTACCGTTGAAATGATCATACAGTCTCTAGTACCTTTATGTTTGCAGGTTCTGTGGCAAAGGGGTTATGGACAGTTTGTAATCCCACATACCGCATTTGAAAGCACAGCTGCGGGTGATATGGAAGCAGACCGCCTTGCGTTGGTTTTCATATAATGGTATGAGTGCTGGTCGTTCAGAAGGCAGTGACAAACTACTGAACATACACTTGTCAAGAAATCACAAACAGGCAAAAAATCGCCAGGGGTTGACTGTTATGTCCTGTAAAGGATATGCCAATGACCAAGTCCTACAAGAAACAAATGAAAACAGTGAACTGATTAGAGAAAATTAGACGTAGACAGTCACAATTTTTTGGTCACGTTATGATAAGAAATAAATTGGAAAACTTGGTGACAACTGGCAAGATTGAGGGGAAGAGAACATGGGGAAGGCAGAGAAGTAAATATCCTGGATGGCTTGGCCATGTGGCATAGTTGAGACAAGAACACTGAGCTGATCCACGACTCTGGTGATCGAGTGAGATGGCAAAACATGATCGCCCACGCTTACCAGCATGGCATATAATGATGATGATGAAAGGATATGCAACTGACTTAACCTTTATGTTGATTCTGATGAATCTCACAATCTGCCAGTTTCAGTTCAGCTAACCAGCACACGGCTGACTTCTTCCATTTTTGTCATTTCTTATAGGTTACCTCTTTCAGTTGCATGTTATATAAACTGTCACAATAACAACGACGACAACAACATCACATGTCTGTGTCTTGTTTAACTGCCTTGCTGACTGGTATGGGTGATCACACATCTCCATATCATGGGGTCTCCAACAGCATGTATCAGTTTGTGTGCTATGACAGTTGGCTTCCAGGAATCTTCTGTTACTGTCTTTCTCTATTTCTTTTTCCACAAATCTTTCCAGGTGTCGCAATATGTTTCAGTTTGTTTTTCCTCTCATGATTTGGCACAATAAATGATGGCTGCATTTTTCTCATGTCTGTGATAGTTGTCTGTGTGTCTTAGCATCTTTCAAAATGTATTCGATTGCTCAGTTTGGCTTTCCAAGAAATTTTCAACATTAAATGGACTTTTTGTTGTTGCTTTTTTACTAATTGTACAAGGTTTATTAACCATATGTTAAAACTGGTTCTATGCTACATATAAGCATTATTGATCTAACCTCCAATGACTAGGATTTAGTCCATAAGATGTTCTGATCAGTACACAGAAAACATAGCCAAACACATGGCTTGTTGATCAGTACACATGAAAATGGCCAATCACGTGGTTTGTTGATCAGTACACTTGAAGAATAGCCAGTCACATGGCATGTTCATCACTCCTCATGAAAAATAGCCAATCACATGGCGTGTTGATCAGTACACTTGAATACACTATTTTCCCGCATATCCTATTTACAGGACATTGCTGTCAATACCAGCATTTTACTGCTGTTGTTGATGTCTTCGCAAGATTACGCTCAGTAGTTTGCCATTGCTTTCTGAGTGACCAGCTCACATACTCCCTTAAGTAACCAACTCGACGCAATCCGCTACCGAATCTCTCACTGCTGCGTTACCCTACGTGGATATACAGGATTATGGAGAAAGTCAATAACTCCTTCACCAGGGAGACTGGCACACTTGAATAATAGCCAATGAAAAAATCAGAATTCATTAAATTGATAGATGACTGTTAAAAATACAATACTTCAGAATTCAGCTGATGTCTGTTATAAGTGTGAAACATTTGACATATACTAAAGTTACTGAGGTTTTAAACGGCACTAGAAAATAATAGACTCCTAACCCTGTCCATGAAACCCGTATTATTGTGGGTAAGTCAATTTCTGTGTTGGTTTTGTCAGTCCCGAAGCAGCTTTGGTATATGGTTAGCGCTTGCCCATGATTCCCATCCATTGCGCAATGTGTTCTTGTACCTCTTACTTTTGGTCAGGGCATAACTAGAGG
This sequence comes from Cepaea nemoralis, assembly GCA_014155875.1. Classification (NCBI taxonomy): domain Eukaryota; kingdom Metazoa; phylum Mollusca; class Gastropoda; order Stylommatophora; family Helicidae; genus Cepaea; species Cepaea nemoralis. The sequence continues at coordinate 228,767 of JACEFZ010013212.1, forward strand.
GACATGGCTTCCCCAACGGTCATTTTCAATAAAAAGCTGTCAGTTACAGTGAGAAAAAGCTTGTCAGTTACAGGGTCCGGCACTGCACCTGCCTGGGGGTCCAAAGGAGGGCGAGCACCATAATTTTTTGTAGTAATTGACATTATCTCATTGCGTAATTGCGTGGCATCCTGATTTCTGTGGTGTGCCTCCTGGTTGGTTGCCTCAGTTTTCAGCACCTTTCCTTTACTAGGGCAGACTGATCTTACTTAAGTTTAGATGTGTAGACTCGCACACATAGTGTCTGCGCATGCATGTATGTACATATACATCGAGAGCTTTCTGGTTATTTTTACGGCACCAGAGACTCGCCTGCCGCCCCTTCTCCTGTTAATTAAAACAGGTCCGCCACGAGAAGGCCAGGAGTTTGACTTTTGCTGCAGAAGTGATGAATGTGCTCACCCCAACTCTGCACCTCCGGCTGCATAACAGCAACATTTGGAACCCGGTGCTGGCTTAAGTGGGAGAGGTTGACTTACATTCCTGTGTCTTTAGAGCCGTTTTGGTTTTTCTGTTGTTTATTGTAGCACTTTTATCTTTCCTCATGCCTTTTATGGTAACCAATAAACCTCTATGTTTATTAATATTTCTGATGTATAACCTGGCTTTGAATAAATTACTTTTGTGATTTTAAAACCCTGATGATTATCACTTTATCTTTAATTAACTAATTAATTTAAGTATTTTTAAGGCCTTCATGATACAGACTACATAAATAATTTATCCGTTTATTCATTTCAGTATTTTAAAATCTTTACATATAATTATTTAAGTAAATACATAAATTTCAGTATTTTACAACCATGAGTCCTTGTCCTTAAAAGTTAAAAAAAGAGTTCTTCCATGTTACATATAACCAGTTTTAACATACGGCTGCGAATTCTGGACAATTAGTAAACAGGCGAAAAAGTCATGGGAAGCCTTGTAGATGTGGTTTTATAGAAGAATGCTGAAAATTAATTGGACAGCCTAATAGAGCAATCTGGACTTTTTAAGAAAACTTATCACAAACATAAGAAAGAAGCAGTAGTCATCTTTTGGCCATATTATGAGAAGACAAAAACTGGAACATGTTGTGACAACCAGAAAGATTTGTGGAAAGAGATAGAGGAAGACAGCGTGGGGAAATTCTCGATAGACTTGTGTCATGGCACGGAAGGGAATCAACACACAGATTGATCCATGCCGTCGGAGAGCCATAATTGCCCGTGTCAGCCGGCAGGGCATGGATGATGATGACCTGTTTTTCTTTCACGCTTTATCCCTCACTGGGACATAGAGTCTTGACCACCACTTTCCAAGCTGTCCCATTCTTTGTGTCTCATGCAGCTCTGTCCAGGTCCTTTCCTTGGTCATTGGTTTTTCTGTCTGTTCATTGTATTCTTTGCATTTTCCTCAAAAGCCACATCTCCACTGCTATTAGATGTTTTTCAGCTTGTCTGCTCATTGTCTATGTTTCACATCCATACAAAAGTACAAGTATGACGGTATGATTAATTATATCCACAGTAAACTGAGATTGTAATTGACTCTTAAGACTGACAATGAATAGCTTGGTTTTTGTGTGTGTTGTCATTATCATCATCATCAAGTGGATTGGCGTCGGTGATCATGTTCTCCACAAATTGCGATCTTCGACGGCATGGAACAGTTCCATGACACAAGACTGTCAAGAATTTTCTGTTGCTGTCTTCCTCTATCTCTCTTTCCATAAATCTTTCTGGTTGTCACAACAGTTCAAGTTTTTGTCTTTTCATAATGATAATGCTCATGATATTAACAGCTCAGTTCCCTATCAACTCAGCTAACATGTCAACTAAAAGCACAGTAAGCTTACTGGTTATTTTGGAGTTTCTTTGTTGTTGCTTTGCATTGATATTTGGTTTTACTTATAATGTAGAAGTATCAGTTTCAACTTTTGTGAATTGTTTTGATACTTTTTGTGTGTTTTGATATGTTGCGAATTCCTTGGACTGTCAAAGTAACTAACAACGATTGCCTGAAACAGGCTAATGAAACTAGAACATTATATACAACAATAAGAAAGACACAAACAGCTTTCTTTGGTCATGTGATGAGAAGAGAGGCATTAGAGAACATCGTGACAACTGGAAAGATCGAGGGGAAGAGAAGCAGAGGCAGACCAAGAGAAATGATGCTGGATGGATTGAGACGGTGGCATGGAGGAATATCATCAGCAGAGTTGATCCAGAACACCGAAGACAGAGATCTGTGGAGAGACGTGAACGCCTACGGGATGATGATATATTGCTATTTGTTTTTGCCTGTAATGTAGAAATATCAGTTTCAACTTTTGTGAATTGTTTTGATCCTTATTTTGTGTTTTGATACTTCGTGCGTAATCTGCAGCTTTTGTATTTCATTTTCATAATTTTAATATTGCTTTAAACCTTTAGCAGTCCTATTTGGGGTTATTCTGTTTATTGGGGTGAATTCAGCTTGAAGCTTGGGCTCTAGAAAGATAATGACAGGTGGTCTGTCTAAGATTACTTGGTAAAGAACCCACAAAAACTGACATGAAGAAATTGAGACAAAGACAAGCAATTGTGTTCTTGTACAGTTTACCCTTTTCACTGTCCGTTTTTGTTGATTTATTCATGGTAATTTTACGGTTTTGCCGCAGATCTATGCATTTAATTTAATGTCATCAGTAGAACTGTCCCCCATGATGCTTGACAGCAAAAGTGGAAAATTATGATGTCATTGCTTGGATTCCAGGGTACAACAGGACAAAAAAATATCCCTTTTTCACACCATGAGCTATGTTGGTTTTATTGTTCTAGCCAGATTTTTTTAATAACGAAGTATGAATACAATTAGTGGAACTACGGCAAAGCTGTGAAAATGTAAACAGTATAAAATAACACAAAGTAATGCAGCTTCACTGAATGCCATTTTCGGGGAATATTGGACGTTATGGTGACTAGCCTTCATCAGCAAAAAAATACACAAAACAACATATAAATATGGGAAAGACACAACGGTGACTACATTAAGGCATAATCACCAAATGAGAAGAATGGAAAGATGAAAAAAAAATGAGAACAATGAAAAGAAAATGAAAAAATGAACAGAATGTGCTGCCTATCTCAGAATTCTTTTCATTGTTCTCATGTTTTCCTTCTTATCATTCTTTTCATTTGGTTAATACGCCTTAATGTTCATGCAACATAATAGGTAAGTACAAAACTTGGACCGGCAATATTTTCAAACACTGCACAGTCATTAAAAATACACCCTGTACCAATCAGCACTGGATGGGTCGTGTGGTCAGTCTAACACTGGTTGCCTTTATTTCCCAGTTAATTTCCTGGCACCCATTTCAAGCTGGGTTGACGTCAGAGGTCAGGTCAGTTTTACAATCCAGCCTCGAGAGGATTCAAACACTTGACTATGGGACCAGAATGCAAGTATGTTAACCACTCTGCCACCATGGCTGCCAAGGACACAGAGGAGCTGATGTGATGTGGGTTGGTTGGCCATGTCCTCAAAAGATAGATTATGGCTTGGAGAGAATGGTGCTGCAGGGAGTGACCAGAGGATCTGGCTGACACTCAAAACTCTGAGGAAAGACCAGATAGACATATAATCAGATATATGGGTGGCATTAGTATAGGGACTCCTCTGGTTGTTGCAGATGAGGACCGAGCACCTATGGGAATGTCCCAAGTGCTGTGATATTGGTTATTGCCTAAACTGAGCTAAAAAGAGATCATATCCCAACTGTCATATTGTATATTCCAAAAGACACAACACAAGTAATGAAATCTGTGATTGTTGGCTGTGTCCTTAACTCCCAAGCCCCAGATCTTTAACTCCATCATCTTCAAAAGCTCTCGCACCAGTTGCTGAATGAAGGAGAATAACCACTATAAGAAATCATGACTGCATTAATTTTAAAATGGCTACTGATGAAGCCAGATTTATTTAACAAGCTCTGACTAAATATGAAACGTAAGAACACAATACATGATGGTTGGGAGTCGAGATGAAGAGCCAATCACACACCAAGCATTGTTTGTTCCTGAAAGAGTATTAACATAAGAAGCGTGCAACAACATCACTGGAACTGTCGCGGCTTGGACTCAAGGACACAACAGAGTTGAGGTGATCTGTAGTGATTAGCTGCGTCATTAAAAGAGATTCCAGCACCAGCACTAAAATGTGGGCTCCAGAAGGGCGCAGTAGATAAAAGTCTTCATTGGGGAAGCTGACTGCCTCATGCCCATTAGCTCCTGGGTTTGATTTCAGGCTGTGTCTTGATTGTAGTTTCCTTCTCGGACTCCTGTGAGTCGTCACTGGAGCTGCGGAGTTCATTTTCTATGTGATGCTTTTGGCAGGTGGTTAGCTGCTCTGTGAAGAGAAACCAAATAGATGGGATTAGTTTAGTTTAGTTAGTTTAGTTTAGTCGACGGATTAACATCACGGCACACAGGTGTAACCCATAAGTGCTCCGTTCTACTCCTAACTCAAGCCTGAGTCTGGAGAATCTCATCTCAGTGCACAAACTCCTCAGCACCAGCAAATTTTGCCTGGGCAGTGCCATTTTTCAATTTCCAACTGCCAAGGAATTTTTTACGTGCGCAACAATACACACGGGCATCTGATCTCACTACTCAGAGACCAGGGTAAATTTTGTTACTAGAAGTCCACGTGAAAAAATCCTGGCCCTCACCGGAACTTGAAGCCAGGACCTCCAGCACTCGAGGTGGACACAATACCTCGAGACCACTCAGATGGTATTAAACCTGGTGCAGTGAAGTTGATCCATTTATCTGTGCGTGTGTGTGTGTGTGCGAGAGAGAGAGAGAGAGAGAGAGAGAAAGGGAGATCTGTTTTGGTTGGGAAAGCAAAAAAGAATGATTGCAGGTATACTGATAATTAATCTGACTTTGGCAAGTGAAGTCCTGTTGCTTCAAACTCGTACAAGATTATTTAGCGAGATGTGAAAAGTGGAGGGCTTTGACGCCAGTGAATCCATGGCCACCGGGCCGGTAGGCAAATGTCTGGCCACTACCCTAGCATGACTCCCTCTGTATGTTTATATTTGTTTATTATTCTTGTGTATGTTCACAGAAAGGGCAGGGTCAAGTACAAGTATGGAGGTGAGAACAACAAAGCAGGGATTGTTTCCTGGCTACAGAAGTAAGCAGTTTTTTGTTTGTTTACATTCTTGTTTTCTTTCTATCATTTATGTGGGAAAAGAACACTTCCTTATTGTCATACAACGTGAGAGGAGGTCCACCCTATGCCCTATTATGTTTGTGTCAGAGACCTAATCTAGACTGAGACGCAACAGACTGAGCTGACAAGACAGCCAGCCAACAAGGGTTGAATGCAAGACATGTATGAAAGCGTAAGGACAGGTCACGAATGTTGACAGACACCTAAACCCGAGGTCAGGGACAGTTTGATTATGACGTAGTATAAACTTGACATAGATGGACTAAAGGGAGTTCAGACGAGAAACATGTGACCAGAGGACACGTGATAGAAACGACTGGACAGGGGACCAGACAGAATGTGAGACGATTGACTTGGACGGACGTGATAGGAATGATTGACTGAATCTGAGTAGAGAGATGAGTGAAAGCCATTATGATTTACGAGTTGCCTAACTGCGAGAAGAGAAGTGTGTTATGATTGTGTGGGACGGCAAATACTTGTAAGCAGCTTGAGTGAGATGGCTAGACCGTATGCTAGCAGCTTGAGTGCTTGTACATAAATTCTCGAGTGTACATACTTGTATTGAGACTATATTTCGAGTACCAACACGATTGTGTTACGTTGGTGCTTCATTTATATAGCGAGCTCTTTGTGATGTAATTGTGGATGTTTATTTCTCTGAACGAGCGCCACAACATTTATCCCATCGTTGTATCAGTCCCAAAATACCCGCACCATAGACTTCTTTGGGCTGCTGCCCTTAACCATATTCACTCCTTATGATCAATTTCTCCATCATCAGCAAGTTTATGTCATCATATTTGTACATGTTACTGCTATTACATAGAAAGGCAGAAGAAAATGAATTAACAAACAAACTTTATTTTCAAAGGGTACAACCAACATTCAATAGAAGCATTACAGACACAGCTTACATGAATCAACCAACATTCAATAGAAGTATTACAAACACAGCTTACACAACCAACATTCAGTAGAAGTATTACAGATACAGTTTACACAACCAACATTCAATAGAAGTATTACAGACACAGCTTACACAACCAACATTCAATAGAAGTATTACAGACACAGCTTACACAACCAGCATTCAATAGAAGTATTACAGACACAGCTTACACAACCAGCATTCAATAAAAGTATTACAGACACAGCTTACACAACCAGCATTCAATAGAAGTATTACAGACACAGCTTACACAACCAACATTCATTAGAAGTATTACAGACACAGCTTACACAACCAACATTCAATAGGAATGGTACAGACAGACACTTGTTCTTTGTTCATGCAATGACCATATTTTATGAGGTGTTGAGAAATCAACGAGGACGGGATGCAGCAAAATATACCAGGCAATAAATTGTGCAACATATTTTTTGTGGCTTCTGTGTTCAAATTCACTAAGGAAGTTCATGGTTTTGAATAACAGTTCTATCTTCTGTCTTTTCAATTTGCAGTCCTCAGCCTCCAAAAGAGAAGGACAAGGAGCCAGAGTGGGCCGATGAGGAGAGCGATGTGGTTCATCTGACAGACGACACATTTGATACATACATCAAGGAGAATCCGTCCGTCCTGGTGATGTTTTATGCTCCATGTAAGGATATCTTCTCTGTTGTGTGGTCCATGTCAGAATATTTTCTCTGTTGTATGTTCTATGTGCCAGCTTCGTGGCTTAGAGGTTATGACTTTTCTCTGTAATCTCGTATACTCTCGTTGGTAACGTGATGACGGTGAGAATCAGCAGTGGTTCAAATCGCATCGGTAACTTATGGGGTATGTGAGCCAGCCGCTCAGAAAGCAATGGCAAACTACTGAGCGTAATCTTGCCAAGAAAACATACAGCTGAAAGATGCTGGTGTTGACAGCGATGTCCTGTAGAGGATATGCAAAAAAAAAAAAGGTTCTATGTAAGGATATCTTCTCTGTTGTATGTTCCTTGTAAGGATCTCTCAATTATCAGTTATCAGTTGGGGTATCTTCATTGCACTCCGGACAGGTCCATAGTGCCATACGGCGGCACGACCCACCACGAAAAGTATAAATTGGAAAATGGGAATTTCCCACTCGGACACGAAAGTGGACGTAAACAAATGAATCCAAGGAGAATGTGGACAACGTCAGTGGACAGCAACAGGGGACGCTGTGATTGTGCTGTAGAACAAGGACGTGTTTTTCGAAGGATCTGTGTGAGGTGACCTCTGGACGCGATGATATGAGCGTGAGACAGCTATGAGTCAGGAGAGGGGGATCTGTTGATGATAATACTGCAGTGAAGTAACCGGGCGGAAAAACCTAGAGTGGAATTACAGCTTAAATGGAATCAGTGGATCAGGGCGTCAAGCAGAGCGCAGTAGACTGAACACTCATCGGTGGATCAGTAAAGTAGGCGCCGACCCTGTCTATAGGGGTCAACCTACAGGTCTACGTGAGTTTAATGTTCACATGTCTGCCACGGAATAAACTTCTGGTAGCGCTTTGAGATCTTGACTTGTGCCGTTGATTAGCATTGTATTCAAGGTAAGGACGCAAGTTTAATTCCTCGTCCTTCGTTGCTGTTTTGCATTATTACGAGTTGAGTGATACCTCGACGGTTGCCGGTGTAGGCACTTCGAGGCATATGGGGGTCGTCACTGGACTCGCTGCATAAATTAATTTTCAACACGAAATTCCTGCCAGATTCAGTCAGCTTAACGTAGAAAATTTGCACGCCGATATCCATCTTGAGTTGCACCGTACTACACGAATCACACACAGAAGGAAAGAACGCACAAAAAACTCCACGTCACGAAAATGGAGAAGAGCAAGAAGTAAACTGAAAGATCATACAGTTTACAAGTTACAACAGTAAGTGAAAGTGTGTATAGTATAAGAACAGTGCAATAAGAATTAACATATCGGGACGTAAGAACACCATTACGTAAAAGAAGTGCAGTGGAAATATAATAGTCGCACCGTACGCGCAAAACTGCACTATATTGAACACAGCACAGTGCTATCAAAGAGTTCTGAACAACGAACATTAAAAGAGATTATAAGATATTTAAGAACATTATATTTAGAACGAATGTGTGACACTTATAGCTTTGATGTTACCTTGGAAAAGAAGATAAACAATAGACACAAGCCATACAAAACGTTTGACACCATGGTCGATATGGAATATACTTATAACCATCATGGTAGGCATTGAGAGCCTGAGAAACACTGCGCTGTCACATTAAGCTATTAACAGTAACTGATCATTGGAAACTGCTCAGGAGTTAGTAATTATTTATTCTCGCAACTCCATTTCTGAAGTAATACATTAATAACGATTTGTGGGTTAAATTGTTACATACCCCACATTATCGAGGAACTCCGAAACAGAAGACATTATATACGAATTATCCTAGCAGAATTTGGGGACAGAGCAGAGTATACTGAACATGACAACGTTGAGGAGCGTGGGTCACCGGTAAATGTCGGAGGTGCACTTTTATAATCTGTGGAAAACGAACGACACTACTCCCAAACCTTGTTCCTCCACATAACCCTTTCAGGACATTTTTCCTCACTGACACCGCCCCACAATATTCCCGCACTCAACCTTCACTGTCTCAACCTTATATTATGATGCCATTATCGGATACTAGACTCACATTGCGCCGCCATACCAAGTGAGCAAGGATTTACTAGCGACATTTCAGTCGTCACGGACACATTGTTGCTGACTATTTACAGTTGGCGAAGCAGCATTTCGGTTGTCTCACGGTGCCAGTTCATTATATTAATCTGACACCTCACTGGCATAGGATCAACGGACACGAAGTTTCTGCATATAATATCGCATTTTTTTATCGCCGACACTACATATGGGACATTACGGAGACACTACACACGTCATCATAGAGGAATAGAAGGACGGGATAAGACAGCACACACCAGTCTACTGTGGGTATCGTTACAATCATATACCCAAATTTAACTCAAAGTTCGACGGGTGCACCATAACCGACTAGGTTTTGTCAGTCGGCCACAGACCGCGTGGTCTAGGTGCTGGTGTAAGTGCATTACACCATCGTGTCAATTTACCAGATATTGTGTTTCGAGGAGAACCTCCATTAATTGTCGACTGCAGAAAACGAATATATTCGAGCATTTGGAACAGTCGAGCATGGAATGAACATTTGGAAATTCGTAGAGGACACCGACACCGCAATTTTCTTAAGGCCAGTACCTGTTGTAATTGTCAATTGGTGTGACATTGATTTTGTTTTTAAAGTTTAATAAGGTGTCGTATTTTCAATTATGTAAAAATTTATTATAAGTTAACAACCGTTTGTTTTGTATGATAAGTCAGTAGTATGTTATGTTGAATCTAAGTCTGAAAGTATTTGTTGTCGTGTTGAAACATTGATTGGTATTTTCGTCCCTCGTTAATCGTCTACCGTGACTGTTAATTATCTAGTGTCATAGGTATATATTTTTATATTCTCACATTATTCATATGGTTTACATATATATTGCATTCATTATAAGAGTATCGTAATTGTGAGTAATATATAAAGTGTTTATCGTGTTGTTACTTAAATTTTTTAGGAGCAATAATTTTGTCTGTTGTGAATGAAAATATGTATTGTCGTCTTGCGTCAATCGTCTTTTGTCAATGTTAGTATTGTGTCGCTGTACTGTATATTGAATATATATTTTTACTACTAATTTCTAGTGCTTACGTTTTGTAACGGTTAGGACGTTATCTATCTTGCGCCGAGTTGCTATTCTTCTCGCGTGTTTATACTCTTCTATATTATTGATTTCGATTTGACTTCTCATTCAACTTGCGTATATATATTTGAATACGCTTATCATTGTCTACCTACGCATTCTATCGGCTGTGTTTCACTATTATAGCGATATAATTTACAGATCATTAAGACAACATGTCAACACTTCAAGACTTCATGGACATGGGTGAAAGGTCTGGTTTGACCGGTGCAGACCTCAGGAATTGGGCGAAGCAAGAATTGAAAGATTTTCAGACACAGCAACGTGAAGAGAGAGCTGAAAAATTGGCAGCAGAACGAGAGAGATTGGCTCTTGAGAAAGAGTTAAAAGAAAAAGAGATGGCGTTGGAACGTGACAAAATTGCCGCTAGAGAAAAGGAATTAACGCTGGAACGGGAGATGAAAGATAAGCAACTGGCATTTGAGAAAGAAAAACTTTTGGCCGAACAACTTCTTAAGGACAAGGAAGTTGAAGGTAATTTGAAAGTCAAGTCATTGGAAATGGATCGTGAAGCTCAGATTGAACGAGAAAGAATTCAAGCAAAACATAATGATCCAGTGAAAAAGTATCAAGGTCTTTTTCGCAATTTCCAGCAAGGTGATTCTGTCAGTTCTTGGATTACCAATTTTGAAGTACTCGTAAAGCATTACAAGGTACCGGAACAAGACATACCAATTCTATTCCACAGGCATCTCGCATTGGAGCCTTTAAAGGTAATCGAGTTAATACCTGAGGACTTACGTACCAACTACAAATACATGAGAGATCGTGTTTTGGCACACTTTAGTTTAGATGAATCGGGCTTACGTACTAGGTTTAAAACACTTACTCCGAAATCTAACCAAACTTTCCTTGACTTTGTTTCTGAGTTAACATCATCTTTTGATAAATGGACTAAAGCCGCTGATATTGGGTCTGATTATAATAAAATCCGAGACTTAATAATTAGAGATAGATTACTATCTGCAGTACCAGAGGCCATGTCTATATTTCTAGTGGAGAATAAATGCAAAGATCTTAAGGAAATGGAAACGAGAGGAGAATCATATTTCAATGCACATCGAGACATATTCGCAAGTTGTGCACAGCCAGAACTGGTAATAGGAGCAAGTGCCAAATTCCAGAGAAGCAATGGTAAGTTTAGAAAATTTAGTAGCAATAGCAATGGAAATAGTCCTTATAATAGAGAGGGAGACAAACCAAGAAAGGGGTACTTCACCAGATGCCAATACTGTAAGTTATCCCATGGAAACTTAGAAATGTGTGATCGTCACCCAGGCTATACAGCTTACTTAAAAGACATTACTGCTAAGAAGAGAAGTAAGTATGACTCATTCAAGAGAAGTATAAAATGCTTCTCGTGTCGGGCGTACGGACATACTAGCAGGTCGTGTCCGATGAGAAATTCATGGAAGGAAGCGAATACCGCATACGTATACACTAGTAGTGACTCTGATGATTTAGAAGAGACACACGCAACTATCATACAACAGTATGATGACAAGACTGACAAGTCTGACAAATTTATAACTGACAATACTAATAATGAATGTGTTGAAACAATTCATGAAGCTAATGCCGTTAGCATCCAAAATGGCAAACTAAAAGTTCACCAAGCATGGGTAAATGGTGAACCGACTACTTGCATTCGTGATTCAGGAGCTTCAATTGTCGGAGTAGATCAGAAGCTCATAAAAACAGAAGATTATACAGGCGAAACAGTCGCTTGCAGAACATTTGGTGGCACAATAGAAAGATATAAGATCGCCACAATTACTATTAAGTCACCATATTTCGAAGGTACAATAAATGCAGCAGTATTACCAAATCCGTGTGCCGGATTACTGATTGGTAATATACCCAATGCAAAGCAATACATTCAGGACGAAGCAAAACAATGGGAGATTGATCATACAAGAGCTAACGCTATAACAAGAGCTCAAGACAAAAGTCAAAATGACAAATCTTTGTTGACAGACAATGACAACTTAAAAAATGACATTAAGTTAGTGACTGACTTACCAGAAGACCAAAGACAAGATCCAACATTACAATCTTGTTTTAAAATTTTAAATGAACCTTCAAGACAAGCAAAAAGGGGTCATTGGAAATTTTTCTTAGATAACAATATTCTATCGAGACGATACGATAAGGGGACATCACGTTATTTCCAAACAGTACTCCCAACGAAATATCGTACAGAAGCACTGAAAATAGCACATGATTCGCCATTTGCGGGTCATATGGGTATTGCCAAAACCACTAATAGATTGTTAACGCAATTCTATTGGCCTGGATATAATAAAGACATTACCACACATGTACGATCTTGTACATTATGTCAGATGACCACACAAAAAGGCAAACAACCTAAAGCACATGTTCAGAAAACTGATTTGTCATCACGACCATTTCAGAAAATTGCTATAGACATTGTGGGTCCACTAAACACAACTACAGATCGAGGTAATAGATTTATCCTGACTATGATTGATCTTTGTACTCGATGGCCAGAGGCTATTCCACTTAAGTACATCACAAGTAGATCCATTCTAGATTCATTGTTGATAATTTTCAGCAGAATAGGATTTCCAGCTTGTATATTGTCAGATAGAGGTAGCCAGTTCATATCAACAGCTACTCAAGAAGCAATGAAAATACTTGGTATTCCACAAGTATTTAGTTCTCCTTGGCACCCGATGACAAACGGGGTCAATGAAAATTACAATGGAGTTCTTAAACGAACTCTAGCAAAAGTAGCAGCGGAAAGACCCAAAGATTGGGATATGTTACTACCAGCTGTACTATTTGCATACCGTGAGGTACCACAATCAAGTACAGGATTTTCACCATTTGAATTAGTATATGGAGCTAATCCACGAGGTCCATTATTACTATATAACGACTTACTTACAAATAGAACATATGATCACCCTAAAAGGGAAGCATATGAAATGGTAACACAATTGAGAGACAAAATAATTACAGCTTGTCAGATTGCAAAATCTGCACTAGAAAAAGCTGGAGAAAAGTACAGACAGTACGATAATAGAAACGCCAAGACAATAGTCTTGAAAGAAGAAGAAGAGGTCTGGTTATTACTACCTGATCCTCGAGATTGTCTAATTACATCATGGCAAGGTCCATTTAAGATAATTAAGAAAATTAGTGATGTAGATTATAGGATTAATGTAAATGGTAAACATAAGATTTTTCACATAAATATGTTAAAGCCATACATTCCACGCAATGACAACACATCACAAGCGACACAACAGATTCCACATAGAATAGCAACAGCTTGTTGGGTTATAAATGAACAACAAGAAGACGCTATAAAACAACAGATTCCAACCCCGACAGTTAATAGTGACAGTGGTTGGCAATCGATACAAATAAATAAAGAGTTATCAGCACAGGATAAAGAAAAACTCATATCAGCAATAAGAGAGTATAGTTCAATCTTTTCAGACACACCTGGGCAAACATCACTTATTAAACATAAGATAACTTTACTATCAAATGTCCCAGTTAAAGTAAAACCATATCCTATTCCTATACACTATCTAGAGAAAGTCACTGCAGAGATTTCAGATCTAGATAAAACTGGAATCATTAAAAAGTCGATTTCAAACTATTGTTCTCCAGTAGTGATTGTAAAGAAAAAAGATGGTTCTCTACGATTATGTGTTGATTATAGGAAAGTAAACGAATTGACTTTACTTGATGCTGAACCGATGCCAAACATTGATGAATTAATCGAAAGCATGGCAAACTCGAAATTATTTTCGAAAATTGATCTCACCAAGGGATATTGGCAAATTCCTATGGATGAAGATTCTATGCACATCACTGCTTTTAGCACACCATTAGGTCTATACGAATGGGCATATCTTCCATTTGGTTTACAAAATGCGCCAAGTACGTTCATGCGAATGATGAGAAGATTACTCCATGGGATTACGAATGTAGCTACCTATATGGATGATATTTGTATTCATACTTGTGATATTGACACACATGTCAAAATTCTCAAACAAGTATTCCAAAGAATAAAGGAACATGGGTTGAAAGCGAAACCAAGTAAAATTGAAATAGGTTTTACGGAAATACAATTTCTTGGTCACAGAATTTCTGATGGTTTTAGAAAAACAGATCCATTTGTGGTTACGAAAATTCTCAATATCAAACCTCCAACATCAAAGAAGGAATTAAGAAGTGTGTTAGGTCTGATTAACTACTATCAGAAATTCATTCCTAATTTTGCTGAGATGACAGCAACATTTTCAGAACTTCTGAAGAAAGGTCAACCTGCAAAGATAGTATGGACAGAGGATCATGAGAAATTATTACAACAGATAAAAACTCTATTTAGTACCTATCCTATTCTCAAATTGCCTGATATTTCAAAAGATTTTGTCTTACAGACGGATGCTAGCTTACATGCTATTTCAGCTGTATTACTTCAATTACACGAAGGAAAGCTACATCCTATTCTATACTTCAGTAAAAAGCTATCAGAGACTCAGAGAAATTATGCTGTTACTGAACTAGAGGCATTAGCTTTGATCGAAAGTATTGAGAAGTTCTCGAGATATCTACTTGGTAGAAAATTTCTGGTTCTTTCGGATAACAAACCTTTACAAATATTCAAATCGGGTCATCCGAAGAACTCGAGAATTCACAGATGGTCTTTACTATTACAAGATTATGACTTTGATATCTGTCACATCCCAGGAAAGGATAATAATCTTGCAGACATTCTCAGTCGATTATAATTAATAGAGGAACACATCTATGTTATAGGTTCTTTAATTATATTTTAATGTTCTGTTCTTTTATGAGTGTTATAAAATTTAATAAACATAAATTCTAAACGCACCTTATTGAATAACAATGTTACATTAATTGACAAAATATATAATGTAATGTAAGATGTGATTTAGTAGATATAGATACACATGGTAGCAATTTTTCCATATTGACAGAGTGTATGAATGAATAACTACGCCATCGGAAGTATCTACTCAATGTGTGATCGCTCGGTTGTTCAAACATTGGTTATTCAGACACGGATTCGAGCATACAAGTATTGTAACTGTGAAGTGAACTTATTGACAGTGAACATTTTAATTTACATGTTGTAATTCTGTGGTTAAATAACAAATGTTAGTTAATTGAGTATTGATTAATTGAAATATTATAGTATGGTTTTGGGTTAATTAATCATTGTTCGGGAAAGTATTTGATGATAAGGTTAAATCATTAGAATGAATCTCTAGTTGAATTAATTGTATTACGTGTCATTATTACATGAAGATCCATAATAATCAGTCATCGCTCTCAACATATCCACAAAAGTAAAAATATTTCTGAGGATTCTCGTGGAGCACATGTCACCCTACCCACAGATGGAAAAATTGTAAGAAGGAAAATATATGGAGTATACACTAATAACAGCAACGATGGTCAACAATGAGGATGATCTACTTGGAAACCCCATGATTACCCTCGTCCGAAACTCATGGTAGTACCTAGAGCTAGGACACACTTGTCTATTAAGACAAGGTAGGGACTAATATGTTTATTAGTTGGTCTGATCCCCATGATCAGCCACACGACGTCCAACGTTGGGTTTGGACAGGTGGGCGTGCCCGTCGTATAACTTTATATGTTTTTTTTTAGGGTAGATAAACGGGGACAACCAAGTACTAGTCTGTTGTTATTATGGTTGTAGTTAGTTGTGATTATACAATATATTTATACACATATAGTTAAAAGGAAAAAAATGTTACACATTTTTTTATCTGGGAGGGGGCATTATGCCATACGGCGGCACGACCCACCACGAAAAGTATAAATTGGAAAATGGGAATTTCCCACTCGGACACGAAAGTGGACGTAAACAAATGAATCCAAGGAGAATGTGGACAACGTCAGTGGACAGCAACAGGGGACGCTGTGATTGTGCTGTAGAACAAGGACGTGTTTTTCTAAGGATCTGTGTGAGGTGACCTCTGGACGCGATGATATGAGCGTGAGACAGCTATGAGTCAGGAGAGGGGGATCTGTTGATGATAATACTGCAGTGAAGTAACCGGGCGGAAAAACCTAGAGTGGAATTACAGCTTAAATGGAATCAGTGGATCAGGGCGTCAAGCAGAGCGCAGTAGACTGAACACTCATCGGTGGATCAGTAAAGTAGGCGCCGACCCTGTCTATAGGGGTCAACCTACAGGTCTACGTGAGTTTAATGTTCACATGTCTGCCACGGAATAAACTTCTGGTAGCGCTTTGAGATCTTGACTTGTGCCGTTGATTATCATTGTATTCAAGGTAAGGACGCAAGTTTAATTCCTCGTCCTTCGTTGCTGTTTTGCATTATTACGAGTTGAGTGATACCTCGACGGTTGCCGGTGTAGGCACTTCGAGGCACATAGGTGCTCAGTTTCCTCTTCCCCCCCCCCCCCCCCCCCCAGCATATGCATCATCAGTGTCCGGTGGCTAATAGTGCCAGTTCTGTGTTGGTTGACGAGGCACCTCGTTTTCCCGATGTACCTCTCGCGTCTGGCCGTGCCGATTCTTACTCCCAAGTCTTTCATCCTAGACCGCGATGTGGATTCAATGACGTCAAAGTCCTCTGTTCTCGCCATATCTTTGAGGGCGTTAATAACATCGGCACGATCCATGGGCTGGCCATCTACAGAGGGTCTCTTCTCTGTTTTATGCACTATATAAGGATACTTTCTCCATTGTATGTTCTTTGTAAGGATATATAAGGATATCTTCTCTATTTTGTTTACATGTAAGGATATCTTCTCTGTTGTATGTTCCGTGTCAGGATATCTTCTCCATTGTATGTTTCATGTAAGGATATCTTCTCCATTTTATGTTTCATGTAAGGATATCTTCTCCATTGTATGTTCCATGTAAGGATATCTTCTCTGTTGTATGTTCCATGTAAGGATGTAAAAATATCTTCTCAGTTGTATGCTCCATGTAAGGATATCTTCTCTGTTGTATTTCCCATGTAAGGATATTTTCTCTGTTGTATATTCCATGTAAGGATATCTTCTCCATTTTATGTTTCATGTAAGGATATCTTCTCCATTGTATGTTCCATGTAAGGATATCTTCTCTGTTGTATGTTCCATGTAAGGATGTAAAAATATCTTCTCAGTTGTATGCTCCATGTAAGGATATCTTCTCTGTTGTATATTCCATGTAAGGATATTTTCTCCATTGTATGTTACGTGTAAGGATATCTTCTCTGTTGTATGTTCCATGTAAGGATCTTTTCTCTGTTGTATGCCCCATGTAAGGATATTTTCTCTGTTTATGTTCCATGTAAGCATATCTTCTCCATTGTATGTTTCATGCAGGGATATCTTTTCCATTGTATGTTCTTATAGGGATATCTTCAGATCTTGAAGAATGTCGGTATATTTCTTCTTGGTCCACAATGTTCTAAGAACCTTTCTGTAACAGTTGAGCTCTAAATCTTCTAATTTCCTTCTGTTTCCTAATCTTTCTTTACTTCATTGTGAGAATAGTGATGGTTGCTACATCTTCTTATAGTCTGTATACATATGGTGTAGGTCATCATAAATGTCCACAGCCTCCTGTTATGTTATGCATATAGGTCATTATTCCCAATACAGATGTCATGATATGGTAGTTAATTTTTAGAACACTGATTTGTATGTTCTGAAGAGAAAGACACAGGGATCATATTTTCTAGCTTAGTACTGTTTATTGGTAGTATGTTTTTGCAGTTTTGTTTGTTTGTAATTTTGTTTGCAAATGAAGGCTATCTAGCTACAACATCCATTCCATCATTTGTGGTTTTGTTCTCACAAAACTGACCATTTCTATTGTCCGTTTCTGATGATGTAATCAATGTAGTTTAATTATGCAAGGTGTGATAAGTACATCAGCATAAAAACTGACCATTTCTATTTTCCGTTTCTGATGATGTAATCAATGTAGTTTAATTATGCAAGGTGTGATAAGTATATCAGCATAAAAACTGACCATTTCTATTGTCCGTTTCTGATGATGTAATCAATGTAGTTTAATTATGCAAGGTGTGATAAGTACATCAGCATAAAAACTGACCATTTCTATTGTCCGTTTCTGATGATGTAATCAATGTAGTTTAATTATGCAAGGTGTGATAAGTACATCAGCATAAAAACTGACCATTTCTATTGTCCGTTTCTGATGATGTAATCAATGTAGTTTAATTATGCAAGGTGTGATAAGTACATCAGCATAAAAACTGACCATTTCTATTTTCCGTTTCTGATGATGTAATCAATGTAGTTTAATTATGCAAGGTGTGATAAGTACATCAGCATAAAAACTGACCATTTCTATTGTCCGTTTCTGATGATGTAATCAATGTAGTTTAATTATGCAAGGTGTGATAAGTACATCAGCATAAAAACTGACCATTTCTATTGTCCGTTTCTGATGATGTAATCAATGTAGTTTAATTATGCAAGGTGTGATAAGTACATCAGCATAAAAACTGACCATTTCTATTTTCCGTTTCTGATGATGTAATCAATGTAGTTTAATTATGCAAGGTGTGATAAGTACATCAGCATAAAAACTGACCATTTCTATTGTCCGTTTCTGATGATGTAATCAATGTAGTTTAATTATGCAAGGTGTGATAAGTACATCATCATAAAATAAGTTGCCATGTACTCTCTGCAGGGTGTGGCCATTGCAAGAAGATGAAACCAGGTTATACTGAAGCTGCTCGGCTGCTCAAGGAACAAAATGTAAGTCTTGAAATCTGTTTGATAATTATTGCTCACTGAACTGACATCTTCTTCTTATAGTCTGTGTTTGTACAGTGTTGGACGTCACAGAATGTCCACAGCCTCCTGTGCAACAGAGATGTGGTTCCTAAGTCGAATGTTGCATATTCCTTGGACTGCCAGAGTAATGATGATTGCCTGAAAGAGGCTAATGACACTAGAACATTATATACAACAATAAACAAAGAGACAAACAGCTTTCTTTGGTCATGTGATGAGAAGAGAGGCATCAGAGAACATCGTGACAACTGGAAAGATCAAGGGGAAGAGAGGCAGACCAAGAGAAATGATGCTGGATGGATTGAGATGGTGGCAGCAGAATTGATCCAGAACACCAAAGACCAAGATCTGTGGAGAGTCATGATCACCTATGCCAGCTGGCATGGCGCTTGATGATGATGATGATAATGATGATGAACTGACATCTAGTAATAGAAGGAAAATGTTTAACCAAGTAACTTAATTATGTGAGTCATAACATCAGATAGAAGTTTTTCATCACAAAGATTAAGAGCAGAATAGGCCCGGCAAAAGGTGCATTTCAGAAAATGGAAAGTATCTTATGTAATAAATGCCTTTCATTACATGTCAAAGGAAATACCACAATATAATATACAAGTAAATGGGAATATTCTTCAACAAGATCACTCGGTACAATTATCTCGGAACAGTCATAACATTTGATGGGAGATGCCTTGAAGAGATTAGAACAAGAAAATTAGCTCACAGGTAAGGCTAAGGTGGAGGGCGGGCGCTCCATGGACCAGGCTGACATTCTGAATGCTCTATGAGAAGTAAGACTTGTGCGAGATCCAAGTGATGACTATGAATCTACAACCATGGTCAGACTGCGAGAACAGCAAATCGAAAGAAGGGTGGCCAAACAAGAATACTACACAGGAAGCCAAAGAAGATTGATAAACCAACACAGAACTGGTGTCGTTAGCCGCTACACGCTGCGGGATTTGCTGAGGAGGGGATCCGAGCACTTATGGACTGAATGGTTCGATGTGCAATGAGGATGATCTGTCGAATAACTAACCAACTAGAACAAGAATTGCCATGGCAAAGGTAGTTTTTTTTTCCAAGATGAAAAACATACTGACCAATAAAAAGATGTCCCCAATTGTAATGAGAAAAAGAGTGTTGAGGTGCTACATAGAGCCTATACATTTGTATGGATGGGAAGCGTGGACAATGAGCAGACAAGCTGAAAAAACATCTGATGGCTGTGGAATTGTGGTTTCTGAGGAAAATGCAAAGAAAACCATGGACAGACAGAAAAACCAAAGATCAAGTCCTACAAGAAACAAATGATAATCGTAAACTGATTAGAGAAATTAGACGTAGATAGTCAAACCTTTTCAGGCATGTTATGAGAAGAATAACTGGTAGAACTTGGTGACAACTGGCAAGATCGAGGGAAAGAGAACTACTTGGATGGCTTGGCCACATAGTATGGTCGAGAAAGAACACTGAGCTGATCCACGATTCTGGTGATTGAGTGAAATGGCGAATCATGACCACCTACGCTTATCGTCATGGCACGTGATGAATGGATTACAGTACTGAAATGTTATGTCAGACTATCCTGCTGTATGGCAGTCAATCTTGGAATGAGAATGAACAAATTAAGAAGAACTTGGAGGCAGCAGAGATAGGGTTTCTGAGACAAATGTTGTGAACATCTCGGACTGCCAGAGTAGCTCAAAGTAATTGTCTGGAAGAGACTAATGAAAGCAAAACACTATACACAACTGTATGAAGAAGACAAATAGTGCTCTTTGGACATGATGAGAATAGAGGCTTTGGAGAACATCATGACATCTGACAAGATCAGTAGTAGCAGAGACAGATGCAAACCAAGAGAAAGTTGTAGTTTTCATCCAGAACTTTACGAATGGAGATTTGTGGAAATACATGAATGTCTACACCACTTTGCATGGCACATGATAATGATGGTGATGATAAACTGACTTTGTCTTCTTTCTGCTTCCCTTGTGATGCCTTTCAGTGTCAGCTGAGGAATAGCACAAAGCCTAGGCTGAATTTTAGAGAATTGTGTTGCCCATGCGGCATGATGCTCTCTTGACCTGTCTAGTTTACTCTATAGGAAAGATAACACCAGTACATCTGGAAAAGTCAAGCTGCAGAAGCCGCCGGATCAGCAAAGCAATGCTCTACCTGTCAGAGCTTTGATCCTAGACCAGTTGCTGACCAAGGCTTAGGGCCTGGTCTGCCCTGCCATAACATTTAATCTTTAGGTTGCATTTCCTCGCACAAGGGTAAGGCTTGTACCCTCCCAGTTGTGCTCCTCATCTGACAAACATCTTTTAATGACAGGTGGAAGGAGTGTTGGCAGCAGTCGATGCAACCAAGGAGAAACGGGTCGGCCAGGAGCACGGAGTTAAAGGCTTCCCCACAGGCAAGTGCTAGTCATTGCTGGATGTTTGTTCATTCTTTCAGTATGTCATGTTTTGTACATTAGTGTGTGTTGTTGTTGAAGTATCTTAATCTTTTTCCTTCAGACTGGATAAAATGATGTGATACTAGTTCTTGTTCCTTCAGACAGAATAATATAATGTGATACTAGTTCTTGTTCTTTCAGACTGAATAATATAATGTGATACTAGTTCTTGTTCTTTCAGACTGAATAACATGGTGTGATACTAGTTCTTGCTCCTTCAGACTGAATAACATGGTGTGATACTAGTTCTTGCTCCTTCAGACTGAATAACATGGTGTGAAACTAGTTCTTGTTCCTTCAGACTGAATAACATGGTGTGAAACTAGTTCTTGTTCCTTCAGACTGAATAACATGGTGTGAAACTAGTTCTTGTTCCTTCAGACTGAATAACATGTGATACTAGTTCTTGTTCCTTCAGACTGAATAACATGTGATACTAGTTCTTGTTCCTTCAGACTGAATAACATGTGATACTAGTTCTTGTTCCTTCAGACTGAATAATATGATGTGATACTAGTTCTTGTTCTTTCAGACTGAATAATATAATGTGATACTAGTTCTTGTTCTTTCAGACTGAATAATATAATGTGATACTAGTTCTTGTTCTTTCAGACTGAATAATATAATGTGATACTAGTTCTTGTTCTTTCAGACTGAATAATATAATGTGATACTAGTTCTTGTTCTTTCAGACTGAATAACATGACATTATACTAGTTCTTGTTCTTTCAGACTGAATAACATGGTGTGATACTAGTTCTTGTTCCTTCAGACTGAATAACATGGTGTGAAACTAGTTCTTGTTCCTTCAGACTGAATAACATGTGATACTAGTTCTTGTTCTTTCAGACTGAATAACATGGTGTGAAACTAGTTCTTGTTCTTTCAGACTGAATAACATGACATTATACTAGTTCTTGTTCTTTCAGACTGAATAACATGGTGTGATACTAGTTCTTGCTCCTTCAGACTGAATAACATGGTGTGATACTAGTTCTTGCTCCTTCAGACTGAATAACATGGTGTGAAACTAGTTCTTGTTCCTTCAGACTGAATAACATGGTGTGAAACTAGTTCTTGTTCCTTCAGACTGAATAACATGGTGTGAAACTAGTTCTTGTTCCTTCAGACTGAATAACATGTGATACTAGTTCTTGTTCCTTCAGACTGAATAACATGTGATACTAGTTCTTGTTCCTTCAGACTGAATAACATGTGATACTAGTTCTTGTTCCTTCAGACTGAATAATATGATGTGATACTAGTTCTTGTTCTTTCAGACTGAATAATATAATGTGATACTAGTTCTTGTTCTTTCAGACTGAATAACATGACATTATACTAGTTCTTGTTCTTTCAGACTGAATAACATGGTGTGATACTAGTTCTTGTTCCTTCAGACTGAATAACATGGTGTGAAACTAGTTCTTGTTCCTTCAGACTGAATAACATGTGATACTAGTTCTTGTTCTTTCAGACTGAATAACATGGTGTGAAACTAGTTCTTGTTCCTTCAAACTGAATAATATGATGTGATACTAGTTCTTGTTCCTTAAGACTGAATAACATGGTGTGAAACTAGTTCTTGCTCCTTCAGACTGAATAACATGGTGTGATACTAGTTCTTGCTCCTTCAGACTGAATAACATGGTGTGAAACTAGTTCTTGTTCCTTCAGACTGAATAACATGGTGTGAAACTAGTTCTTGTTCCTTCAGACTGAATAACATGTGATACTAGTTCTTGTTCCTTCAGACTGAATAACATGTGATACTAGTTCTTGTTCCTTCAGACTGAATAATATGATGTGATACTAGTTCTTGTTCCTTCAGACTGAATAACATGTGATACTAGTTCTTGTTCCTTCAGACTGAATAATATGATGTGATACTAGTTCTTGTTCTTTCAGACTGAATAATATAATGTGATACTAGTTCTTGTTCTTTCAGACTGAATAACATGACATTATACTAGTTCTTGTTCTTTCAGACTGAATAACATGGTGTGATACTAGTTCTTGTTCCTTCAGACTGAATAACATGGTGTGAAACTAGTTCTTGTTCCTTCAGACTGAATAACATGTGATACTAGTTCTTGTTCTTTCAGACTGAATAACATGGTGTGAAACTAGTTCTTGTTCCTTCAAACTGAATAATATGATGTAATACTAGTTCTTGTTCCTTCAGACTGAATAACATGGTGTGAAACTAGTTCTTGTTCCTTCAGACTGAATAACATGGCGTGATACTAGTTCTTGTTCTTTCAGACTGAATAATATGGCGTGATACTAGTTCTTGTTCTTTCAGACTGAATAATATGATGTGATACTAGTTCTTGTTCCTTCAGACTGAATAACATGACATGATACTAGTTCTTGTTCCTTCAGACTGAATAACATGGCGTGATACTAGTTCTTGTTCTTTCAGACTGAATAATATGGCGTGATACTAGTTCTTGTTCTTTCAGACTGAATAATATGATGTGATACTAGTTCTTGTTCCTTCAGACTGAATAACATGGTGTGATACTAGTTCTTGTTCCTTCAGACTGAATAACATGGCGTGATACTAGTTCTTGTTCCTTTAGACTGAATAATGTGATGTGATACTAGTTCTTGTTCCTTCAGACTGAATAATATGATGTGATACTAGTTCTTGTTCCTTCAGACTGAATAACATGGTGTGATACTAGTTCTTGTTCCTTCGGACTGAATAATATGACATAATGTGATACTAGTTCTTGTCCCTATAGGCTCAATCACCTGACATGATGTGACACTAAGTTGTAAAAGTATCTTAATTGTGTATAACAAACAGAGATATATCAGTACACATTTGCTAATAGAAAAGGGCTTACTTCTATCGGAGCATTGGCGATCAGGTCTTCTGGGGCTCTGAAAAGGGGCTTGCTTCTATTGGAGTGAGGTTGGGGTTTAGGCCTTTCTCATGATCTGGTGCCATAATATCATTTCCTTGGGGACTGTTGCGAGCTCTCTTTTCTTTCTCCACGCTCAGAAGTCAGCTGGGGGTGATAGACCAGCACTGGAACCTGCCATCTGTGGAGGAGTGTTTAGGATGCAAACAGGACAAGATGCAGCACTGCACACAGACTGGCTGGGGAGAGGTTTTGGGTATTTCTTTGTGAACAGACTTTAACCCAGGACCTGGAGGGAAGAATCAGGCACAGGGAAGAAAGAATCAGACAGAGAGAAGAATTGAGTAAAGGGAAGAAAGAATCAGAGGGAAGAATCATGCTAAGGGAAGAAAGAATCAGGCAGATGGAAGAATCAAGCAGAGGGAAGGAAGCATCAGACAGACGGAAGAATCGTGTAGAGGGCAGTAAGAATCAGACAGAGTGAAGAATCAGGTAGAGGGAAGAAAGAAAAAAGGCGGAGGGAAGAATCAGGTAGAGAGAAGAATCAACCAGAGGGAAGGAAGAATCAGACAGAGGGAAGAATCAGACGATGGGAAGAATTGGGTAGAGGGAAGTAAGAATCAGGCAGAGGGAAGAAAGAATCAGGCAGAGGGAAGAATCAAGCAGAGGGAAGGAAGAATCAAGCAGAGGGAAAGAAGAATTATTCAGAGGGAAGAGTCAGGTAGAGGGAAGAAAGAATCAGGCAGAGGTTGGAAGAATCAAGCAGAGGGAAGGAAGAATCAAGCAGAGGGAAAGAAGAATTAGGCTGAGGGAAGGATCAGACAGAGGGAAGAATCAGGTAGAGGAAAGAATCGGGTAGAAAGAGGAAAGAATCAGGCAGAGGGAAGAATCAAATAAAGGGAAGAATCAGGCAGAGGGAAGAAAGAATCAGGCAGAGGGAAGGAAGAATCTGGCAGAGGGAATAATCAGACAGTGTGGAGAGCCAGTGCATATTGATGTCACTTTAATGCTTTCCTTTTTTATATCATGTCATTTTGTTTTCTTGTTCTCTTTGCATGTTGCTGTGCACCACATCTGCTCTCTGGGCGAATCTTGCAGTGAAATATTTCAAGTAAGTCATAGTGCCATATATAGTGTCATATACAGTGCCAGATTTTTATTTAATTCTTGCCTTTTTTTGTTTTGGTAGTCTTCAAGAAACAAATGCAAACTGTAAATTGATTAGACAAATTAGGCGTACAGGGTCTGTTTAAAAAGGTGTCAAGACCTTTGACTGGGAAATATACAATTATTCACCTGTATGTCTGAAGCTCTGATCCCCCACAAAGTACTTTGATTGCGACTGTACACTGCTCTCAGCGGTCCCGCAATCACAGTACTCAGGACATTCCCTTAAATGCTCATTCTCATCTTCAACTGCCAGCGAAGAGTCCAATACTGATGACACCAGTAGCAATCTGATTATGTCTGACGTTTCCTCCGAGTCTTGAGTGTCAGTCAGATCCTCTGGTCAGATCTTGCAGCACCATTCTTTCCAGGCCATAATGATCTATCTGTTCTTCTGCATTATACATGCAATTCCAAATGGCCCCGACCACGTCTGCCTAATTGTTAGTTCTTCACATATTTTAAGCCACAGTAAATGTGAGGTGAAGTGAACAGTTCACTTACAAGTGACCTGTCCTTCCCGGAACATTCTGACAATTGTCTGCTATCCACTTGTATGAGGTTGGGTCGGCCCCAGAGTGGTCATCATCATCCAGTGCCTTGCAAGCTGGCGTGGGTGATCATGCCTCTCCACAAATTGCGGTCTCCGACGGCATGGATCAATTCATGTGTTGACTCCCTTCTGTGTGTCAAGAGTCTTCTCACACTGTCTTCCTCTATCTCTCTTGTCACAAATCTTTCCGGTTGTCACAACATGTTCCAAGTTTCATCTTCTCATAACTTGGCAAAAAAAAACGATGACTGTCTTTTTCTGATGTTTGTGATAAATTGCCTTTGCCACTCAGCATCCCTTAAAACGTCTTGATTGCTCATCAAAGCAGTGCTGGATGGAAAAACTAATCCTGCCTCTGCTGAGAGCGGAACCCAGAGCAGTGACTTGGCAGGCCAACACTGGTAGTCCCACAGCAGATACTGCTTTTGGGATATTGAAAGAGGTTTATAACAAGCAAGAGGATTGACTTTATTTCACCGGGTTTAACCCCATATGGCTCGTTCTCTTCAAGGCGACCTGCCGAAAGCGTCGCACAAAGCACAAACTCCATAGCTCCAGCAACAACCCCCAGGCAACTCCGATAAAATTGCACGCGTGAACCGAACAATGTAGCCCGGAATCGAACCCACAACCATTGTAACATGAGGCAGGTGGCGTGACCACTTTGCTGCAGAGACTTCCTGTTGGGGTGTGAAGTGGCCTTCACATAACATAGGCCTCAAGTATATGAGGTGGGGTAGGCAGTTCCCTTCCTCGTCACCCTCCCATACAATTCCCATTAACTTTTCAAAATTGTCTGGCACTCATTTCTTTGAAGCTGTATCGACCCCAGAACCATACTGGTTGGGACATCTGGTCCTGTCTGTGCTGGGAATCAAACCTGAACCATTGTCTTGGCAGGCAAGCACTTTACCCACTGTGCCACTACAGCTCCACTAAAATGGGTACCAGAGACATTTGATAATTAGTTAGTTAGCTAGTTAGTTATCAGTGTCAGGTCTTAGTCAGATATTACTGAGTACAGTTAGCTAGTTAGTTATCAGTGTCAGGTCTTAGTCAGATATTACTGAGCTACAGTTAGCTAGTTAGTTATCAGTGTCAGGTCTTAGTCAGATATTACTGAGTACAGTTAGCTAGTTAGTTATCAGTGTCAGGTCTTAGTCAGATATTACTGAGTACAGTTAGCTAGTTAGTTATCAGTGTCAGGTCTTAGTCAGATATGACTGAGCTACAGTTAGCTAGTTAGTTATCAGTGTCAGGTCTTAGTCAGATATTACTGAGTACAGTTAGCTAGTTAGTTATGACTGAGCTACAGTTAGCTAGTTAGTTATCAGTGTCAGGTCTTAGTCAGATATTACTGAGTACAGTTAGCTAGTTAGTTATCAGTGTCAGGTCTTAGTCATATATGACTGAGCTACAGTTAGCTAGTTAGTTATCAGTGTCAGGTCTTAGTCAGATATTACTGAGCTACAGTTAGCTAGTTAGTTGTCAGCGTCAGGTCTTAGTCAGACATGACTGAGCTACAGTTAGCTAGCTAGTTGTCAGTGTCAGGTCTTAGTCAGACATGACTGAGCTACAGTTAGCTAGTTAGTTGTCAGTGTCAGGTCTTAGTCAGACATGACTGAGCTACAGTTAGCTAGTTAGTTGTCAGTGTCAGGTCTTAGTCAGACATGACTGAGCTACAGTTAGCTAGTTAGTTGTCAGTGTCAGGTCTTAGTCAGATATTACTGAGTTACAGTTAGCTAGTTAGTTATCAGTGTCAGGTCTTAGTCAGATATGAATGAGCTACAGTTAGCTAGTTAGTTGTCAGTGTCAGGTCTTAGTCAGATATGACTGAGCTACAGTTAGCTAGTTAGTTGTCAGCGTCAGGTCTTAGTCAGACATGACTGAGCTACAGTTAGCTAGTTAGTTGTCAGTGTCAGGTCTTAGTCAGATATGACTGAGCTACTGTTTGACAGTAGACGGTACTACCTGCTTTCTGTTAGCGCCGGATGTTGGGCGGTGCTTACCAAACCCGAACCCCACATTGTGCCAATGGCTTCAGGTGGAAGAGCGAAATTGGGAGGGTACAAGCCTTAATCTGGTGCGAGGAAATCCAACCTAAAGACTAAATGTCCATGGCAGGGCAGACCAGGCCCTAAACCTTGGTCTGTAACTGGTCTAGGATTCAAGCACCGACAGGCGGAGAGTTAGAGCAATGTTTTGCTGATCCGGCAGCTTCTGCAGCTTGTTTTGTTCCAGACGCATTGGTGTTTCCTTTCCTCTGGAGTACTCTAGACAGGTTGAGAGAGGGGTCATGCTGCATGGGAACACATGGTCTCTACAATTCAGCCCAGGCTTTGTACTATCTTTGAAGCAATCAATCAATCATGTGCCATGCCAGAAAGCGTGGGCGGTCATGACTCACCATTTCACTCGATCACCAGAGTCGTGGATCAGCTCAGTGTTCCTGTCTTGTCCATGCCATGTGGCCAAGCTATCCAGATATTTTCCTCTCGGTCTTCCTCTTGGTCTGTTCCCTTCGATCTTGCCAGTTGTCACTAAGTTCTCCAGTCCATTTCTTCTCATAACATGTCCAAAAAATTTTGACTGTCTACGTCTAATTTCTCTAATCAATCTACGATTTTCATTTGTCTCCTGTAGTACTTGGTCATTGGTTTTTCTATCTGTCCATGGTATTCTTTGCATTTTCCTCAGAAACCACATTTCTGCAACCATCAGATGTTTTTCAGCTTGACTGCACATTGTCCAAGTTTCACATCCATACAAAAGAACAGGCTCTATGTATCCCCTCAACACTCTTTTTCTCATTTCAATTGACATCTTTTTATTGGTCAGAATGTTTTTCATCTTGCTAAAGGCTACTTTCGCCATGGCGATTCTTGTTCTAATCTCTTCAAGGCATCTCCCATCAGATGTTATGACTGTTCTGAGATAATTGTACCGATTCACTTGTTGAAGAATATTCCCATTTACTTGTATATTACATTGTGGTACTTCGTTCTTCCTAGTGATGACCATAACCTGTGTCTTCTTCCAATTCTTACAACCTTTGAAGCACAATGTAATAAACTATCGTTTGTGAAGATGGCCAGGTGCCAGTACTCTGGACAAGTTCATGGGTGCTCAGATCCTCCTCCCAACATATGCACCAACGTCTGGTGGCTAACAGTGCCAGTTCTGTGTTGGTTGATGAGGTCCCTCATTTTCCCAATGTGCCTCTCGTGTCTGGCCAGTGCCAATTCTTATTCCCAAGTTTCTCATTCTGGAAGGCGATGCGTATTCACTGGCGTCAGATGGGGAAATTATGTGTCTCCCAGTTCCTTAAAGCCACAGTGCTGTTCTTCTTGGGTGATTACCTTTACAATATTAAGGGTAATATGTTGTTAAATAAGAAGATGAGACAGAAAAGAAAGTTTGATTGTGATAATCACTCCAGTATAAATCTTTTTTGTTATGTTAACGATTGTTATTTTTTTCCTTCAGGAACGGGGAGTTTGCATTTGAGGTCAATGAACGGGACATGGAGAAAATTGTGGAGTTCATGAAAGAGTAAGTTCTTTGTTAATTATAACCTTCTCTACTTTATTTATTGTAACCCTATCTTTGTTAATTATAACCTTCTCTACTTTATTTATTGTAACCCTATCTTTGTTAATTATAACCTTCTCTACTTTATTTATTGTAACCTCGTCTTTGTTAATTATAACCTTCTCTACTTTATTTATTATAACCCTATCTTTGTTAATTATAACCTTCTCTACTTTATTTATTATAACCCTATCTTTGTTAATTATAACCTTCTCTACTTTATTTATTATAACCCTATCTTTGTTAATTATAACCTTCTCTACTTTATTTATTATAACCCTATCTTTGTTAATTATAACCTTCTCTACTTTATTTATTGTAACCTCGTCTTTGTTAATTAAGACCTCCTCTTATTTGTTAATTAAAACCTCCTCCTACTGCTTCTCTTCAACAAAACATTTTACAGCTAGCATTATCTGGTCTTGTCCTTCCTCATCCCATGTGATGTGATGACAGTTTTCACTATTGATTAAACTGTGCTTCAGTTGTCAGTCTTTCTCGAGACATGCAGTTTCTTAATTTCCTGTCAGACCGATTCAAGGGTTCAAAGTCAGCTGTGGACGATTTAAAAGCAGACCACTTTGCACTGATTTAGATGGTATGAGGCGTTGGCCATTCAAAAAGCAATGGCAAACTTCTTCTTCTTCCTCTGCGTTCATCCTGAGTTTTTTTTTCCGGACGTGATTGTGTTGTACCTGTTTACAGCAGAGCTGCGTTCTTGTGCCGTTAGGCCGACACATCCAACTTCTGCGGGCATTTGTTGACCGGGTTAACCTTCCCAAGGCTTCAGTATTTCCATAATGACTGTTCTTCAGTATTTCCCTGTTGACATTCTCATCTTCATTATATGAAATATATGTTCTCTAATATCATTTTTTTTTTGTGTTGTCTGGTTGTCCTGTAACATCTACTTGTTTACTGTTAAATTCTATTCCATTTCTTGCATGCTCATCTTTATCTACTAAAGATTTCATTGTAAAAAAAAATTAATTAATTGCATATCCTTTACAGGACGTCGCATTCAACCCCAGCATTTTTTGGCTGTTTGTGATTTCTTAGCAAGTTTACGTTCAGTAGTTTGCCATTGCTTTCTTAACAGCCATCACTCATACCATTGTGTGAAAACCACCACAAGGTGATCTGCTTCCAAATTGCCTGTAGCTGTGTTTCGAATGCGGTATGCGAATTGTGTCCGTAAAACCTTTGCCACAGCGCCAGCTTCATCCTTAAGGAGCCTGGGAAAATAATTAAAGTATGTCTTTTGAAGAGTTAAGTATTCGGTCGTGCAAGTTTGTACCTACAGCCTCTACCCATCATGCAGTTACTTCTCGCTGTTGTACCATAGTAATGAAAATGTATTGCCCTCAGGACAGTTTCTCATGATGTTCATATTACATTCTGAAACATCTTAGTGTCTGCTAATGTACTAATTCGGACTTTGTTCCCACTTGCTGTCTTCTTTCGTTATAATCTGCCTCTTCTTATTGCTTTCATTGTTCTCAAACTTCTTTAGTCTGATGTGTTCTCTAACATTCCCTTATTTTATCTTTCAGTCCAAAAGAGCCTCCACCACCTCCTGCTGCCGAGCCCCTATGGGAGGAGGTTGAGAGTGAGGTTGTCCATCTGACGGACGACTCGTTCAAGCCATTCCTGAAAAAGAAGAAGCATTGTTTGATTATGTTCTACGCTCCATGTATGTCCTGTTGTTTGATTATATTCTTTGCTATGCCCTACAATTATTAATTATTTTTGTAATTTAAACAAGTCATGTCCTGCTGTTTGTCCAGTGGTGCTGAAGAGGACCATTAAGACAGTGGTCGGTTGTGAGGTTGTGACAATGAGGTTGTGACAATTTTCAGTTGTTATTCCCAGTGAATACACCCCAGGAGTTGAACCAGTTATGTAATATCGCTACTAGATCATATTGATGACACTTGAAAGGGAAAGATGCCCAAGGTGGGAGCTTATCACCTTTTTTATTCTGTGTGGGGGGAAGTTTCCATGGTTAAAAAATGGTTGGACTATTTGTATTTGTGGACTATGATGAGTGCTGTTTTTCCGGAGATCCTTGGGGGTTATCGCTGGAGCTTTGGAGTTTGTGATTTTGGCAGATAGCTGGCTATATTCAGAAGATTGGGCACCCAGTGCATCTACCAGCATTGACACTGCACCGTAATTGACCATGGGAAAGCCAGCGCCTTTCCCGGCAGTTGGCCGCTGTCTTCACCTCCGCCTTGGTGGCTAGCTATGACCCAATCAGTAGACGTCTCAGTGCTCTGAAGGGTATGGGTTTGTATTTGGACTGTGTTACTTAGACTGTGAGGGCCATTTTTCTTGAGATCCTTGGAGATTATCGCTAGAGCAAAGGAGTTCATGCTTTGAGCAGTGTTCTTGGCAGATAGTTGGCTGTTCTGCAGAGAGACAGACAGTCAGGAATGGGGTAAAACTAGGTGCAGGGAAGTTGGTCTCTTGCTTTTAATCTCTAGTATATGTGATAACTCACACATGCCATATCGAGGCCCTGTGGAGGAAGTCAATACTGCCTATAGTACCTTGAGGTTAGGATAGAATGCAGGTCTTGAGCCTGAGGAATTAAGGCGCCTGGCAGTTTTAAACAGGCATGTCCTGTAGTTTGTCCATTGGTCCCGAAGAGGACAATTAACACAGTGGTTGAAGGTTGAGTCCACCAGTGAATGTTTTAGTGTTAGTTTATTCGATGGATCAACATCACGACACATGGGTGTAACCAACAAGTGCTCCGTTCTACTCCTAAATCAAGCATGAGTCTGGAGAATCTCAGTTCAGTGCACGAACTCTGTAGCACCAGTGAGGATCCTAAAATACTTTGGGTAGATTTTAAACTCAAAATTTTGCCCGGGCAGCACCGTTGCTACTCTTTTTTAAAATTTCCAACTGCCAGGGGATTATTTTTGTGCGCAACAATATACACGGGCATCCAATCTCACTACCCAGAGACCAGGGGAAATTTTGTTACTAGAAGTCCACGTGAAAAAATCCCGGCCCTCCAGCCGGCTTGAACCCGGGACCTCCAGCACTCGAGACGGGCACCATACCTCGGGACCACTCATCCCCCTCCCAGTCAATACAGACCTGAGGTTGAAGCTGCTACATAATGTTGGTATTGGATCGTTTTGAGAGGGAAAGATGCCCAAGGTGGGAACTTATCACCTTTTTTATACTGTATCAGGGTGGCCCGGGGGGGGGGGGGGGGGGGGGGGTGCTTCATGGTGAATTCTACGTTGTGTTCTGAAGGTTATTGGCTTATTTTTGGAATGTGTTGCTCAGACTACGAGTGCCATTTTTCTGGAGATCTTTCAAGGTTGTCGCTGGAGATATGGAGTTCCTGCTTTGTGCAGTGCTTTTGGCATATAGCAGACTGTTCTGCACACAGAGAGGCATACTTGGGTGGGGTGAAGCTAGGTGCAGTGAAGTTGATCTCTTGTGCCCCCTCCCCCAAGTGTCAGTAGCTCTAAACAGATGTGTCTAGTATCATGTGCCCAGTGGACCTACATGTGTGTACAAGGGCACGTTATGTACTGACTGTGTACTTCTATGGCAATAAACGTCATCAGATGTGTCTATTGTAACAGGGTGTGGACACTGCAAGAAGGCTAAGCCAGAGTTCATGGCCGCAGCTGAGAAGTTCAAGTCCGATCCAAAGGTCAGTTGCATGTGTGCAGTTTGAATCAATTGCCATTTTGGCAATATAGTTCACTGTTTGTCTCTTCTGTAGATTATAAATTGTCTGCTGTTTGTCTGCAGGTAGCGTTTGCCGCTGTAGATTATAATTTGCTATTTGTCTCATCTGTTGATTATTAAATGTCTGCTATTTGTCTGTCTGCAGGTAGCGTTTGCTGCTGTAGATTATAATTTGCTATGTATCTCATCTGTTGATTATAACATGTCTGTTATTTGTGTGTCTGTAGGTAGTGTTTGCCGCTGTAGATAATAATTTTATATGTGTCTCATTTGTTGATTATAAAATATCTACTAGTTGTCAGCCTGCAGGTAGCGTTTGCCACTGTAGATTATAATTTGCTATGTGTCTCATCTGAAGATTATAAATTGTCTGCTGGTTATCTTCATATAGCATTTGCTGCTGTAGATTATAATTTGCTATGTGTCTCATCTGTAGATTATAAAATATCTGCTATTTGTCGGTCTGCAGGTTGCGTTTGCCGCTGTCGACTGCACAGTTCAGACGGGTACCTGCAAGTCTAACGATGTCACTGGATACCCCACATTTAAATATTTCAATTATGGAAAAAATTCACAGAAATATATGGGAGGCAGGGAGGTATGTTTGAGAGGTGTTGGATTTATTGTGTGTGGTGAGGAAAGTATAAAGGTAAATATAGGAGGTGTTTTAAACTTGTTAATGGGAGGGTAGGGCAGAGATGAGTATATGACAAGTTATTGATTTTAAGTAGGATTGAGGAAGTTATGGTCATGGATTTTTCCCAAAATATAAAAGTTTCTGGATCACTAGGAAATTAGTCTAAAACAATGTGCTGACACTAGACATGACCATAAAAGTAATAATTTGCACTCCGGGGGCAATTTTGTTGACAATTTGAGATAGCTGAAAATTGAGAAATCTCGACAGCCGGCCGGCCGGTCATGGATTTTTCCCAAAATATAAAAGTTTCTGGATCACTAGGAAATTAGGCTAAAACAATGTGCTGACACTAGACATGACCATAAAAGTAATAATTTGCCATCCCGGGGGTAATTTTGTTGACAAATTTGAGATAGCTGAAAATTGATAAATCTCGACAGGCGGCCGGTCGTGGATTTTTCCCAAAATATAAAAGTTTCTTGATCACTAGGAAATTAGTCTAAAACAATGTGCTGACACTAGACATGACCATAAAAGTAATAATTTGCAATCCGGGGGCAATTTTATTGACAAATTTGAGATAGCTGAAAATTGAGAAATCTCGACAAGCCGGTCATGGATTTTTCCCAAAATATAAAAGTTTCTGGATCACTAGGAAATTAGTCTAAAACAATGTGCTGACACTAGACATAACCATAAAAGTAATAATTTGCACTCCGGGGGCAGTTTTCTTGACAAATTTGAGATAGCTGAAAATTGAGAAATCTCAACAGTCATGGATTTTTCCCAAAATATAAAAGTTTCTGGATCACAAGGAAATTAGTCTAAAACAATCTGCTGACACTAGACATGACCATAATAGTAATAATTTACACTACGGGGGCAATTTTGTTGACAAATTTGAGATAGCTGAAAATTGAGAAATCTTGACAGGCGGCCGGCCATGGATTTTTCCCAAAATATAAAAGTTTCAGGATCACTTGGAAATTAGTCTAAATCAATGTGCTGACACTAGACATGACCATAATAGTAATAATTTACACTCCGGGGGCAATTTTGTTGACAAATTGAGATAGCTGAAAATTGAGAAATCTCAACAGGCGGCCGGTCATGGATTTTCCCCAAAATTTAAAAGTTTCAGGATCACTAGGAAATTAGTCCAAAACAATGTGCTGACACTAGACATGGCCATAAAAGTAATAATTTGCACTCTGGGGGAAATTTTGTTGACAAATTTGAGATATCTGAAAATTGAGAAATCTTGACAGGCGGCCGGTCATGGATTTTTCCCAAAATATAAAAGTTTCTGGATCACTAGGAAATTAGTCTAATTTAATGTGCTGACACTAGACATGACCATAAAAGTAATAATTAGCACTCCGGGGGCAATTTTGTTGACACATTTGAGATAGCTGAAAATTGAGAAATCTCGACAGGCGGCC
This sequence comes from Cepaea nemoralis, assembly GCA_014155875.1. Taxonomy (NCBI): domain Eukaryota; kingdom Metazoa; phylum Mollusca; class Gastropoda; order Stylommatophora; family Helicidae; genus Cepaea; species Cepaea nemoralis. Next base: position 264,066 of record JACEFZ010013212.1, read on the forward strand.
AGTCATGGATTTTTCCCAAAATATAAAAGTTTCTGGATCACAAGGAAATTAGTCTAAAACAATGTGCTGTCACTTCACACGACCATAAGAGTAATAATTTGCACTCCGGGGGCAATTTTGTTGACAAATTTGAGATAGCTGAAAATTGAAAAATCTCGATAGGCGGCCGGTCATGGATTTTTCCCAAAATATAAAAGTTTCTGGATCACTAGGAAATTAGTCCAAAACAATGTGCTGACACTAGACATGACCATAATAGTAATAATTTGCACTCTGGAGGCAGTTTTGTTGACAAATTTGTGACAGCTGAAAATTGAAAAATCTCGACAGGCGGCCGGTCATGGATTTTTCCCAAAATATAAAAGTTTCTGGATCACTTGGAAATTAGTCTAAAAGAATGTGCTGACACTAGACATGACCATAAGAGTAATAATTTGCATTTCGGGGGCAATTGTGTTGACAAATTTGAGATATCTGAAAATTGAGAAATCTTGACAGGCGGCCTGTCATGGATTTTTCCCAAAATATAAAAGTTTCTGGATCACTAGGAAATTAGTCTAAAACAATGTGCTGACACTAGACATGACCATAAAAGTAACAATTTGCACTCCGGGGGAAATTTTTTTGACAAATTTGAGATAGCTGAAAATTGAGAAATCTCGACTGGCGGCCGGCCATGGATATTTCCCAAAACATAAAAGTTTCAGGATCACTAGGACATTAGTCCAAAACAATGTGCTGACACTAGACATGGCCATAAAAGTAATAATTTGCACTCCGGGGGAAATTTTGTTGACAAATTTGAGATATCTGAAAATTGAGAAATCTTGACAGGCGGCCGGTCATGGATTTTTCCCAAAATATAAAAGTTTCAGGATCACTAGGAAATTAGTCTAAAACAATGTGCTAACACTAGACATGACCATAAAAGTAATAATTTGCACTCCGGGGACAATTTTGTTGACAAATTTGAGATGTCTGAAAATTGAGAAATCTCGACAGGCGGCTGGTCATGGAATTTTCCCAAAATATAAAAGTTTCTGGATCACTAGGAAATTAGTCTAAAACAATGTGCTGACACTAGACATGACCATAAAAGTAATAATTTGCACTCCTGGGGCAATTTTGTTGACAAATTTGAGATAGCTGAAAATTGAGAAATCTTCGACAGGCGGCCGGTCATGGATTTTTCCCAAAATATAAAAGTTTCTGGATCACTAGGAAATTAGTCTAAAACAATGTGCTGACACTAGATATGACCATAAAAGTAATAATTTGCACTCCTGGGGCAATTTTTTTGACAAATTTGAGATAGCTGAAAATGTAGAAATCTCGACAGGCGGCCGGTCATGGAGTTTTCCCAAAATATAAAAGTTTCTGGATCACTAGGAAATTAGTCTAAAACAATGTGCTGACACTAGACATGACCATAAAAGTAATAATTTGCACTCCGGGGGCAATTTTGTTGACAAATTTGAGATAGCTGAAAATTGAGAAATCTCGACAGGCGGCCGGTCGTGGATTTTTCCCAAAATATAAAAGTTTCAGGATCACTAGGAAATTAGTCCAAAACAATGTGCTGACACTAGACATGGCCATAAAAGTAATAATTTGCACTCTGGGGGAAATTTTGTTGACAAATTTGAGATAGCTGAAAATTGAGAAATCTCGACAGGCGGCCGGTCATGGATTTTTCCCAAAATATAAAAGTTTCTGGATCACTAGGAAATTAGTCTAAAACAATGTGCTAACACTTCACACGACCATAAGAGTAATAATTTGCACTCTGGGGGAAGTTTTGTTGACAAATTTGAGATAGCTGAAAATTGAGAAATCTCGACAGGCGGCCGGTCATGGAGTTTTCCCAAAATATAAAATTTTCTGGATCACTAGGAAATTAGTCTAAAACAATGTGCTGACACTAGACATGACCATAAAAGTAATAATTTGCACTCTGGGGGAAGTTTTGTTGACAAATTTGAGATAGCTGAAAATTTAGAAATCTCGACAGGCGGCCGGTCGTGGATTTTTCCCAAAATATAAAAGTTTCTGGATCACAAGGAAATTAGTCTAAAACAATGTGCTGACACTAGACATGACAATAAAAGTAACAATTTGCACTCTGGGGGCAGTTTTGTTGACAAATTTGAGATAGCTGAAAATTGATAAATCTCGACAGGCGGCCGGTCATGGATTTTTCCCAAAATATAAAAGTTTCTGGATCACTTTGTATTAGTCTAAAACAATGTGCTGACACTAGACATGACCATAAAAGTAATAATTTGCACTCCTAGGGCAATTTTTTTTTGACAAATTTGAGATAGCTCGAAATTGAGAAATTTCAACAGGTCACCAGTCGTGGATTTCTCGCAAACAAATTAAAGTGTCTGGATCACTAGGAAATGAGTCTGATACAATATGCTGACACTAGTCAATCAATGAATCATGTGCCATGCCTGAAAGCATTAGCGGTTATGACTCGCCATTTCACTCGATCACCAGCGTCGTGGATCAGCTTAGTGTTCCTGTCTCGTCCATGCCATGTGGCCAAGCCATCCAGGTATTTTCCTCTTGGTCTGTTCCCTTCGATCTTGCCAGTTGTCACCAAGTTCTCCAATCCATTTCTTCTCATAACATGTCCAAAATATTTTGACTGTCTACGTCTAATTTCTCTAATCAATTTACGATTTTCATTTGTCTTCTGTAGTACTTGGTCATTGTTTTTTCTGTCTGTCCATGGTATTCTTTGCATTTTCCTCAGAAACCACATTTCTGCAGCCATCAGTTGTTTTTCATCTTGACTGCACATTGTCCAAGTTTCACATCCATACAAAAGAACAGGCTCTATGTATCACCTCAACACTCTTTTTCTCGTTTCAATTGACATATTTTTATTGGTCAGAATGTTTTTCATCTTGGTAAAGTCTACTTTCGCCATGGCGATTCTTGTTCTAATCTCTTCAAGGCATCTCCCATCAGATGTTATGACTGTTTCAAGATAATTGTACCGATTCACTTGTTGAAGAGTATTCCAATTTACTTGTATATTACATTGTGGTACTTCATTCTTCCTAGTGACAACCATAACCTGTGTCTTCTTACAATTTAATTCCAACCCCAGCTGCTCACGGTGTACAACAACTGCGTCTACTAATTGTTGTAGATCTTGTGCATTGTCTGCAATCAATACTGTATCATCTGCATATCTAATGGTATTGATGTTTCGTCCTCCAATGCTGATTCCATTTATATCTTCTACATTCCTGAAAATATTTTCACTGTATAGGGGAAAAAAGATCTGGAGACATTACACATCCCTACCTAACACCTCTCTTAATAGGTTGATAACCCACTTCATTATCAATCCTTATGGCAGCTTGTTGTTTCCAATATATGTTTTTTATAAGTCTAATGTCTTTCCCATCAATTTGTAGATCTGCAAGCATATCCACCATGTTGACATGTCTAACTCTATCAAAAGCCTTTGTGTAGTCAATAAAGCAAAGGTGTATATCCTTGTTTACTTCTATAGCACGTTCAATAACTGTTCGCAGCATATACACAGCATTTACTGTACCCTTTCCTTCTACAAACCCACATTTTTCTTCCCCTATTTCAGGTTGTATTTTCTTCCTCACTCTTTGCATGATCATTCGTAGCAAAATCTTTGTGATGTGGCTCATTATACTAATTGTTCTATGTTGATCACATTCCAAGGTTCCTGATTTCTTTGGGATTGCAATAAATACAGAGTTACATAATTCAGAAGGTATATCTCCAGTATCATATAATGTGTTCAGCAGTCTGGTGACTTGATCTAGTCCAAATTCTTCTAAAGCTTTAATCATTTCTGTTGTGATGTTATCTACACCGGGGGCCTTGCCAGCTTTCATATACTTAAAAACATTTCTAACCTCCATCTTCAAAATTGGCGGCCCTTCATTATTAAATCTAATATCATACTGTTCCTCTCTGTTATCATTATAAAGGTTTTTCACATAATCTGTCCATACATGTAGAATCTGATCTTGTTGTATTATTTTGCTATCTTTAGTTTTTAAACAACCTGTTGATGTACTTGTTCTTTTATTAGTAATTTCCTGAATTCTTTTGTGCACTAATTTGGTATTTTTACTGTTGTGTTGTTTTTCAATGTCTAAGCACTTTTCCTCAAGCCATGCTTCTTTTGCCTCCTTACATAATATTCTGACTTGTCTGTGAATTTCTTCATATTTGGCAGGATTATTTTTGTTTAGTCTTCTTGTTTCCATTAGGTGTAAAATTTCTTCTGTCATCCATTTCTTACGACCCACCTTCTTTAATTTTGGAATAGTTGTTTCTGCTGCCAAACTGACCATAAAAGTAATAATTTGCACGCCTGTTGCAATTTATTATGGAAAATTAAGATAGCTAAAAATTGAGAAATTTCAACAAGTTATTTATTTTCGTATATGTGGGAAAATACTAGAGGCTTCAGAGATATTCTAAATTTTCTGAAATAGGCTAAGATACAAAGACAACTTATTGCAAACAATAGAATGAGAAAGTCATCATTTTATTGCCACACTATAAGAAGACAAGCACGTGCATATGGTAACAACTGGAATGATTTGTGGAAAGTGTGATAGAGGAAGACACTTATTATATATGTTAAATAAACACATGAAAACAGTTATTGTATATGTTACGTAAACACATGTATGTGCTATATTTATATGGAAGAGATTTAGTTCAGTAGAATTTCACAATAATTGTGGGCTGTTTTTAATCTAAGAGGTATTAAGGCATGGTCTCTATTGTCTATATGAAAGGGAGATAAACACAAGGTTTTGCTGCTATGATGTTTTCCCTTGTCCCCACAGGAAAACGATTTTGTAACCTTTATGAATGACCCCCTAAACCCAGCGCCCAGCCACAACCAGCCACCACCGGTTGAATCCATGGAGGACCAGTGGAAGGCATATCCAGGTTACCAGAGTGTGGCGTTCTTAAATGGCGACAACTTTAACCAGACAGTGACGGAGAATGTACAAGTTCTAGTCATGTTTTACGCACCCTGTACGTAAGTCTGTCTACTGTTATATGTCAGAACTATGTTGTTTAAGCCTCTAAAGTGGACATTATCTTTTAGATTAATTTATAATCTTGAGCTGTGATAATTTAGTGCCATGCTGGTAAGCATATGTGATGTTGTTTTGCCATAATACACGATCATCAGAGTCGTGGATCAGATCTGTATTTTTGTCCCGACCATGCCATGTGGTCAAGCTATCCAGATATTTACTTATCTTCCTTCCCCTTGTTTTTTTTCTCCTCAATCTTGCCAGTTGTCACCAAGCTCTCCAGTTTATTTCTTCTCATAACGTACACAAAACAACTTGACTGTCTATGTCTAATTTCTTTAATCAGTTCGCGGTTTTCATTTGCCTCTTGTAGGACTTGCTAATTGGTTTTTCTGTCTGTCCATGGTATTCTTTGCATTTTCCCCAGAAACCACATGTTCACTGCCATTAGATGTTCTTCAGCTTGTCTGCTCATTGTCCACATTTCACATCCGTACAAAAGTACTGGTTCTGTGTAGCACTTCAACACTCTTTTTCTCGTTGCAGTTGACATCTTTTTATTGGTCATTATGTTTTCCATCTAGCAAAAGGCTACCTTCGCCATAGCAATTCTTGTTCTAATCTCTTCAATGCACCTTCCACCAGATATGAATGTCCGAGATAACTATTTTGTTTTGCTTCATGACATTTCCCATTATTTGTATATCTGAACTTAGTCTGTTGTATACACTTACCATTGGCTTCTCCCTAGTTTATGTGTATTGTCTCTTTCAGTTTCATAAGGTCACAGTGGCTGCTGTATGGGGGAAACGACAACAAGAAATTCTCAACTGTGCCACTTTCAGAGGGGCCAAATATACACACCTTGTGAATAACAAATACATTGTCATATGTCTTTACAATGAATGAATCACCATTAGAAGTAGAATCAGTACGTTTTATTAGAACACCATCACAAGTAACAAATGGGCGTTGCAGCCAAAGCCTTCATCAGCACACAAACAATAAACATAACACTGGTACAACTACATGGAAAACACTACATGAATAGATATATATATAAGGGTCGTTCATTTGAAACCCGTTCCAATGGCTTTATTACAAAAGCATGAAAGAAACATTAACAAGTGTGGTAGAATTAAACAAAGCATTCATTTTAAATGAATTATGCACCATGGGTTGGTCAAAAGTCGCCGCCGCAGGCATTCAGGCAAGCATCCCATTGCTTAGGTAGGCGGCGAATGCCGTCCGCAAAAAAAAGATTGTGGTTGCTCACTGAACCAAGTGATTACCGCGTTCATTACTTCTGCATTTGTGTGAAATTGACAAACACTCTGAGGGCTTTTTTTTTTTTTAGAGGTCTGAACAAATGAAAATCACATGGTGACAAATCAGGACTATAGGCTGAATGTTGCAGAATTTCCCACTTCTTCCAAGCTAATGCTTCCTGCACAATTTTTGCAACATGCGGACGAGCATTATCATGCAACAAAATCACACCGTGAGATAATTCCGGGTCGTTTATTCTTGATGGCTTTTTGCAGCTTGTCTAGTGTTTCCAAGTAGTGGGTAGAGTTGATGTTGACACCAGGTTCTTTAAAGTCAGCCAACAATAGCCCTTCATGGTAAAAAAAATGCGCTAAGCATAACCTTACCAGCGGAAACCTGAACTTGAATTGTTTGGCTTTTGATGATCCAGCATGCTTCCATTACATGCTCTCTCTTTTGCTGCTTGGCTCAAAGTGGTGACACCATGATTCATCGCCTGCCACAATGTGGAAGAGAAATGCATCACCCTCCACTCTGTAACACAGCAAGTGGTTCAAACACTATCCCATGCGTTCCTCTTTTTGGTGGTCGGTCAACATCTGTGGTACCCACTGTGAACACACCTTCCGATATTGCAGTTTCTTACGAACGACCTTTTGAATGGTCCAATTGACACATCAAATTCTTTCGCTAGCGAACATATGCTTCAACAACAGTTCATCTGTACTGCTGCATCAATTTTGGTGATGGTTTTTTTCTATTGCAACAATATGCGCTTGACCCGGCCGTCAAAGATCTGTCGTGAACTGACGTCCTTTCCAAAACATTTGTGCCCTGTCTGTCACTGTTGTTTTCGACACACATTTGTTACCGTTCGCTGCCTGCATTCTTCTATGAATGTCCACTGGTCAACATTCTTCAAATGTAAGAAACTGAATCACCGCTCTTTGAGCTTCTTTGAACGGATTTGGGATCAATCCAGCCATTTTCTCAACGGTCAGAAACCCTATGCATCATGAGACGATAAGCACTTGCTCTTTTATTCTAATGAACCTGCAAAGTGTTGTGGAACGTGATGAGCATGGCAAGGCACGTAGAGCGCCCTGGTCATCCACTGCACCTGTATTCATCTCCAGTTGTCTTGACTTGTCCTGCCACTGGATTCAGATGGACTCGGGCGAGAGAGTGTGGTCGTTGAATTGTGCAACTCTTCCTTACTTTAATCCAATTCATCGTGCAAGTAATTTTGCATCAAACTTAACCCCACTGGGTGAAATGAATGGTCATCATCATTCTTGATGGTCAAACAACATTCAGTAGATCTTCATGTCTCATATTGTGATCATGCCAAAATAACCTTTTCTAATTGATGTTCAGTATTTAACTAAATCTAAGAAGATGAGTCAAGTCAAGAACCAAGATCACAGCTCTCTGGACATTACCATACCTACTCCGTCCTCATCTGCAATAGCCAGCGATGAGTCCCAATACTAATGAACTAGTAGCAGTCTGATTATGTGTCTGTCTGGCCTTTCCTCGGAGTCCTGAATGTTGGCCAGATCCTCTGGTTAGTCCCTGCAGCACCATTCTCTCTGTGCCATGATGATCTGTTTTTCTGCACTGTACATACAATTCCAAAGGGCCCTGACATGTCTGCCTTATCATGCATGTCACAATACTTAATGTATGTGTGAAGTGTAAGTAAATATGCTTATAAATGTATAACAGACAACTGTCTAGGTTAGGAGTTAAAACAAAATATGATTAGAGTTAATAGGCATCTAGATCAGAAGAACAAAGACAGACTAGATGAGAAGTTACAAGTTCAGGTCAGCGGTATCGTGTGACGGCAAGCCGCTGGGGAAACACAGGGAAACGTGGCGCTGAAAGGAAGAGGTAAGAAAGGGCTTTAAAAAGACAACACTCAGGGTTATACTTGGAGCGAGATGAGATGTATTAGTTAGGTACAGAAATAGTTGTACTGAAATCTACTTGTGAACAATTAAGTGATAGATATATTTGTAGCGTTTAAAAGGAAACTATCAACAAGATCAGTTTATTCTCCATGGAAAGCTTTGAACAACGAGTATAAAGAGTGCTTTCATGAGCCATTTGTTTTAGACAAGGAAAATTACGACAGTGTCATCTCCGCATCATAGGGAGAATATTGAGCTGACTTAAAATGAGAGGGAAATGTACATACATGACTTGTAACAGGGAGATACTGTCACTGATGTAACAGGGAGATACTGTCACTGATGTAACAGGGAGATACTGTCACTGATGTAACGGAGATACTGTCACTGATGTAACATCTGTGTAGTAGTTCAAGTAGTTTTGGAGAGGAGCATCAAACACCACCAAGATCTTCGCTGTGTCGAGATGGTGCCGCCTAATCAAGTAATTAAAGATACTACTCAGCAGTGCAGTCTCAGTGAGACTGGTTGGTGGGCAACTTGGGTATGATTTGATAATATTCTGCATGAAACTATGACATTGTTTTAACACTGATGTTGAGTTATCCCTGAAGTTCAACCATGACACCTCACATCCTGTCAGATGAAATCGAGCCGTTGAGATTCATGACAATGCATTTAAGTACAGTTACACATCGTGCTTCACTTGGGACCAGAATCATTCACTTCCTGTGCTGTGTGCTTTTAGTCATAAATTTTTGTGTCTGGTTATTTGTTCTTGCAGGGTGTGGTCACTGTCAGAAGATGAAGCCAGATGTTGCTGAGGCTGCAGAGATTGTCAAGAATAACCATGTGAGTAATAGCAAACAAATTAACATTTTGAGAATGTACATCTTTCAAACGGTCAGTTGGACTAAAATGTTGTCCTCTCGTCCTTGATTTGGGAATGTAAATTGCAAGTACCTCAGAAGTCAGAGTGGGTTTGTCTGATGGCAGTTAGAACGAATAGCAGTATGACTCTTCGCTGGCTGTTGAATGAGGGGACGGAGCGCATGTGGGAATGTCCTGTGTGCAGTGATGTTGTTTCTTAGCTCAACTCAACTTAACTCAACTCACCTGATGGTGAGGGACACTGTTAATAGGGAATGCTAGTCCACACACAAAAATAAGTCCGATGTGGACTACGTTTGAGATCAAAGTGAGTGAATGAGGAGGAAACAGTTGTGAAAACAGCAACCTTGCATTTTGAAGGTCATCTGTTTGTTTTTGGGCTTTATCATTCAGCCCATGAATGCAAATTTTTCCAGAGATCCCTGTTCTGTCATCATTGAAGAGCTACAGATTTTGTGCTTTTATGGAATGCTCTTGGCAGTTGGCTTGCTGTTCTGTGGAAAGACATTGAGCCAGGTGGAGTTAAACCCTGTGCAGTGAAGTTGAACCTCTCATCTTTAACCCTTTAACTCTTTATATCCCAAGGAAACCGTGAATGAGTGAACTATTGTTGAATTGTATAGTATAGTTGGTTATTTAGCTGCTAGCAGTCATGAAATACCAGAGATTCGATATGCTGATGATACAGTATTACTATCCACATCACAGAATGGTATAGAAAACTTAATAACCTCAACCCAAAGAAATAGTGAAAATCACAACTTAACATAGCAATAACAAAGATAATGCATACAAATAAAACTGCTGTGGAGAAAGAAATATATGTTAATGAGGAAAGATTGGAGGTGGTGGAAAATTTTGAATATCTTGGGTCATTGATTACCAACAATGGTGACACAATGAAAGAAATTAAATGACGACTGTCACTTGCTCTGCAAAGACTAAAACAACTGAATAAATTATGGAGTGGGACAGATAGAACTACAAAAATTAGATTCCTAAGAGCATGCATCTTTCCCATTGCAACATATACCTGTGAGATCTGGACACTTACTAAACAAGTTGAACAGCGCATAAATGTTTAAAGAAGACTGCCCCACTTTTGTGGAATAAGTTATTTCGTAGAATAAGTTGGTTGCATATCCCTTAAGAATGTCACAGTCAATGCCAGCATTCTTGGGCATTTGTATTTTCTTGGCAAGTTTTACATTCAATAGTTTACCATTGCTTTCTGAATGACCAACGCTTATACTATTTTATGAAAACCAATGCAAGGCGATCTGCTACCAAATTGCTTGCAGCTGTGGAATAGGAAACATCTAATGTTGAGAAACATCTCATGGCAGTGGAAATGTGATTTCTGAGGAAAATACAAAGAATATCATGGATGAGACAGTCTTTCAAGAATTACTTAACGCCATAAATTTATTTGAGTAATTAGATGTAGACAGCCATGATTTTTGTGTGCACATTATGAGGAGAAAACTGGAAAACTTAGTGGCAGCTAAATTGATAGGAAACAAATAAGGGAAGGTAGAGAAATAATTAACTGGATGGCTAGACCACACGGCATAATTGAGACATGAATACAGACCTGATTCAAGACTGGTGATCGTGTGAGATGGCCAACCATGGCCTCTCACACTTATCATTATCAGTGTAGCACGTGATGATGAGAATAAGACATGTAAACTAACAGAAGGGCTGTAGTGCTCAGTGAGCTTGCCTGCTAGGACAGAGGTCAGGGTTAAATCCTCAGCAGTAGCATGATTATATTTCCCAACCAGTTGATCCAGCCTCATAAAATTGTTACCAGGCCATTTTCAGCATGTCTTGACAGGAGAGCTGGCAAAAAAATTGGTTTCACACAAAACGCAAATTCCGTTATTCCAGCAATATTCCCCAGGGGTCTGCTGGAAAATGTCACTTGTGGTCTGAACCGCACAGTCCGAAAGCAAATCCATGACCTTCAGAGTGCTAGGCATAAGGCTTGAGTAAGTTGGTTTTCATTTCTCTAAGGTTGTTCGTGATACCATCACCCCATCTTTTACGTGGTCATTTCCTTGCTCTGTATCCATTGTATTTTTTCAATGTAGCTCTTTAGGGCAGATGGTACCAGGACATTCTTGTGAGGCGGCCAAACCATTTAATCTGTTCATAAATAAATGCACATGTATTGTTCGGCGCCCATAGAAGTAAGGGTAAACTATAGTTTGAATCCCGGTTGGTAACTGTAGCTTTCAGTGTTTATGTTGTCTAGTGTCACCTCTAGTCTCAAATTCTTTCCCCATCTTCTGTGAACACCAATACATGTGTATTATTTATGAACTGTCTGAGTGGCCTCAAAGGTTTCCCCAATTGACGTTTGATCTATTTTTCTTTAATGAAGAGTGTGACTGGTTTCAGACATGAGTCATCTTCTAATTTAATTTAATTTCCTCATTCCTAATTCTGTCTAGTTAAATGTGATTAGAATTATGACCTGCTGTAACTGATGCACTTCTTCTTTGTGAACTTCCTCAGCTGGGACTTCTAGCGGCGGTAGATGCCACACAGGAGAGAGATTTGGCCGACAAGTTTAATGTCAAAGGTTACCCCACATGTAAGTATCTGCTGCCTGGTTATGACCTCTATTGTGTGGAACATTATGTGCCATCATCATGATGTGTCGTGCCGGTAACCTTTGGTTATCTTTGTTCACCATCTCACTCCATCGCCAGAGTTTTACATCAGGTGTGTACTTGTCCCCATTATTTACATCAGGTGTGTTCTTGTCCCAGTTATGCCAGTTGGTCAAGCCTTTTAAATATTTATCTCTTTGCCTTTCTCTTGCTTTTTCCCCATCAAGTCTTCCAGTGTAATTAAATTTTTAACTTCTTCTTCTTCTTCGTTCATTCGGAGTTTTTTTTCCGGATGTGATTGCGTTGTGCCTGTTTACAGCAGAGCTGCGTTCTTGCGCCATTAGGCCGACACATCCGACTTCTGCGGGCATTTGTTGACCGGGTTAACCTTCCCGGAAATTTTTAACTTTATTTCTCCTTATGTAAATTTGTGTAAATTTGTCTCCTTATATAAATTTGTCGCCTTATGTAAATTTGTCTAAACAATCTTGATTGTTTACATCAAATTTCTCTAATCACACATGCAAACCATCAAACCTTATGTAAATTTGTCTAAACAATCTTGACTGTTTACATCAAGTTTCTCCAGTCACACACGTAAACCATCAAACCTTATGTAAAGTATGCAGATTTCTCCCCTGGGCATTGGGTTGAAGACTGTTGACAGTGGAAGGCATGAAACTCCTGGGGGAAACATTACCATCATCATCAAGATGTGTTGTGCCGATAAGCATGGGCGGTCATGTTTCACCATCTCTCAATCAGAGTCGTGGATCAGCTCTGTGTTCTTGCCTTGACCATGCCATATGGCCAATCTCTGGACTATTATATGCTGCAAGTGCTTGTATCCCCTTCTCAATATCTCCCTCAGCCTGTGGTCACAGATGTCACCAGTTCTCTGTTGGTTGATTATTTGTTTTGGGGGCATTTCTCTTTCTCCTCCACTATTTTATTTGGGTTTCACCCCGTTGATGTGATGTTTTTGCAGTCTAGTCTACGATGCATATTCACATCATCACTTTTGTTTTCCTTCTCTCACTTTTGACTCAAGTGTAGTCCACGCATGTGGTACTTCTTCTAGTTCACTGGACTGATTTTTGCATTTGGGTTAGCTTACCCTATTACCAGTGTCCTTGTAGGGAGAGACCCATTACCCCCTCCTTCCACATACATCTGGAACAAGGCAAGTTGCAGAAGCTGCCAGATCAGCAAACCAATGCTCTAACTGTCCTGCCTGTCGGAGCTTCGATCCTATACCAGTTGCTGACCAAGGCTTAGGGCCTGGTCTGCCCTAACATGATATTTAGTCTTTAGGTTGCATTTCCTCGGACTAGGTTAAGGCTTGAGGCCTCTGACCAAAGCCGTTGGCACAATGTGGGGTGTTGGGTTTGGTAAGTGTCGCAAAAACATTTGACACTAACAGAAAGCAGGTAGTTATGTCTACAGTTATACTGTAGCTCAGTCATATCTGACTAAGACCTGACTAACAATATATTTTACAGTATGATGTTTATCTGTGATCTTTTTTACAGTAAGACTTTAAATGGGGTGTATTTTATGGTAAGGATTGTATACCTCTTAGCATTTATTGAGTAGCCTGAGTTTGGAGATCCTAGCAGTAACTAAAGCAACCGCTAGGCTGGAATCACAGACTTTGACCTAGGCATGATTTCTCAGGGACTCGTAGAGTATGCTCAGGATGACTGAGTTGGTCTGGGCTTGACGACAGTGGGTGGAATCCCAGAGAAGGTGAAGGCTGTCGAATATCATCTTAATGTTTGTGCCAGGCCATGCTTTCAGTGGAAATGAACAAGATAAATAGACTTGCAAGTTGGGATAACTGTGGAATAGGCTTGCAAGTGGGGATAACTGTGGCATAGGCTTGAAAGTGGAGATAACTGTGGAATAGGCTTGCAAGTGGGGATAACTGTGCAATAGGTTTACAAGTGGGGATAACTGTGGAATAGGCTTGCACGTGGGGATAACTGTGGAATAGGCTTGCAAGTGGGGATAACTGTGGAATAGGCTTGCAAGTGAGAATAACTGTGGAATAGACTTGCAAGTGGGGATAACTGTGGAATAGGCATGCAAGTGGGGATAACTGGAATAGGCTTGCAAGTGGGGATAACTGAAATGCGGACGAGCAAAGGACTCAGCTAATATGCCGAGTGTCCTCAGAGAGGCAAGGGTGATTAAACAAATCAAGTAATGATGTGAAGGTCAGCATGGGTGAATGGATGAGAGCACTTGTTCTTAAACATTCTGAGTGCTGAAGCCGAGATAGCGGGTTCAGCTACTACACCGGCCAGTTTGACTAAAATATTGACTTCTCATTCTTGACTTGGGGATGTTAAATGCAAGCACCTCAGAAGTCAGAGTGGGTTCACCTGATGGTCGGGGACACTGGTAATATGAAAGCTAACCCACGTGCTAAAATCAGTCATGTGTGGACTAAGCTTGAGATAAAATTGAGCCAATGAAAAAAAAAAGTACTTAAACTTTACTCTCAGTTGCTGATGGTTAAGGCAGTAAGAGGGGAGCTAGTCATCTCATCTGATAAAGCCACATTTGTTAAGTATGCCTGCTATGTGACTACTGCTACCTTGGTAGCATATTTTTTTAATAGAATATATTTTACTTTTGTCTTTTGTTTTTTCCTACTTACTATTTTGTTTTCTTGTTTCCTCCACAGTAATTTTTTTCACGTAAGTTAAAGCATTTTTTCTTCTCACTGACATTAGATGTTAGCTTATGTTTCTTGTCTTTTTAGTTAGCCATGGTTCCAACTTTACAGCAAATGGTCACTCAATAATGCTCCATTCCTGTGCCAGTGAATATCACACAAAATACTCCTCACTTCCCTTGTGAAACATGGAACAGAGAGCAGTCCTGACAAAGCAACACCATGCACAGGCATACATGCATTAGTCCACTGCCAGAATGCCAACACAACAGTAACCACTAAAATTACAGTTCATTGTCGATGGAAAACCAGCAGTTTCACACACAGTACTGCATAAGGCAAAACCAGCTAATTCAGCAAACGGCCACTCGCCATTTTTCTGAACATGCAGTTCACAATACAAACAACCGCAGATAGATGAAAAAGCATTCCATGTGACATTCATAGCTCACAGTGTCGCTCCTTGCACTTAATTCAGTAGTCTGGTGATGGAACCATGTATTACCAGTTCACAAAAATGCGTAAGCAAACTGTATCCAGAAGAAAAAACACTCCAGAGGCTTTAACAGCTCAACAGCTTATCTGCCATATTGAACCTGTCTTCTTATTGTCTTGTATTCACACCCTACCCTGTTTTTACCGTAAGTTTGAACAATATTTGTTTCGCTGCCTTTACTTGCCTCATGTCTTGCGTTGTCATCTAATTCTATGTTTAATGTAGGTTAAAAGACTGTTGTTTTTAATTTACTTTGGACTTTTATTTGAATCCTTCTCTCCTCAATTATCTTATTTTAACTCATGCTAAAACAGTTTTCTGTGGCTTATTGTTGCCTCGTGTCTCTTTTTTGCCAGCTTAAGTTGTTTTCATCATAGTTAAATTGCTGTTGTATCTTGTGTGTGTTTACTACCTTATTCCATAGTTGTAATGCTATTTTACTACTATTTATTTATTTATCTTTGTCATTTCTATCTGCCTGTCATGTTCTATTTTTCTGTCACATATGTTAAATCAGAGGTTCCCAAACCACGGCCCGCGGGCCACTTGTGGCCCGCCAGCTGTCAGTAAGTGGCACGCAAGGCCTTGTTTCAGTCCAGATTTCAAGAGTTCACAATAGAGGAGGACAATGTTGCTCTCTTCATAAATACGTTCATATTTCCTGATGCCAAGCTCTGTCAATTACAGCAAAACCTTCAGCACGAAGTAATTGATTTGAAATGTAATTCTGCACTGAGATGTAAATTTCTGGAGCTGCCAGCTTCACCTTCAACTGATCATATGATTTCATTCTGGCGACTATTGCCTGTCGAACAAATTGAACACTTGCGTTCATTCACCCAGAGATACATTTGTCGTTTTGGTTCGACTTACAGACGCGAGCAGTCATTTTCTGTAATGAACGTTATAAAAAACAAGCAACGTTCCAGACTAACCGACAGTAACCTAGCTGCGCTTATGACTTTGGGCACGACAGATCTGTGCCCAGACATTGATAAACTGGCATCTGAACTTAAATAACTGGTTATAATTGTAAATTAATTACATTAATAGCGATTTTCGAAACTGATTAACAATTTATAGTTAAATGAACTTTTGATTTTAAAACAAAAAATGACCGCAGTGTAGTACTGACATGACTGCCTTTAAAGTTTTAGAATTTTTTTGACGAAAGTTAAGAAAGGTAAGAAAGATATTGCACGACTTTTATAATGTTATAACGTTGTGGCCCGCTTAACTACCGAAAATACTAGATATGGCCCTCTGCTTGAAAAGCTTGGGAACTACTGTGTTAAAGCAATAAAACAAACAAATAACTACTATAAATAATGTGGTTGAATACACTATAACTGAATGAGATCAAGGCCAAACTATTACAGTATTTTGGCCATATAAAGAGATACCACCTTTAGTGACGAGATGTCGAAGATTTTGTCATGCAGTTGTATTGGTGTGTGTTTTTTGTTTGTGTTCTGACATAGGCTTTGGCCGCAATGTCCATTTTGTTACTGTGGTCATGTTCTAGTAAAGTTTGCCCGTCTGCTACTCATTATTTGGTGAGTCATTCAGTGAATAGATGAACATGAGTGAAAAGTAAAGGATAACAGAAAAAGAGGAAAATGACATTGTATGTGAGTAAACAGTATGGACCAGGAAGGTAACCCGGCCAACAAATGCCTGAAGAAGCCGGATGTGTTGGTCGAAAGGTTCAAATATCGCAGCTCTTCTGTAAACATGCACAACGCAATTACGTCTAAAACAACATTCCAGACAAACACAAAAGAAGAAGAAACAGTATCAGGAGATGGACTGTAGCTTTGAGGTAAAAAGCAGATACTCCGGTGGCCAGAGCAATTATAGTGTCAGATTCCCCAGGATGGTAACCCGGTCAACAAATGCCTGAAGAAGTCGGATGTGTCAGCTAAATGTTGCAAATATTGAAGCTCAGCTGTAAACAAGCACAACGCAATTGCATCCAAAACAACATAATGGACGAACGCAGAAGAAGAAGTGTCTGTATTGCATAAGGTTGATAGTGGACATATGAGTGGGTACTGACCATAGACAGTTCCCTCTTACAAAGACTTACATGGGGATATTGTCTGGGTCATGCTGGATTATGAATACCTTGAGTTTAGGGACTGTAGTTTCATCTGGTTTTGGTTTGGGCTGTTGGCAGTGGTGCTTTATAAATCCTAATGAGTAACCGTTCTGGTTTAAGCCATTCTTCAGAGTTTCAAATTCCTCTGTCAGTGTGTCTTGGGTGCATATCTTCCTAGCACAGTCAGACAGGGTCTGTACTAAGCCCCATTTGTACTGGACAGGTGTGAAGCTCTGAAAATTTAAGTATTGGCCAGTCCATGTTTCTTCAGGGTATTCATTCTGCTAACCTTTCGAGGGTATGACGTAATACAACGTCTACAGGACCGGCTCATGACAGCAGTTGGCCGAACATTCTGTGCTGCAACTCCAGTTATGAGGTACAGAACCACACCTATTCCCAAGCCAGCCGTTAAAGAACTGATCGCTTTGTACGCCAAATCTAATTGTGTTTACCAATTTACATGTAGGTGTCAGGCTACTTACATAGGCAGAACAGAGCGACAGTTACACACAAGGGTGGGTGAACACATACCTCTATGGGTTGACAAGATACTACACAGGTGATGGGAGCACAGGGTGGCTGACACACCAGAAGATTCCCACTTCATCAATTGATAGGCACATGTTGGAAACTGGTCGTGTGATTGATAGAGACAGGGCCTTTCGTATGTTGTTCAACACACAAAATAGTCACTTCTTAAAGTTTGCAGAAGCCATAATGATCAATCATCATAGGCCAGTTTTGTGCAAACAGAAAGACATGTTAGTCAGTTTAAAATTACCATGGTAGACAATTGACATTACTGTGCGAACATGTGTATATTTCAGCTGGAATGATTTATCTAGTTTTACTTTTTGTGGTGTGAATTCTGCAGTATGTACCTGACGATATGCAGCGAAATATGCCTGTCAATAAATCGTGCAATCTATTGTTTGTGTCTTCGTTATTTAAATTCACTACGGGAAAACATTGTTTTGATCTTCTTCTTCTTCTTCTGCGTTCATCCAGAGATTTGTTTTTTTTCCCGGACGTGATTGTGTTGTGCCTGTTTATAGCAGAGCTGCATTCTTGCGCCGTTAGGCCGACACATCCAACTTCTGCGGGCATTTGTTGACCGGGTTAACCTTCCCGGAGTTGTTTTAATCTATGAGAAGAATTCTAGCATATCCAGAAAAGAGAAAATCAGAAATGATAAAATCAGAACTAAAGTGGGGGGTTATAGCAGCGCTAGATTTCATTGAAAAACAGCAAGTGAAATCGTTTGGTCACATAACTTGGCTACCAACTAACAGTATACCACAACAAGCAATGATGTACAGGCCAAATGGAACCAGAAGAAGAGGCCGGCCATGTAAACGATGGACAGAGGGAAAAACAGATTCCATGGGAATCTCAATATATGAAGCCCATAAACGGGCGCTCTCCCGCTGCTTATGCTTCACCTCGACACCATAAGGTACAAGAGGAACAAGATGAGTGGAGCAGTGGGAATTTGTTGGCTTCAGAAGGGCCAGCAGTTGGAGCACTTACGATGTACAAGGCAGACATTCTGAAGACTGTCTAGGAACAACTGCCAGTTAAAGAGCAATAATAGATGCAACAACATTTTTATGCATGATTGGGTCTGGGTTTAATTGAGGTCCCAATCAGAAGGAATGTTTGAGGGGATGAATCTGTCGAGTCTACAGTCAGTGTTAGTTAGTTAGTTAGTTAGTCAGTCAGTCAGTCAGTCAGTTAGTTAGTTAGCTAGCCCTCCACATTAGCCTTACCTGCAAGCCTGTCAGCCTGCTAATTTTCTTGTACACCCGCATCCCCTGGCGTGAAAATGAAACTAATCTTTGCCAGCCGTAACCGCTCAAGAGACAATCAGTGTTAATGGAACAAACAGAAGCTACACCTTATGACATTTGCTGAGGAAGGTGAAGCATCTGTGAGTTTGCTTGTAGTGCTGTGATGTCGATCCTTGGAAATGAAGAAGTCATGGACTGAAGGACGCCTGTGCGTCTACCATGATGGCACAGGACTTAGGGCGTTGGAAACGTGTTAGAGCCGACCCTCAGTGTGAAGAGGGTACTTGATGATGATGATGATGATGATGAAGAGGAAGAAAATAATGCTGTTAAAAATCACTCTCTTTTAAGACTTCTCTGGGAGTCTGCGTGGTGAAATGGTTACGCCACGTCTTACATTCTGAAGGTTTAAGTTTTGATTCCAGCCTAAGTCATTCAGTTCACAAGTGCAGTTTCCTCAGTGACTCATGGGGGTTGTTGCTGGAGCTAGCTACAAAGTTCATGCTTTGTGTGATGCTTTCGGCGGGCCATCTTGCAGAAAGATAATGAGCCATATGGGATCAAACACGATACAAGGAAGCCCATCCTCTTGCCTTTGGAGCACTTCTCTTTGCTTCTTCTCTTAGCCTGCTCTTTGCCTCATGTTCTGTCATGAATTTATTGTGTTTGAAGTCATTATTGCTGTCATGCAGTGAATGTAATTGGTCCATTTCTGGTGTCACCTTGTATGTTCCGGTTGTCGCTTTTTTTTACAATTGTTTTTCTTAGCCTGATATTCTATACTGATTATTTTAGTATGGAGACTTGAATGATTGTCGTTGTTTTAGCATGGAAATTTGAATGATTGTTGTTGCTTTATTTTTATTTTTTTTTAGCGCTCGCTCGCTTTGAACTCAAGCGTAGTCCATACACACTATTTATAGTAGTGACGGACTGAATTTTGTGTCAGTGTCCCTCGCCATTAGGCGAACACACTCCGACTTCAGAGGTAGTTGCTTTAGTGTGGAGACTTGAATTATCAGTGTTTTAGTGTGGAAATTTGAATGATTGTTATTTTAGCATGGAAGCTTGAATGATTGTTATTGTTTAGCAAGGAAACTTGAATGAATGTTGTTGCTTTAGCATGGAAACTTTCATGATTATTATTGCTTTAGCATGGACACTTAAATTATTGTTGTTACTTTAGCATGATGACTTGAATGCTTGTTGTTGTTTTAACATAACTGACGAAAGGCAGAAGAGGTAGAATCAAAAGGTGACCGAAATCAGGTCCAGAAAATCCTCGTTATTTGATCACATGATCTGGAAAACATCGTGACAACAGTCGTTATTTGGTCACATGATCTGGAAAACATTGTGAACACTGCAAAGATTAGACGTGTTAGAAATAGAGGCCAGCAGAGTTAGATAATTCTGAATGGGTTGGCATAGAGGTATGGAAGGAGCTCGTATGATGGTGGCTGTCGTCACGATGAAAGAAGTAAATACATCGACGATTTGGAAAGGTGAGCATTTCCAACTTCAGACACTCTTTCTCTCCCTGCCTCTCTCTCTCTCTCTCTCTCTCTCTCTCTCTCTCTCTCTCTCTCTCTCTCTCTCTCTCTCTCTCTCTCTCTCTCTCTCTCTCTCTCTCGTGTTCTTTTTCTTTGTGAATGTAACATGCCTAAATTACGTAACGTATACTCCCTGGCGAAGAGCTAAGGATGCTGTTCGTAATTCCATATACTCAGGTACGAAACACAGCTGCGCGAGATTTGGCAGCGAATCACGTTGCGTTGGTTACTTACGGAGGTATGTAAGTCGGTCGTTCAGAAAGCAGTTTCAAACTACTGAACGTAAAACTTGCCAAGACATCAACAACAGCTGAAAAATGCTGGTGTTGACTGCAATGTCCTGTAAAGGATACACTGGTGGGGGGGGGGGGGGGGGAAGAGATACTGATATGCGAAAGATGAGTGGTTGGAAGCGCCGAATATAAGCGGGCCTGCGTGCCCGGTTCTTGACCCTTTGAAAATAAAGTTACTTAGTTCACGAATGTGAATCATTAACAGTTAGCTTATTTGTGAGGAATTATGTGGAAGTTACAAAGATGTGGCTTTTATAGAGGAATTAATATAATATCTTGGACGGAAATGGCTACCGGCATCAGAAGGAAACGATTCATTCTCTGGGCACATCCTGAAAAGAGGAACGCTGCAGTAGATTGTGACAAGGTAAAAGTTCGAGGGGAATAGAGGCACGGGGAGACGTAAGTGAGAGGATGCTGGACAAGTGTTTGGCATGCAGAAGCAACTGTATTAAAAATGATTGGCAGTACGTGAGACAGAAGGCTGTGAACAGACGTGATCACTAACGCCACACGGCATGCACTATTAAGAAGAAGTGTTACATTAAATGCATGGGGCATTAAAACTGGCACATTATCGAGAATCGGTAGACATTCTGACACTCTTTTGCTTTCTTTTGTCATCAACACGACATGCAAACAACTGCAGGAGTCATCGCTAAATAATTCTAGAACTTCAATGCTGGAGATAGTGTTTGAGGGGGGGGGGGGGGGGGGAGCTGAGTGGTCTCGAGGTATGGTGTCCGCCTCGAGTGCTGGAAGTCCGAATTCAAGCCCTGGTGAGGGCCGGGATTTTTTAACGTGGATTTATAGTAAAAATATTTCCCCTGGTCTCTGGGTAGTGAGATCGGACGCCCGTGTGTATTGTTGCGCACGTAAAAAATCCCTTGGCAGTTGGAAATCGGAAAAGAGTAGCCTAACGGCGCTGCCCGGGCAAAATTTTGAGTTAAAAATCTATCCAAAAGTATTTCAGGATCCTAGCCGGTGCTACCGAGTTCGTGCACTGAGCTGAGATTCGCCGGACTCAGGCTTGAGTAGAACGGAGCAATTATGGGTTACACCCGTGTGCTATGATGATCCGTCGACTAAACTAAACTAATAGTGTATTGTCTGACCTACCCGCCATGTTTGTATCACTTTTGTTGAAGGGCACCCATATCTTTTATTATCTTGGTTTGTACGGGTTTGTTTTCCGTCTGCTTCTTCCAGACCGCGAGTGCAGTTTTACCAGAATCGCCCGGATGTTTTTGGTGGAGCTAAGGGGTTCCCGATTTATGCTATGCTTTTGGCAGACGGCTTGCCTGTGTACCACCGGTCTTCTTCTTCTTCTTCTTCTTCTTCTTCTTCTTCTTCTTCTTCTTCTTCTTCTTCTTCTTCTTCTTCTTCTTCTTCTTCTTCTTCTTCTTCTTCTTCTTCCGTGTGTTCTTCGTTCGGGCATAAGCTTCAACCAACTCACCCAAACCTCCCTATATGTTGCTATCTCCTGCAGTTCTGTTCATTTCCTACCTATATTATTTATTTATTCTATTCTCATTGTGTTTTTAGGTCTCCCAAAGTTTCGTTCTTCCTGTGAGCTCCATGCAGGGGAGTGTTCATTGTTGGATTTTTCAACTTGATGGAGAAGCCTGCTCTAAGCAAACCCCTTCTTAATCGTCTCTTACGTCATGCATAGTTAGTTCGTTCGTCAGTCGCGGTTCCAACTTCACGGCAAAGGGTTGCCCTATAATTATCCATTCCTGGGCCAGTGAATATCACCCAAAATGCTCCTCGCTGCCCCATGTGAAAAGTGGAACTGACAGGAGTCTCGACAAACCAACAGCCCGCACAAGTATACTATGTATAATGCCGCTGCCAGAATGCCAATACATAAGTCTGCCACGAAAAATACAGTTCATCGTCGATGGAAGGGCAGTCACTTGAAAACCACCAGCTATACATTTCTGCATAAGACAAACCCAGTTAGTTCAGCAAACGGCGGCCGCCATTTTTAGGAGCATGCAGTTCACGACACAAACAACCGCACTCCACATGAAATCCACAGCTCACAACGTCGCTTTACGCACTCAACTCAGTAGCAGGGCGACGGAACCATGCACTACCTGTCCAACACGGCGAAAATGCGTCAGCAAACCGCAGCCACAAGCATAAATACTCCAGAGGCCTTACGACATGCATGATAGGGTTCAATGTTACTATTATTTGCTTTCCTAACGGGCCCCTGTAACGCGAGGGCAAACAAAACAAAAAAAAACCCGCTAAGTCCCGTTAAATGCGTGTTACTTATTGTTAATATGAGACAAGAAAGTTGATTACTGGAAATACTGCTAGGGAGAGAAAAGGGTTATCTTAGAAAATGTTAGATAACACCAGTTGGGATACAGACCAGTGGCGTAGCTAGTGGTGGGGTAAGGGGTGCAACCATTATCCCTGTGCCATATTTTGAAAAGTGGCGCCAGTTCACTTTTGCGATTACGGCCGTCCCGGGCTACTGGAATAAATTGCGACCTTTCGTTTTCAAATGCTCGCTCCCCCTAACTTTCGAACCTAGCTGGGGTCTTAATGGAAATTGTAATTATTATACATTCGAATCTTATGGGAAAGGTTATCGAACAGAGTTTCAGCTGTCTTGTATCATCATTATGTGTTATGCCGACAAGCGTGGGTGATCATGGTTCACCCATGGCCGCTAGTTTGTTTTTTTTTCATTTGCATACACAAGTATCACTGTTCAGTGCCATCCATCGGGCGCTGGAACGCCACTTGTTCCTCCCCACGATGCTTGACGGCAAAAGTGGAAGATGATGACACAAGTATGACAGCGTCATGGCAAACGGGTTACGAACGCAATGTGCAATCCCACATCTGCCAAGTTCGAAACACCGATTACCTAACACATCCTCCATAATACATTCCAATAATAATATGCTTGCTTGTGTTCGTTGGCTTGAGCTCCAACGCGAAGTCCTGTATGTCGGATGAAGGCATCCTGTTGTCCAACATCAGTGTGATGTCATACAGGACCTGAGTTTTGCGTGAGTATCCGTTGTCCCATGTCTGGCTTATTGGTGTGCAGACTGGTGGTTCCTCGCCGTACAGGCACTCTCCGACTTTAGCCAGGACCCCGAAGGGACCTTTTGCCCAGGATGCTCGACGAGGACGCGTCAATAGGTCTTGGCCAGTATATAACCCGGCCCTGGTGCCTTGGAAACACCTCTGCGTCCCCAATAATAATATAATATTTATATAAATTAATAGAATAAGAAGAATAGTAACACTGAACCTTCCAATAATGTCCGTTCGTTCGTTTCAATTTCTTCTTCTTATAGTCAATGGCGTTGGTGATCCTGTCTGTCTATAGTCTTGTGTCTCGAGTGCTGCCGATCATTTCTGATACTGATATTCCGCCATGTCATTATCATCAAGTGCCATTGCCGGCTGGCGTAGGCGTTCATGATTCTCCACTAACCTCGGTCTTTAGTTTTCTGGACCAACTCCGCTGTTGAAATTCCTCCATGCCACCGTCGCAATCCATCCAGCATCATTTCTCTTGGTCTGCCTCTGCCTCTCTTCCTCTCGAGCTTTCCAGATGATACGATTTCCTCCAACGCCTCTCTTCTTATCACATGACCATGTCATTATACTCGTATCAAACTACCCAGCATCTTCTCATCCAGTTTATAAACGCGAAATTTGCATATGGCATCAGTATATTTTGCGTACGTTAAATGGCGTCATTATCTTTTGCGTATGTTAAATGGCGTCATTATCTTTTGCGTATGTTAAATGGCGTCATCAAATATTGTGCACGGTTGGTAACCAGACAAGAATTGACAAAATTATTTCATTGTGTGATTCTTTGACTCCACAACGTAGCTCGACATAACCCGGGTACTTTGAAGGTATCCTTTGATTCTCGGCAAGGCTGGTAGTTGTTTTATATGGGTATAAGATATATATTTCACCCGCGGCCGTATTATTGCCATAGTTATCTGCTTGACGTCACGAAGCGTTGACGAATGCGTCGTGGGCTTGCGGCTGTCATGGGAACTATCTAAAACAACAAGGACCTGCCCGGCCGTATAAATGTAGTTAGTAGCAGGTATGTTTGTTTCTCGGGTCGTATCGCGGAGACGTGTTTGACTATGTGTATACTAATATGTTGTGATCATACAGACATCCATTCACACCAATGTATAATGCTTACTGGAGACGTAATCTTGTCGGGTTTATTATAAATGTCATGTTTCCTCTCGGCTTGATTACAATCACTGAACCCAATCAGCCATCGTTGTCCATGATCAAATTCAAAGCGGAATGCCGTTGATGTCTTAACTTCATTGTCTATTGTTTTCCTGTCCTTTAACAACGGGTTTCAAAGAAAAAGATAATACGTTCCCAATCGGACTATATATTCCACGAAAGTAAAGAATAATTGAAGTATAACTTACTCTACTATAGATGGAACCACTGTCTTTCTTGAGATGATCATCTTTGATGGCTGTTTAGTTCTGTCAGTGTCATGACTCTGTAGATGGAACGACTAACTACATGCCCACTCTCTGCCTTGTTCTGCTTAGTGGATGTATGCTGATTGGGTAGAGATTGTAGTAACATTTTCAAATCTTTTTTGAAACATGAAGTTGAGTTAAGAGCCGACATCACTGCACTTAGGACATTCCCATATGTACTCTGTCCCCTCGTTCAACAGCCAGCGAAGAGTCACTACTAATTGTTCCCACCACTATCTGATTGAAAGTTCTCCTGGTCTTCCCTCTCAGTTTTGAGATTTTACTAGAACCCCTGCCAATCCTCTCAATCTCATCCCTTCCACATATGGGTTCTCAATCTGTTCCTCCACCTTCACCTGGTCCCACATGTATAAATCCTGGGGGAGAGGATGAGGAGGAATCAAAGTTTTGCAATCATGTTCATCATCATTTTGGGGGTGGGGGGGGGGGGGGGTGTCAGAGTTCATCTCCCAGGATTACTAGTCTTTCACATGCATACAACAGTATAGGCGTGTGGGTTCTAAATGGTTATTTAACACTCACCTTCTCACTGCACTTGAAAGATTTTCATTAGCGAGTAAGTTTTCCATCTTGCAAAAGACTGCCTTTGCCACGGCAATTTGTGTTTTAATCTCCACAAGGCATCTTCAGCCAGATGTTATGACTAACTCAGACACTCAAAATTTCCTTCTTCTTCTTTGTCTAAGCTGACCATTCAGAAAGCAATGACATATTCATTCATTCATTCATTCAGTATCATGTCCTTTGCAGAACCTCGCTCCCATAACAACCTTCCGGAAAACTTCTTAATCACAAGCAAGATGTCCCGCATCCGATACACCCATCTGGTGATCATCTGCCACATCCTGCACCCATCTTCTCTTTGGCCTTCCTCTTCCTCTCTTCCCAGGCATATGCCCCTCCATTATTGTTCTCTCTAAACGTTCATGGCGTTTCAAGTTACCAAAATATTTCAATTTTCTTTGTTTTATCGTCTTTAATAGCCAACCCTATTCTTCTTCTTCTTCTTCGTTCATCCGGAGTTTTTTTTCGGATGTGATTGCGTTGTGCCTGTTTACAGCAGAGCTGCGTTCTTGCGCCGTTAGGCCGACACATCCGACTTCTGCGGGCATTTGTTGACCGGGTTAACCTTCCCGGGGCAACCCTATTCAATATTTAGCTCTTGAAGTATGGATGCATTTGTTCTTTCTGTCATAGTTGTTATGTTTTCTTGGCAAGCTTTGCTGAAGGTAGTTTGCTATTATTTTCCTTCTGGGCAGTAACTATACTAGTCAGTGGCCATAGCCATTGTCTCTACTGATTAGATCATCTGCCTATCGCCACAGAGTGCATGACCATAACCAACAACTCTCACACTCCATCCACCACCTGCTTCCATGGCTTCATGTAACCCTGATTGGGGGTCTAAACGGGTACTCCACCTTGCCCAAGGGTGTCCCGTAGACTAATGGAGGAAAGGAGGCGTCTTACATCTCCTTTGATAGGGGATACGCCTACCCTGCTAAAATGACATACTACTGAACGTAAAATTGCCCAGTAAATCACAAACAGCAAAATTATTTAACATTCTGTAAAGGAGATGTAACTAACTGTATGAGAGAAAAAAACATTGTAACAACAAGAAACGTTTATGGGATAAAAGGTAACATGAAAACACAAAAGATTCTTCAGTCTATAATCATGAGAAAATGGCAGTACAAGAACTGATACATGCTGTTGGAGGTTTGAGATTTGGAGAAGCATGATTGCCCACGCCAGTCGACAAGACGCTTGATGACAGTGTAAAGCTAGCATTTTTTCTGAATGTACAAATGAAATCTTCGTTCATCCGGAGTGTTTTTTTCGGACGTGATTGCGTTGTGCTTGTTTACAGCAGAGCTGCGTTCTTGTGCTGTTAGGCCGACACATCCGACTTCTGCGGGCATTTGTTGATCGTTTTAACCTTCCCGGGGGTTTCTTAGGACGTTAGACTCTCACTGTTGTGGTGTTATCCGCCATTCCAGCTGGCCCATATAGAACAGCCAAAGGCATCCTGGTCAGCCCTCAAGGGAAGGCAGGGGCAGACCATGGGCATTCCCCGCCATCCAAGGAGGCTTCCATAATTGCAGAGCCAACACACAGCACTCTGGTACTGGGCTCACCCAAGGAATCATCACGTCCTGCACATGGCTGCTTAGCCTCACTTCCGTATAATGGGCCTTCCGTTCACCATAGGCTGTCCAGAAGAATGCAGTCTGCAGATGACATCCACATAGTGAGCTTTCGATTCGGACTTTTCACGTAATGGATTTGCTATCCAAGCAATATTCCATTTTGTGCCACTAGGACACTTTTTCCACCTTTTATGAAGCCCACATAGTGAGCTTTCGATTTGGACTTTCCACGTAATGGATTTGCTATCCAAGCAATATTCCATTTCATGCCTCTGGGAGGCTTGTGTAACCGACATGCTTGTGGTATGAAGTGTGGCTGTCTAAATACTTCTTCATGCAGTACGAATTAAATAATGTTTGAGAGCAGAGAGATAAGTAGGGAGAATGTCAGACAGGCTTGCATGCCAAATTCGTAACCCTTTTGAAAATAAAGTTTGTTCGTTCATTTGTTCTGTGTTCAAGTTTATTCTTATTATTATTCTTTCGTTCCCTTGAAACTTTTCTATATCTGCAATAGTGCCTCTTGGGTGCGCTTGACTGTTATTGTTAGCTCAGCCAGTGGTCCATAGAGTTTATCTTACAATGTAGTTTCTCTAGACCAGAAGGTTTGCTTAGATATGTTGTATTGTGGGCAGTCTTGGTATATGTGCGCAGGGCTGATTTACCAATCTTAAATGTTCTATTCATGTTGTTGCATAATCTATTGTGTTCTGTTCTTAGGCATAAAATAATTATTCTAATCTGTCCATAAAGTGGCAATCATCTTGAGCTGGTGTTGGTGGCTTTCTGATTGATTTAATCATTCTTTTCTTTTGGTGGTATATAACAGGCACATCAGGTTGTTCTTCTATTGCTCCTGCCCAAGCTAGTCGGTTAGCTCGCTTGTTTCCAGGTACTCCACAGTGAGACGGTATCCACTGTATGGAGACCTTACACTGTTTGCCTAGTTCAGAAAGTAGTGTCCATAGTACTGGCAATTTCCCAGACAGGAGCGCCTCGAGTACTGATTGTGCATCTGTCAATGGCACCACAGGCTGTGTACCATGGTTGGTATTCAGTAATTTCTCTGTTTATTCTTTAACATATACTTCATTGTCAGTTGATGGACCACAATTCTTGTTCTTCTGTCTTTCATTTGCCAGTGGAGCATTGTGCCCTCAGCCAACTCTCAAGTCAAGCTCTCTGTAGACTTGGTCATGATTTGTGGGATTTGGCAGCTGAAGTTTTCTGTGGGATGAGCTTGCCAGTGCCTGCCCACCCTCCTTAGTTGCCACCTATGACATGCATGGTGGGTGACCCTGTGACTGTTCTTTGTTTCTCTTTGGTGCCCTGGTTACTCACAAGCAGAATCCTTTTTAAAAAAAAAAAAAATGTTGTCTACTGCCTTTGGAACCTTGCGGTGTAGGACAGGGACGTTTTGAGCCTGAGAAATTAAGGCCGTCTGGCTTTGAGCAGGTTAGGGTTTTCTTTTTGCCCCTGACAACAAAAAACTGATCACCTTATTGAGGATTTAAACCCGGGTTTCCCAAATGGGAGCACAGTACTCTAGCCACTAGGCTGTACTCTCCACAGTGGAATCCTAATTTTGCATTTAATAGTTTTGTTCCTTTTACCCTGCTGACTGGCATCAGTGATCATGTGCTATTATTTAATATTGTGGTGTCCGGCTAGTATTTTTTCTCTCTGAGCTCTGTCTTGGTTTCATTCATACCCAGCAGTTGTTACATTGCATTGCAGTTTGTTTTTTCTTATGCTATGTCCAAAGAACAATGATGTCTTCATTTCTCTTTTGAATAGACTGTATCACACCTACTTATGCATCTCTTTACATACAATCGCATACTAATTGAACACTATCTCAGTACAGAATACCTTCCACCTTAATAATAAAAATAATAATAATAATAAAACCCAATTATAACAAAACCCAATTATAACAGTCTCCTTTTGGTAGAACAGTGTGTTCTCAGTAGCTAATAACAATTGCCACATCAATAATTGATATTAGTGAGTCATGCAGTAATAATTTCAGTACAGATCCCATGCCTTTATGATGCATATATTGTTATTGTTGTTCTCAGTTAGCCTCATAAGTGATGCGTGGATGAAGTAATGTTTGAAAGAGAGATAAGAAAGACAGAATGTTTGACTGGCCTGCATGCCCAATTCTTAACCATTTGAAAATAAAGTTTGTTTGTTTGTTCATTCATTGGTTCTCAAAGCTTGGTGTGTTCTAACTCTATTGTGCGCTTGATGCTGGCACCGTAACCTCTCAGCCGTGCCTTCCTAAAATATTCCTGATACCTGGGATGAGTATTTTGTGTGTTTCGTTATTGCATTGTATGAAATTGAAAGTGTAACTGACTTCTTGTTTTTGTCTGTGTCCAGAGGAGACCAGGTAACAGAGTACGCAAGTGGCAGGTCCAGGGACGAGCTAGTTGGGTATATGTACAGGTGAGTGACCTACATATCTGCCTTAACACAGCTTGTGTTGATTAATCCAGTGTTTCTGTATATGTACAGGTGAGTGACCTACATATCTGCCTTAACACAGCTTGTGTTGATTAATCCAGTGTTTCTGTATATGTACAGGTGAGTGACCTACATATCTGCCTTAACACAGCTTGTGTTGATTAATCCAGTGTTTCTGTATATGTACAGGTGAGTGACCTACATATCTGCCTTAACACAGCTTGTGTTGATTAATCCAGTGTTTCTGTATATGTACAGGTGAGTGACCTACATATCTGCCTTAACACAGCTTGTGTTGATTAATCCAGTGTTTCTGTATATGTACAGGTGAGTGACCTACATATCTGCCTTAACACAGCTTGTGTTGATTAATCCAGTGTTTCTGTATATGTACAGGTGAGTGACCTACATATCTGCCTTAACACAGCTTGCGTTGATTAATCCAGTGTTTCAGAGTTAGTCCGGTATATGTTCAGGTGAGTGACCTACATATCTGCCTTAACACAGCTTGCGTTGATTAATCCAGTGTTTCTGAGTTAGCCCGGTGTTGTACAGTTGAGTTGAATTGAGTTGAGTTGAGAACTGACGTCACTGCACTCAGGACATTCCCATATGTGCTCTGCCCCCTCGTTCAACAGCCAGCGAAGAGTCATGCTACTAATCATTCCCACCGCTGATTAAATGTTCTCCTGGTCTTCCCTCTCAGTTTTGAGATTCTTCCAGAACCCTTGCTGATCCCCTGCAATCTCATTCTCTCCACATATGGGTTCTCAATCTGTTCCTCCGCCTTCTCCACCTGGTTCCACAAACGCATGATCACCTCCCCCTTGTCCATAGGTATCAAACCAAGTACAGGTGAGTGAACTACATATCTGTCTTAAGACAGCTTGCCTTGATGAATCCAGTTTTTCTGACAGTTTATCAGTTAGCAGACAGTGTTATTTGAGGTGCCACTAATCAGGGCTGTTTCTTGCAGGTGCTGCCTTTGATGATTGTACCATCAAGCGAGTTCTCGTGAAGAATCCAACCGCTTTTGGAGTTACTCTATAGTTTCATAGGAGTGTTGACTCTGTGGACCAGTAAATCTTACATAGCTCACTTTACGGTGGACAGCGGACTGCTTATGCTTGTGTTTGTTTATTCACTTCTTTTTCTCCTCCTGTTCCTTCTTCTTTATCAACCTAGGCTTAATCCACAACCAGCTGGTATTCACTGTTTAGAAGGGGAAAATAATAATGTGACATACGGATAAATGGGAACATTTCTTAAACAGGTGATCCAGTATAGCTATCTCGGAACAATCATCTGATGGGGGGTAGCTTGAAGAGATTAGAACAAGAATTTCTATGGCATAGGTAGCCTTTTACAAGATGGAAGACATACTGACCAATAAAAAGATGTCAATTGTAACAAGAAAAAGAGTGTTGAAGTGCTACATAGAACCTGTAGTTTTGTATACACAAACTATATATACTTTAGTGCAGTTTTATTGTCCTCTCCATCCAAAGCTAGAAGAATAACAACAAGAATCAGATATAATAAATTGCTTGATCTCTCTCTCTCTCTCTCTCTCTCTCTCTCTCTCTCTCTCTCTCTCTCTCTCTCTCTCTCTCTCTCTCTCTCTTTCTCTCTCTCTCTCTCTCTCTCTCTCTCTTTCTCTCTCTCTCTCTCACCATGTTTATGCTTTAATATATGGAGTTTGCATATTTATGTTTGGATATATGGAGTTCACATATTTATGTTTTATCTTTGTGGCAGGGCTTTGTATGCTGATGAAGCAGACGACATGGCGGTAAAGTCCTTGACTAACAAAAATGTCACTAGTGCAGTGCCGTTTCTGCAGTCACGCTCCATTAAAGCTCTGACCAGTAGTAACTTCTCCCAGGTCTTAGGTGAGTGCACGCACCCAGTGTGCTGTGTGATGTCATGGTAGAGCTGTAGCATAATACTCTGACACATTAACCTGTGTCCAGCTGATCCACTCGGCACTATATCCGGCAGATCCACTTGGCACTGTGTCTGGCAGATCCACTTGGCATTGTGTCTGGCAGATCCACTTGGCATTGTGGCTGGCAGATCCACTTTGCACTGTGGCTGGCAGATCCACTTGGCATTGTGTCTGGCAGATCCACTTTGCACTGTCCAGTAGATCCACTTGGCATTATGTCTGGCAGATCCACTTGGCACTGTGTCTGGCAGATCCACTCAGCACTTGACATGGTTCGGCAGATTCACTTGGCACTGTCTGGCAGACCCACTCAGCACTGTTCAAGATCCACTCTGCACTATGTCTGGCAAATCTGCTCCACTTGGCACTGTGTCTGGCAAATCTGCTCCACTTGGCACTGTGTCTGGCAGATCCACTTTGAACTGTCCAGCAGATCCACTTGGCATTGCATCTGGCAGATCCACCTGGCACTGTCCAGCAGATCCACTCAGCACTGTGTCCAGCAGATCTACTTTGGCACTGCCCAGCAGATCCACTCTGCACTGTCCAGTAGATCCATTCAGCACTGTGTCCAACAGATCCACTCGGCACTGTGTCAGCAGATCCACTCGACACTGTCAGCAGATCCACTTGGATCTGTGTTCAGCAGATCCACTCTGCAGTGTATCTAGCAGATCCACTCAGCACTATGTCCGGCAGATCCACTCAGCACTGTGTCTGGCAGATTTGCTCAGCACTGTGTCCGGCAGATCCACTTGACACTGTGGTCAATGGTGCTTGATGAATAAGACCATGCAGGCTTATGTTTCCTCCTATGCTCGAGTGCAAGGTGTTTAATTACATGCTAGTCATTGGTTTTGATGAAGAACCACGTTTGTGGGACATAAATATCCCCAGAAGTGCTCAGTTTACTCCCGTAGATCACACCAGGAGAATCTCAGCACAGTGCGTGAACTCTGTAGTGCCGGTGAGGATTCAGATGTGTGTGTATCAGAATCACATGCCATAAATAATCTGTGCGGGTAGATTTTCTCATTTTGAAATGAGGCTCAGGTAGTGGCCTATTCAGGCCACTCTTTTATTTTTTGCTTTCCCACAGCTAAGGGATGTTTGCACAAAATGCTTGCTGGTCCTCCCAATTTTTTCGCTCTTTTCTGAGAAGGTTAAATACCCTGTCCACTGTCTCTGTTTCAAGAGTGTATATACCATCCTGTTTTTTTTTTTATTTTGTAAAATTGCACAGTCCATGCCGTGAATCTGCTTGTGTTAGAGGTGGATATTGTAACCTCTGTGCCACTCTGCCACCCAGTTTTACAGATGAGATTTACAAATGATTGAGTGGGTTGGTGGAAGTAGCTAATATGAGGGCAATATATGCTGAAATATGGGAAGAGAGCGTTGTAAGATAGAAAGGAAACACGTGTTGTGTAGGAAATAATGGGAATATTGAACATTGTGTGGGCAATGATGGAAACAAATTAAATATTGTGTTGGAAAGAAAGGAAATATTGTATATTGTGTGGGAAAGAAAGGCAACATTGTTTGTTGCGTAGGAGAAAAAAGGAGACGTACATTGTGTGTGAGAGTGAAAAAGCGTTGCATAAGAAAGAAAGGAAACATTGTTTAGGAAAGAAAGGAAACATGTTGTGTGTAAAAGAAAGATGTTATACGTTGTGTAGTGGAAAAAGAAACTTTATAAGTCATGTGAAAAAGAAAGATGTTTTACATTATTTAGGGGAAAAAGAAACTTTGTAAGTTGTGTGGGAAAGAAAGACAAACATTTGTTTAAAGAAAGGAAACATGTGAGGAAAAAGAATTGTGTTGTGTGAAAAAGAAAGGCATAGTTCTTTTTAATGAAAGGAAATGCACATTGTGTGGAAAATAAAATAAAATTATATGTTGTGTGGGAAAAGAACGAAACATTTGTGAGAATGAAAGGAAATGTGTAGAGGGAAAATGAAAACATACGCTGTGTGTTCAAAAGAAAGGAAACATTCTGCATTGTGTGGGAAAGAAAGAAAACATTAATTGTGTGGGGAAAGTAAGAAATCATTGTAAGTTACATATGAAATACTAAAAAATATACAATACATGAAAATGAAACAAAACATTTTGGAAAAGGAAATGAATGTAATTGTGTGTTTGACTTGAAACAGGCAGGAAGGATTCAGCAGTCATGGTGATGTTCTATGATCCAGAATGCATTTATTGCCAGTCAGCCAAGCCTCATTTCCTCAAGGCAGCCAAAACCACAGAGCTCAAAAATCGTGTCTATGCAACTGTCGATTGCTCGAAGGAAGATCGTAAGTGGAGAATTTGCTTTTGTTTTCTACTTAATCATTTAATTTTTTATGAGCCTTATTCTTCCAAAGATTGCTTAGCAACATCCTTACGTATAAACCATATTCATTTCTTAAATTCTGTTGTGTCAAGAAGTTGAGTTGAGTCAAGAACTGACATCACAGCACTCTGGGAGAATTCCCATACATGGTCCATCCTCATCTTCAACACCCAGCGAAGAGTCCCATTACTAATGATACCAATAGACGTCTGATTGTCTAAAGGAAACACAAATGTTCTCTCCTCTCCCACCCACCAAATCTCTGACGGTGTTACTGTGGAGATGGTACCAAAGTGATGTCAAAGTACTGGGTCAGCAATCAGACTGCAACTGGTAACGGTAGTATTTGGACTCTTCGCTGGCTGTTGAAGATGAGGACCCAAGCACAGATGGGAATGTCTCGTGCTGAGGTGTCGGTTTCCTGACTCAACTTGGTTAGGAGAAGGGTCTCTGTGCAACCCCCCTCCGATGTATGCAAGTCCTTTCTCAGGCCTCAGCTGACCTGAATACTGTTAAATCAGGGTTAAGATCTCGGACTTCTTTTTACTTCCTTCGAGTTAGAACTCACAGTTTACCACAGGACTGATGTTTTTTTTAAATTTCCTTAGCGTTAGGACTCAGTTTACCACAGGACTGTTCTTTTTACTTCCTTGGAGTTAAAACTTAGTTTACCACTGTACTGTTTGTCTTTTTTTTTAATTTCCTTCCAAACATGTTTTCATCAACATGAAATCAGTATTAACATCTAGAGAGATAACAATACATCACAAATTTGAGTTATCATATGTTATGCAAATTCAACACTACTACATGGCGTGGAAGCTTGGACAATAAACAAGCAATTATAAATTTTTAAAAAGGCCCTGGAGATGTGGAATTTTACAGAAGAATATGTGTAATTTCATGGAGACAAGAACAAAGAAATACAGAGGTTCTAGAAAAATGGAATGAAAAACGGGTTGGTGAAGAAATAAAAAAGAAATAAGTGAAGTTCTTTGGTCATGTTACTCAAATTTCGAGTTAAAAATCTACCCAAAAGTATTTCAGGATCCTCTCCGGTGCTACGGAGTTTTCGTGCACTGAACTGTGTTTCTCCAGACTCAGGTTTGAGTTAGGAGGAAAATGGAGCACTTAGGGTTACACCTGTGTGCCGTGATGTTGATCCATCGACTAAATTAAACTAAACTAAACTTTGGTCATGTTAAAAGACCATA
Organism: Cepaea nemoralis; assembly: GCA_014155875.1. Lineage (NCBI taxonomy): Eukaryota > Metazoa > Mollusca > Gastropoda > Stylommatophora > Helicidae > Cepaea > Cepaea nemoralis. The sequence goes on from JACEFZ010013212.1 coordinate 299,402, forward strand.
CGGGAGTGTAAGGTTAAAGGCAGGCGAGCAAGAGGTAGACAACGATACAAGTGGGAAGATAACATCAAGAGATGAATGAGCAACAGTTTGACAGAATGTAAAATCAAGACAAGAGACACAGTTTTGGAGATCCATTGCAGCCAACCTTCATTGCGGAGATGGTACCTGATTGATTGAGAAGAGGAAAGATTATGAATGAGCCCATCTCATTTATTGATGTAATTTTGCTGAAGGTGGACTAATTAGTTATGATGCTGATTTTCATTATGTAAATGTCGTTTCTCTCCAGAGCTGTGTGCCATGGAGCAAATACAGGACTTTCCCACCTTCAAACTGTTCGTGGGAGGAAAGTTCCTGGCCAGGTATAAGCAGTCTCCCAACTTTGTCAACATGCGCAACTTTATAGAAAATGCACCGCTGGGCACCTACGTGGATGATAACCGCTACAGGAACGAACAGAAGGTGGACGTGAAGTTTGTCTCCGGGGGTCAGAAGCCGAAGCAAGAGTTGTAACGGCAGTAGGAGATGTGTGCCGCAGCTTGTTGTATCTTTTCATAAGTGCTTTATCTTTTTCACACAATCAGTCTTGAAACAAAAATGTGTCTGGGTCTCATAGATAATGAAAATATAATTTTATAATTATAAATAGGGAAAGAACAGCATAAAATCTATCTGTGGTTTAGATTTTAAGGAAACAATCCTTTTTAATTATAATTATTATTACAAACTGGATTATGAAGGAAAATGTGTCATACGCTGGACTTATTAAATTGAAAGTCTTTTCTTGGTAGTTTTATTGTGTATGTTTCTGCAGTACTTATGCATGCTAACTAGGATATGAATTCACAGATGTCTTTTGTTCATTTGAGTGTGGGTTGAGATGCCAGTTTTAATATTTTAACTGTCCTTGAGTGTTTTGTTTTGTCTAGTGAAATGTGAACATTTGTTTGTTGGTATTGTACTTCTGCAATACTTCGGGACAGTACCTTTAGTTTTAGACTGTTGTATGATCCTAGAGTAGAGATATTTTATTTATTGAAGTTTTGCTGTGAAGAAATACTCTTCCTGTCTGATTTGTGTACCTGTTCTTATGATATCTAGAAATAGTTGCATTTTTATTTCGATTCTGGTATGTAATATATGTTTTAGTTTACAGTGTAGATGTCGTTTGTGTTCAATCCAGTGAAAGGGCACCAAAGAAATAAATGCCTTAGTACAGTCGTTAATTGGGAGTGGGTGTGATCAGATGCAGATGAGAGGTGTGATATTATTATTATTATCATTTATGATTCAAACATTATTAAACCCGATTACTTACAGTGTTGCCAGATATATGTGCCATTATTTTGTTTTGCCAGATTGGGTGCCATGACTTCCAAATTGTGTTGCTAGATAGTTGTGCCTACTTGCAAACATTACTGTTAGGCAGTTGTGCCTACTATTACTTGGAAACATTACTGTCAGATAGCAAGCTAATAAATTATCTTCTCTCCCAGTGCTACTGTTATATTATGAAATATGTGACTAGAATAAGTAACGAAAGAACTGACAGTTTTCCCCCCAAGCAATGTAATTCAGATGATTAAGATATATTGTAGTAAGTACCTAATTTACTAACAATAGCATGGGGATTCGAACTTCTAGTTAAACTCTGGGATCCACCCAGTCTCATAACAATTCTGTCAAATCATTCAAGTCACATATAACAAATGATTAATGCTAGACGATTGCACAGATTGGTAGATGACCTTGAACATAGAGTCAGGAATGGTTACCTGCCCTGGACTTTGTTCATGGAGAGAGGAATGGCTATCTGCCGTGCACACCGCCATGTCAAGAGCCGAGCCAGTTATGTCACGTAGATTGTATCCTGAGACTATTTCCTGCCTATTTCTCAGTTGTTTAGAGTAACAGTGTCAGTGTGTTATTTTCTTGTGAAAACATCCTATAGGCTATTTATCCTATGAAAACCAAATGGAACTCGTCTCTTCTGCATACATGTATTAAAACCAAATGGAACCCATCTCTCCTGCATATATGTATTAAAACCAAATGGAACCCCTCTCTCCTGCATACTCATATTGAAAACATGACAGCTCATAATAATAACATAATAGTTTTATCTTGCCTGATTATGGAGATTACTGCGAGCTTATAAGTCTCTGTTCTAACCAACACACGCTCATGACAAACAGGATGCGTCTTTAACTTATTCATATTCCGCTGGCAACTTTTTTACTTTGTTTCTTTTTAAAGTGCTTGAGTACTTGTTGCAGATTTGTTCATCTTTACACAGAATTTAATACTCTATTCATGTGGATGTGTTGCATGTTTGAATTTGCCAGTAATTATTGCTCATCCGTCTGCCTCTCCTCTCATAAGCTTGTTAAACATTACGATGTATTGCCTCTTTGTTCCGAGATAATTTTTGTAACCACTTTCAGCATTAAATAAATATCAAACTTGTTCTGCTGCATCTTATTTATTCTTCCATGGAGCACAAGCATTACGGTTAAAATAACATCGCAGAAATGAGTCGGAAGAAAAGATCCATTTGAAGAAATTAACTGTAGCAATTCTGACATGAAGATATTTCCCATTGTCTGAAATTAAAAGTGAATTACAGTAAATGTCCTTGATGCGTAGGACATCTTAACCAAGCATTAGTTGTGTTCTTTGTGTGTACAGGTGGACCACTGGGCCAGCAACTTTATCATCCTTTGTATAGCACTTTTGGTGAAGATTTGGTATTTCCTTTGCAGTGCCTCTTAGCCTTGAATTCTAGGTCTAGAATCAGTGAGACCCAGACTGGCTGTCTGAAGTCATCCACCACCAACGTCCATTGACCTTGCATGTTACTTCCAGATATTTGCCATACCTTAATTTTATTTGTAACTTTTAGGTCCTGGTAAAGACAACTCATTTTATTGTAACCCTTAGGACCTTTGAAAACACGTCAATTTATTGTAACAATTAGGGTCTCCCCAAAGCAAGTTAATTTATTGTAACAATTAGGGCCCTTTTCACAACATAAGCCAATATATTTGTAACACATGTGGGGCCTTGTTGAAATATGTCATCTTATTTGTTACTCTTAGGGGTGTTTTTAAGCAAAAAGTCTTTTGATTGGTAATTGACAGAATGGAGGGGTGTGGCCTGTTTTTTAAAACAAATCATCTTAATGGCACCCCCTTGAAGGGGCCTATAGAAAACTGAAGTCAAATTCATTTCACCCATAACCCCTGTTAGGAAGGAAGGAAGGCATGGGGAAGTGAAGTCAGAATTTTAAAAAAGTGTGTGGATAACTTCCCAGACCCATCTTCCTGTTGGTGGTTTGGCTAGTTTCGATAATCACTGTTATTATTTCTGCAATAAACATACCCCTTTTGTTATGACATGATGTTTGGTTGGTTATTCTTGTGGCTGTGAAATGTCAGGAAGAAGTTGATGTGTTGGGGGAAAGGCGCAGATATTGCAGCTCTGCTGTAATTGCACACAATGCTGTTATATCCAAAGCAAAATATATCGGGTGAACATAAAAAACAAAATATTTTATGGTGGTGAACTTGATGGTTGAGGTTTTTGCAACAGCGGTAGGGATAAGCTTAGCTTGGTTTTGTATTGTGAACTGCATGTTCAGATAATGGCATTGGCCAGTTGCTGAAGTAGTCAGTTTTGCATTATGCAGTAATGTGTGTGAAGCTGCTGTGTTTCTAGTGACTGCCACTTCCATTGACGTTGAACTGTAATGTTGTGTTAACATTCTGGCAGTGGCCTTTTGCATGTACTTGCCTGAGCGTGCTGCTGGGTTGTCGGTTCTGCTGTCTGTTCCACACTTCACATGGGACAGTGAGGGGCATTTTGTGTGATATTCACTGGGATAGGAACAGAGTATTATGGGGGTGACCCATTGCCGTGAAGTTGGAACTGCGACTAACTAACTTAGTTTGAGAACTGCGTGTCAGAAGAGTTAGTTATCTGTTGGGGTATCATCCTTACATTTCAGACATATCCATAGTTGCTCAGATCCTTCCCCAACATAAGCATCAGTGTTCAGCGGCTAATAATACCAGTTCTGTGATGGTTGACGAAGGTCCCTCATTCTCTCGATGTGTCTGACCGTGATATTTCTTACTCCCTAGTGTCTCGTACTAGGCAATGTGGATTCACTGGTGTCAAAGTCCAGCGCTCTAACGACATTAATGATATCAGCACGATCCATGGGTTGGCCATCTACAGGGGATACAGAGCCAGCATGTTTATTAGCTCGTTCCCTCAACTAATGCATGTTCCAGAACGAAGATGGTCACTCAGGAGAGTGTGTAAGTGCTGTATAGAACTGATACTCTTCCATGGATGTGGAACGTAGACAATAAGCAGGCAAGCTGAGAAACATCTGATGGCCGGGAAAATGTGGTTACTAAAGAAAATGCAAAGGATACTTTGGATGGACAGACAAACCAATGACCAAGTAATGCAAGAAACAAATGTGACTGATTAGAGAAATTAGACGTAGACAGTCATGACTGCATGGTGCTGTAGGCAATAGATGACAGTCAAGAGTGTTTGGACATGTTATGACAAAGAATAAGCTTAGAAACTTGGTGACAATTGGCAAAACTGATGGGAAAAGTGCGAGGGGACAGCAGAGACTACCTAAATAATGTGACAACGTAGCATGGTTGGGACAAGAACACCAAACTCATCCAAGACTAGCAATCGTGTGAAATGCAACCCATGGACATCCACGCTTATCGGCATGGCACATTATCAAAACATCAGCCATACTAAAGCATTACTTGTGCATGTACAGTAATCTTGTAGTCAAATCTATTTTAACAAATGTGAGCAGTAGGCTGTGTGTAATGTTTTGGTGTAGAGTGTGATGCAGACCTGTGCTGTCAAAGTGATACAGGATGTTCGTGAAGTCTCACTACATTGTGTGTAGAACAAATTTGAAAATTCAAGTACATGATGTCATTTAAAAGATGTGCTAAATAATTCATTAAATTAGTTACAATAGCCACTGCTATAGTCTAATGCTGTTTTGGGGAAGCTGGAAAGTACCAATTAAGTATTTATTATAACTGTTGTTGGAAATGTCCACCACAGGCTTCAAGACATGACTGAACATGTCTCTTCATATTGTCAAATACCTTCTGCAACGTGTCTGTTGTTATTTCTTGATTGGTAATTCACCATTCTGCTTGGAGTGCAAAGAATTACTTCAGCAGACGACAGTCATTCGCTGCATATTACTTTACGATGGACTGTGAACACATTTTTTTATTACATGCACTTCGTTTTTCAAATTTGTTCTACATACAAAGTGTAGTGAGATGTTACAAACACCCGGTATAAGTCAGTATAACGTAAGTCAGCATAGTTGAATGGATAAGAATGTGTTTTCTTAAACATCCAGTGTGTTGATGCTGGGGGTAAGGGGTTCAACCCCTACATCAGACAGTTGAACTAAAATGTTGACCAGTCGTCCTTGACTTTGGGACGTAAATTACAAGTACCTCTGAAGTTGGAGTGGGTTGGTCTGATGGCGAGGGACACTGTTAATAGGGAAAGCTAACCCACACGCAAAAATTATGTCTAGTGCTATTAGAAGTAGTGTGTGTGTACTACGCTTTAGTTCAAATTGCAAAACACAAAAAATCAGTGAAAAAAAACGAACCATGTTTCGGAAGCTTCTCTGTTTCTGGCTACAGATTCACACACACAATCCATACATCATCGTCGATATCAGGTCGCTGCAGAAAATCGCTGTCATCACAGCCCAATGAAACGACCCTTTGACATTTTTCATCCCTCATGCTTGTATTTCTCATGCTTCTTAGTCCATGCTGCGTGGCCCTGGTCATCATGTCTGTCCATGCTTGTGGCGCTGGTGTCGTGTCTGTTTACAGCTTTCCGTCTCTTGTGTTGCCACTCGTTTCTGGTACCGATGTTCCTTCATGCCATGTCTTTGTCTCCGCCTGACTCTCCTCTTGTTCAATTCTTCTTTCGAGACGATATTCTCCAGCCTTCCCCTTCTCATGACATGCCCAAAAAATGAGGCGTCCTCTTCTGATGCGAGTAATCAGTTTTCTTTATGAGTTAACTTCATTTAAGATATCTTCATTGCTCTATCTATCTGCCCACGGTGTTCTGATTAATCTCTAAAATCTCGTCTCTGCAGTTTTCACACAATCCCACACGTCATGTCTTGTGCATTCAATATTACTGTAAACACGCACTCAGTCTGAGAGGGGGGGGGGGGGCTGAGTGGTCTCGAGGTATGGTGGCCGCCTTGAGTGCTATAGGTCCTGTGTTCAAGCCCTGATGAAGGCCGGGATTTTTTCCAAACTTTTGGTCCAATACAGCGGATAGGCTGTTGAGCTTTTAAGACCTCTGGCTATAATTTGCTTACGCATTTTCCTCATGTTGGAGTGGTAGTACATGGTTCCGTTGCCAAGCTACTTAGGTATGAGAAGCGACACTGTGAGTCGTGCATTTAATGTGGAGTGCTTTCACATGTCCGTGGTGGTTTGTATTGTGAACTGCATGTTCAGAAAAAAGGTGGACAGTTGGTTGCTGAACAAGCTGATTTTGCCTATTTCAGTAGTGTGTGTGTGTGTGTGTGTGTGTGCAACTTCTGGTTTTCTAGTGACTCGCTATTTCAGTAGTGGACTGTTGTGTTGGCATTCAGGCAGCGGCCTCATGGATGAGTGCCTGTGTGAGCTGTTGGTTTGTTTGGACTGATGCTTGTTCCACTTTTCACATGAGACTGAGGGACATTTTATGTGATATTCACTGGCACAGGAACAGAGCATTAAGGGGTGACCCTCTGCCTTGGAGTTGGACCTCAGACTAACGACATGTAAAAAACTAAAACACCTCATGTACTTTTTTCAATGGTGCACATCCTTTTTACAGAACATCGCTGTCAACACCAGCATTTTACTGCTGTTGTTGTCTTGGCAAGTTTATGTTCAGTAGTTTGCCACTGCTTTCTGAGCGACCGGCTCCCATACCAACTCGTTAAAAACGCAGCGGAACAGTCTGCTGCCAAATCGGTCGCAGCTGTGTTTCAAACAAGGGTAAGCGGGCTTACAAATCACGTCTGTAAGCCTTTTGTCATGTTTACTACATGAAGGAAATCCCTTCCTACTTTAAGCAACCATAATGTGAAATTACATGTAACAAATCACATGTGCGTATATTACATGAAGGAAGTCCATTTTAACCTAAAAGTAACCAAAGTTAAATTACATGTAATAAAACACAAGAATGTGAAGAAACCGTACTTTATTACTGCCAGCGACATTGTAAAATATCAATGGGGAAAATGACATACATTAAACTTGCTAGCAAATCCTGTCAACATATTTTCACATGACCAAGTATCATGAGAATAAACTCGCAAGCTACAAGCACAAAAATATCATACATCAACATAACACAAGGTATCAGGCGGGAGAAGAGGTTAGCAGTGAGGGCTTAGAACTTGTTCTCTTCATCTCTTGACTTTACTCACAGAATATAATCTTTGCATATTCAACTCGCAACATCTTTGAGTGCACTGATATGGTTTACTTTGCTCTACAAGGTGTGGACTGCACCTGGCCTTGCAGCCAGTAGGGTTAGAATTGGCTAGCCTCTCCCAGGAGAGGTGAAAAGTTAAAATTAGTAGCCTGCTGATGACCCACAGACTACACAAGTCAACCCCACCTTCCCCTGGTGTAGACTGGAAAACCATGACCATGAGGTCATGGGCCAATGGGGCTCTGGCTCGCCAGGGGGAACAAACTCCCCTTGTCAGATTTTTCTTTCCTAAACCTGTGACTAACTTAGCATGCTGGTAGTGGATTGTCAAACTGCCCATAGAAAAATTAAGATGAGCTATGGTTTAAGATAGCATAAAGTCTTCACATATTCCCTTGGGAACAAAGGGCTGAAATAGTTGCCTTCTGTGAACTCCTAGCCCCTGGTGTTTTCAACCATTCTACTGGAGGTCAGCATGGCTGAATGATAAGAGCACTTCCTCGTAAACTTCCAGTGTGCTGATGCCGAGGTAGCAGGTTCAACCCCTATACTGGTCAGTTGGATTAAAATAGTGACATGGGGATGTAAATTACAAGTACATCAGAATTTTGAGTGGGTTCACATAACGTGGAGGGACACTGGTAATAGAGAAAGCTAATCAACATACAGAAATCAGTCTAGTGCACAAGTAGCAGCAGCAGGTGTGAGGACTATGCTTGGGGTTTTTCTTTTTAAAATCATTCTGCTGAGGTTTTCTCATGCTTGCCTCCCCAACTCCATTCTTATTGGGTTTGTCCAGGAATTATTTGCTGAGCTTTTATTTCCTGGACACCATCTCTGTTCATCTCAACTATCTTGTCTTGTTATTTCCTTCAAAATGTCACAAGTTAAGTAAAATGTTTCCACTATCTTATAATTTCCATCCACCAGTCACCATTTAGTAAATTGTTCCAACTATCTTGACTTTCTAACATTCACCATGTGGTCAACTATTTCCACTATTTTGTCTGATGTTTTAAAATTTTGCGTGTGTGCCCTCGCTCAGTCTTCTTGTAGTGCTGGACTGAATTATGCGTGTAGGTTAGCTTTCCCTATTAACAGTGTCCTTCGCCATCTGGCGAACCCACTCCAAATTCAGAGGTACTTGTAATTTGCACCCCCAAGTCAGGGTCAGTAGGTCAACATTTTAGTCCAACTGTCCGGTGTAGGGGTTGAACCCCTTACCTTGGCATCAGCACACCGGATGTTTATGAATAGGTGTTCGTATCCATTCGGCCATGCTGACCTATTCTTGTCTGATTATTCATTTCTAAAAGTAAGCATTCAATCTTTGTTTCCAGTTTTCATCTTCTTCAACATAAAATTGTAAGAGATCCAGCTACAACCACAATTGATACCACAGGTATTGATTCGCTCTCACAGAGGTAACAGAAATAAGTGGAGATCTGAGGGCACACATGTCAGTATAACATTTCTTAGTTACTGGATGTTGTGTGGAGAATAAAACTTAATGACAACTTGCAAACTTTGATGGCACAAGTGGAAGATGATGAAATAATGAGAAGAGAGGCATCGGAGAAGATCACAGCAACTGGAACGATCTGCGGTAGAAAAGGACACACACAGAAATTATGCTTGATGGTCTCAGAAATGTCAACAGAATTGATCCTATGGGAAGGTAACCCGGTCAACAGATGCCCGAAGAAGTCAGCTCTGCTGTAAACAGGCACAACACAATTACGTCTATAACAACATTCTGGACGAACGCTGAAGAAAAAGATCCAGAACTCCAGGAATCAAGATTTGTAGAGACATGAACGCCCATGCTACCCCACAAGGCACATGATAATTAATAGAACATTTTCTACCCAAAAAGTGATGATGTCAGCAATATTTTCCAAGGATTTATTCCCAGAAATGACACCAGGACAATCCTGACAAACAGAAATGTATACCAAGCATTAAAGATAGTAAAAGTAGCAGATATTGCAGTTAGCACATGAAGTGGTCGGTCTTCACACATTCTAGGTTACGACACAATGAAGAAGGGTGGAGAGCTTCATTTCCTCACCCCCTTTCCTATCCAAAAAAATTTGGACAATTACCTGGCACCAATTCTATAAGGCTGGGTTCATGCCAGAGCCATTTAGGCAGAAAAAAGAACTGTTCTCTGTCGGGGATTGATCCCAGACCACTGTCTCAGAGAACAAGTGCACTAACCACTAAACCAGTTCATAAATAAACACATATGTAGTGTCTAGTCTCGTAGAAGTAGAATAAAGAAGTAGAGACCAGAGGACGCACCGGAGGATGTTATTTCTGCGTAACTACAATACCAGTGAGACACGAGTAACGATAGTATAGAAATACATAGAAGGTAAATAGTAAGGAGAATATTAATTAAAGACAGCAATGAGAGGTCATTTATTGTAGGTAAAAGCATCAACAGTGTACAAAATAAACACTTCAACGATGAATCAAAGGTAGTCTCGACGCTAAGGTAACTTATCTGACTATTCCACAAAACTTTTGGTTGGAGGTTGTCGACAACGAAATACCTACAACCTGTGGAGGAAACTTTACTGACCGAGGCCGAAGTCCAGAAAGTCTGTATATGCTGTTCAAAATGCAAGAGGATGGACTTAATTAAACCGGGTTTATCCCATAAGAATTGGTCTCTTTCCGCAGGGCGGCCTGGAGAAAGCATCGCACAAACTCCAGCGACGGCCCCCAGGAGTTTCTAAGAAAACTCCACTCGTGAATTGAGCGATGTAGGCTGGAACTGAACAAGGCAGGCAACATAACCATTTCGCTGCAGAGACTCAATGTATTGTGTGCAAACATAATCTACATTCTCATGTTTTGTGTGGGAACAATCTACATTCTCATGTTTTGTGTGGGAACACAACCTACATTCTCATATGCTTTGTGTGCGAACATGTGACAACACCCGGATCTTGGTGGTTGTCGATAATATTTAGTTGGGATTCTTGATTGCCTTCCGTCTACCCTCCCTCCAATTGCCCCGGACAACTCCACCTATATGAGGACTGCGGATACACGAAGACACCTAACTGACTATAAGAGAACGCTCTTATAACAGGAAAATCTAGAATCTTTATTGGAGATTCAAACCCTGACAAACAGACATATAGACGTGAACAGTTGAGTGAGAGTAGTCTGCCGGACATTCTCATCATCCCACTAGAGGTATGTCAGTTTGTAGACACAGGTGGTCGGACAGTCACCTGAACCTGTATGATGCTTCCTGGAGCCTCGGGACTTGAGCCTGGTAGGTTTCAGCAGTCATTAACTGCACGGCCTTCTGCACCCTCTAGTCACAGCAAAAAGCCACTAGCCCACAGAAAAGAGGCAACCAGCCCACAGCAAACAGCAACTACAAAGGGCACTCGCCCACAGCTAACAGCAAAAGGGATCCTGTAAACAAGAACAGGCCCGGTGTACACATCCAACACAACTTTAAATAATATATACCACACCAAACTGCACACCCTAACATCCTCTCTATTGTGGTCAGTCCCTTGGGCTCAGACCACTTTTGTATGTCTGACTTCCCAGACAGACCTCAGACAGGTTAGGTTACAACTCTTAGTAATCCTAACTTAAGTCCTGTAATCTTTTCAGCCACAAATCTCATACCAAATAGATAGAAGATAAGGTGACAGGTTCCCTTCATGAGGATGGCAGAATTCCATACCTCTTATGGAGATCATCAAGTGTTTTGGCCTGGATCATCTTTCTTAATCACAATCTGTTTCATCAGAAAAGTAGATAAGCATATCAGGGTACCTCAGGTAACTATTCTATGACACCTCCAAGGTTACTGCAAGATGCTCAGACTGCAATGGTAAAGTAACTAACCTAAAATACTGAATTAAAGACCAGACAAACAACAGAAGAGTTTTATGATCTTGTGTTTGTCGCTGTCCACTTTTTTCTTTGGGTATGTGGATAGTCTGGTGTGTGTGTGCGTGCGTGTAGCTAACAACCCCATGCATAAATGCCTTTATCTACCTAGGAATTGTGTAGAGTTAAACACTAAGAACAATCTGGTTCCGATGAAAGTACAAAGACAATAGAAAGTTAAACCAGCCTGACATATTGTTCCTTTATTATTGAAGGACGTGTTGTGTCAGATAACACTGATGAAATAACCAAAGGTTACATGTGTGGGTGTCTTCCCGCCATTATATTGGCCCAAGGTGAGGAACACCCTAGAAGGTGTGAAAATCTTTGGTTCCCCGGGACTACACCCAGTTAAATAACACCAAGCCTGGGTGTCAATAATCACCTCCCAGCCTATAGCCTCCCTACATATCTGGGTTTCACCTTGATAAGAAACGCGTGGTTCTCTTGCATCGCATGATGCTGACTACCAAGTACTTGTTTCAAACTGCCACCTGATGATGATTCAAAAGTACCATTGTCAAACCTATCCATTATGGTAATCAAATAAAGCTCTGTTCAAGAGAAAATTCTCTATAAGAACAATATTTCCCTAATGTACCCCATTATTGAGATAAGGCGTCGAATGTATTGATAATTCGCCTCAACCAGACTGCCCCACGGAAGTGGCTAGCCAAATCCATTTCATCTTGTTCGCTGAACTCACACTCTCGCGTATATCTAGGTCGACGTCAGAGCACCGGCTGGCTATACGGCTGCCTGCCTGGTTGATAATTGACCCACAACTTGTGTCCGCTGACCTTAGGTCAACTTGTACATCTAATTCAGGGCACAAGCTTACGACGCAACTGGCCTGCCTGGTCAATAATTGACCAACCACTGAAAAACAAACCTCAGTTAAGCGACGCCAAGTATAAATGTGTTACCTTTAACTTAGGAACGCTTAGTCAACAGCCATTGATCCGATAGCTTCCTCAAGACCCCAGCTGTAGGTACCTTTCTGGGTCCCCAGAAGATGCAACATAATACAGCTGGGCGAGGAAGTGGCCTCTTGTCTCAATGACAGACTATACCTCTGCTGTAGATCGATCTCTAGCCCTTAGAGATGCATATGAATACAGCTGGCTATAGACACGGCCTCTTGTCTCAACGACTAACTATCGAATGGCCTCTTCGGGTCGGGTCCGGAAGTACACTACCATCACGGAACCCGCCGATCATCTCCGAGAATTACCTCACGAAAGTGATGGTAACTCAATTCCCTGAGATTTATCTGAATGTGCGATTTACGACAGCAAGTATCTACGCACACTCCAAGAGTTGAGTTACGTTTCTTAGAACCAGTAAGTTCATGACACCCCCGATACATAACTGCGTGTGAACCCAAACGGCGGTCCAAACTCTTTTTACTTGGAGACCCTCACTCACCCACCTTAAAATGGGGCCTAGCCGCATGAATGAGGTGAACAAAAGTGGGGAATGAACTGTCCCATCTGAGGCCCACTTCTGTTTCGCGACAGGAACATAACCTACATTCTCATATATTTTTTAGTGCAAATGTAACCTACATTCTGATATGCTTTGTGCAGGAACATAACATACACTCATATTGCCTTTCTGCAGATGTCAAGGTCTAGTGCCAATCTGGCAATTGTCACAGGTTTCTAAAGTCCAAATAAAAGCAAAATGACTAAGAAGCTCAGATAAAGGCGTACATTCCAACCGAAGTCTTCACCAACAGGACCAAAAAAAAAAAATAATAACACAGACAACATAAAAGAATCTGTGTCATCTGTGTATTATTGTCTTATATTTGTTGTCTTAATTGAACTAGGTTTAAAAAAAAAAAATCACCTGTATCGGATAGTTTTCTTCCGTCGAGCTTCATCGTAATATTTTTAATATTTCATGTTTTTATTTGGTCTCAAGTCACAGCTCAGAAGCAAACAACGTCCATGTTTTTTTATACTACAGATTAATAAGTCTGGAGTGGGGAAAGAAATCTCTGTAACACACTTCCTATAAAGGTGGTACTTAGTTACCAGATGCAAGTCCTTATCATGAATGCAAATGCCCTGAATGGCAAAAATGGTGTTCAAACTCTCATGGGACATGAACCAACAATCCATGACTGTTGATGCTATTGGCATAACCAGCCGTCAGTGATGTAAACATGTTATCTACAGCAGTCAAAATAGTAGATAAAAGTATCGGGTACTTCAGTTTTAATTCTCCGCAAACAAATGAACCCCGGGAGTTCCCGGGAAATCACATGACATCAGGGTGATTCCATAGTGGGTGTAGAGGTGTGTTGATTTATTGTGTAATGTATTTATTGAAATAAAGAATCATATAAATTGATGAATGTGTTGTCGATCACTTCCGGTTGAGTGTGTGGTGGTGGACTGCTAGACTGATTGATGGATGCAATGTTTCTGGGCCCGGAAGGCCCTCAATGTCGTTGGAGTGTATATCCATATCTTGTGCTACTCGTATTATCTTGTGTATGTCCCATCTTTCTGCGCTCATCTTTGATGTATCCGAGGACCAGTTTGCGAAGTCAATGATATGCGGTTTTGGGTACATCTTGCTGCAAATATGCTTATCAACCGACCACGAAGTGAATCCCGATATCCCTATTCTGAAAATTGATGATCCAACCAGACCCAGGTCAGTGCTAAAAATTACGCGGTTTGTTTGTGGTGAATTAAAAATGAAGTACCAAGTATCGTAGGAAGAAATTATTGCTAGGAAGATTTCTTCACGGTAGTAAAAGGGACATGATCCAAATGGCATTAACAGTAACAATGAACATGAGAAAAATGAACAACTTGTTAACAAGAATTTCTCGCTAGCTACAAAATAACACAGCCGCATTTGCACACTGCACAAACACTGGGATTATGTTCACCCAAGGTGATAGTCTTCATGCCTCGGCCTTCCTGGCGTCAACTCTCCTCACCATCTTCCTTGCTCCTGTCTTCATCCTCCTCTACGTCTACCTCCTCGTCGCTGTCGGTCTCCGGGATGTTGTTGTCAATTCTGGATCTAATGGCTTTCAACCGGCGAGACAGAGATTTGAAATCAAATTTTGGGCGGGTGTCTCCAAAAGGATCCTACAAGTAAAAGACACAATATTGAATCTCTTACCAGAATGAACAAAACACAGAAATGCCAGGATAAGCACAAATATTCACAAAGTAGACAACAGGTTATTATGTCCTTTTTTGGCAGCAGATGACCAGATTCATCTCCTGGTGATGACTGCTTGGACTCTAATAAAAATTAAGAAAAAAAGATGGTGGTACTCAACCATGATACGGGTAGTGAATCACAAATCTAACTTTCTCGCACAAGGGCAAAAACCAAAAATTTGAAGGGCCTGTACACATGTTGAGTCCAGAACTCAGGTCATTCCCATAATGCTCCGTCCTCATCTTCAACAAACAGTGAAGAGTCCCAATCCTAATGGTACAAGTAGCAGTCTGATTGTGTGTCCGATTGTCCTTTCCTCCGAATCCTGAGTGTCGGCCAGATCCTCTGGTCACTCCCTGCAGCACCATTCTCTCCAGGCCATGGCGATCTATCTGTTCTTCCGCATTATACACATGACCCCAAAGGGTCCTGACCACATCTGCCTTATCGTGCACAGTTACACCACCGGGTGATGCAGACCCAGCCAATCTGTCCGCCTGCTCGTTTCCCACCAGACCAGCATGTCCTGGGGAAAGTGTGCACATGCTGCGTAAGTGAAAAATTTAATCGCAGTTGGCAAGTGAAAACAGGTGAAATATGTGACTGCCAGCACAAACATTCTAAATTAGAAAAGCTATTTACAAAAACACAAATGGCATGCGTGATTCTAATATACACACACACATCTGCACCCTTGCAGGTACTAGGGAGTTCGTGCATACTGCTGACATGCTCTTTGTGTAATCTATGTGGTGAAACTGGATCACTAATTGAGATACTGATGTGTAATGAAAGAGATCCTATACAGACCACATCTTCTTCTTCTTCTCTTCCTCCATTTACCTCAGTGAAGTGTTAGGGGGAGATGTAAGGATCTGTTATGACCTCTTTCTAATGCTGTTTGTAAGTTGGTATTCATTTCTCTAAAAGTTGTTCTTGATACCATCACCCAATTGTTTCTGTGGTCTACCCCTTGCCCTGTATCCATTATATTTCTTCAATTATTCTCATTCAACCCCATGTATGGCTAGGGTGATCAAATGGTTATTGCCAACTTGTTACATGTATGGCTAGGGTGATCAAATGGTTATTCTCATTCAACTCCATGTATGACTAGGGTGATCAAATGGTTATTGCCAACTTGTTACATGTATGGCTAGGGTGATCAAATGGTTATTCTCATTCAACTCCATGTATGGCTAGGGTGATCAAATGGTTATTCTCATTCAACCCCATGTATGGCTAGGGTGATCAAATGGTTATTCTCATTCAACTCCATGTATGACTAGGGTGATCAAATGGTTATTCTCATTCAACCCCATGTATGGCTAGGGTGATCAAATGGTTATTCTCATTCAACCCCATGTATGGCTAGGGTGATCAAATGGTTATTCTCATTCAACTCCATGTATGACTAGGGTGATCAAATGGTTATTCTCATTCAACTCCATGTATGGCTAGGGTGCTCAAATGGTTATCGCCAACGTGTTACTTGTATGACTAGTGTGATCAAATGGTTATTGCCAACTTGTTACATGTATAGCTAGTGTGATCAAATGGTTATTGCCAACTTGTTACATGTATGACTAGTGTGATCAAATGGTTATTGCCAACTTGTTACATGTATAGCTAGTGTGATCAAATGGTTATCGCCAACTTGTTACATGTATGACTAGTGTGATCAAATGGTTATTGCCAACTTGTTACATGTATGACTAGTGTGATCAAATGGTTATCGCCAACTTGTTACATGTATGACTAGTGTGCTCAAATGGTTATTGCCAACTTGTTACATGTATGACTAGTGTGCTCAAATGGTTATTGCCAACTTGTTACATGTATGACTAGTGTGCTCAAATGGTTATTGCCAACTTGTTACATGTATGACTAGTGTGCTCAAATGGTTATTGCCAACTTGTTACATGTATGACTAGTGTGATCAAGTGCCACTACTTACATTCATCTCCATGCCATCCAGGTGCTGTAGACTCTCACAGACCTGCAGGTAGTACTTGAAGTAATCTGGGAACGAGCTCTCCATCACCGCCCTGCAACAACAAAACCAACAACTCATTACAAGCAAAGGGTTGGTGCAGAAAAGCAAAGCAAGGATAGGGGAAACAGGAAGAAGCAATTGTCTCAATCAGCATTACTCTGAACCAGACTATATCATGAAACCAAACATATATTGATGTTTCTCCAACTATTACTGCAAATAGTCCCAGTATAAACCAAGCGATGCATGGAGGGCAAAGATCAGAAATGGAATAAAGTTAGTTGCATATTCTTTACAGGACATCGCAGTCAACCCCATCATTTTTTGGCTGTATGTGATCTCTTGGCAAGTTTACGTTCAGTACTTTGCCACTGCTTTCTGAACAACCGCCACTCACACCACTGTATGAAAAGCAACACAAAGCAATCTGCTGCCAAAAGGTCAGCAGCTGTGTTTCATGCAGATGTGGGATTATGAATAAAGACATAGGAGAACATTACTGTTGGTAGGTCACAGATTGAGCGTGTGTGACATCAGAAGGTGAGTGATGGTTTAAATGACCATGTGTTCACATGCGTACCACGCAAATTGGTATGATCAGGCATACCACCATGGTCGTTATTCCTTTTTTTTTTTAAGCACAGTGTAACAAACTAGCGCCTGTCAACATGGCCAGGTACCAGTAAAATAAACCAACATTCCAAGTACAAGTGGCATATTGTACAACCAATTGTACAAGTGTTCATCATGATCACATAACATGTCCATGCCCATCATAGCCCACCGGAAAGACTCCATTCTTTGCCAGTTCATCTGCCTCATGTATTTTAATGGTCATTCATTCATTCAGTAGCATGTCCTTTGCAGAACCTTGCTCCAATAACAACCTTCCGGGAAAACCCCTCGATCATAAGCAAGATGTCCCGCGTGCGAAACACCCAAATGGAGATCATCCGCCAAATCCTACACCCATCTTCTCTTTGGCCTGCCTCTTCCTCTCTTCCCAGGCATATATCCTTCCATTATTGTTCTCTCCAAACATTCATGACGTTTCAAGTGACTAAAATATTTCAATTTTCTTTGTTTTATCGTCTTTAGTAGCCAACCTTCTTCAATATTCAGCTCTTGCAGTATGGGTGCATTTATCCTTTTCTGTATCTGAGATATTCTTAGAACCTCTCTATAACATTTACATTCAAAGGCATTTATGCGCTGCTCAGCTTGTTTATTTTAATGCTCAGGCCGTCGTTAATGTCCTGTGTATACTTTCATTTTGGTCAGCCATTGTCCAGTCTTTCAGAAATCATTCCTGCTCTCTCCAAACCACTGATGTTGTATATGGCCAAAGTAATCATTTATCAATTCCAGTGCGGACGTCAGCATTACTTCTACTTCTTGCCTATTACTTATACTCCACTGGACTTATTTGTGCATGTGGATTCGCTTTCCCCATTACCAGTGTTTCTCGCCATCAGGCAAACCTACTCCAACTTCTGAGGTACGTGTAATTTATGTCCCCCAAGTCAAGGATGAGAAGTCAACAATTTAGTCCAACTGATGAAATATGCCAGGCAATAAATCATGCAACATACTGTTTGTGGTTTCTGCGTTCAAAGTAAATCAGCTTATGAAACTGCATATAAGTAACTTTTTCTTTTTCTGTTTTATCTTGTAGAAGTATATTTTTTTTTTTAAATCTTGACCCATGGCTATTCTGAGCAACTTCTGTAACATTTAAATTCCAAATCAAATTATCCTAGTTTTCTGCAGTGTTTGTAAGTTTTCTGCAGTGTTTGTAAGTTTTCTGCAGTGTTTGTAAGTTTTCTGCAGTGTTTGTAAAATGTTTATAATGCTTGTGAACTGGGTATCTGTTGATACAACAACAACGTCCCAGGACAGGAACCGTAGGAATGTGAAGTGGTAGGATCATTGCATTCTGTGAGTCATTAGTCATGGTTTCAACTTCACGGCAAAGAGTCACCCTATAATTACCCGTTTCTGTGCCAGTGAATATCACACAAAATGCTCTTCACTGTTTTATGTGAACAGTGGAATGAACAGACAGCAGTCCTGACAAATCAACAGCACTCACAGGCATACATGCATGAGGTCACTGTCAGAAAGCCAACATAACAGTCTGCCACTAAAATTACTGTTCATTATCGTTGGAAGTTCTTCTGCGATCATCCAGTCTCTTTTTTCGGACGTGATTTGCGCTGTGTCTGTTTACAGCAGAGCTGCGATACTTGTGCCTTAAGGCTGACACATCTGACTTCTGCGAGCATTTGTTGACTAAGTTAATCTTCCCAGGATCGTTGGAAGTGACAGTGACTAGAAAACCAGCAGTTTCACACACATTACTGCAATTAGGCAAAACCAGCTAGTCCGCCATTTTTCCCAACATGCATTTCACAATACAAACAACCGGGGATAGATACAAAAGCATTTCACATGAAACCCACAGTTCAGTTTTGCATCACACACTCAATTTCAGTAGCTGGCTAACAGAACCATGCACTACCAGTTCGACTTGAGGAATATGCATACGCAAACTGTAGCCAGAAGCAAAAACACTCCAGAGGCCTTAACAGCTCAACAGCCTATCTGGATCAAAAGCCATGCCTGAATGCACGGAGGACTTGATGGACAATCCTTCCCTCCTACAACGAACAACAAGAGCTGGTATCGAACCTGCGCTCATGTCACTGGCATCGTAACAACCTAGCCACTACACAAGCATGCCTACACTGTTCCTGCACATTCAGATCACTTACCTCAAGGTATCAGGAATCCTAATGCCTCCTTCGATCATATCGCAGACTGCCACCCGCAAGGTTTCATGCTGAATGATGTCATTGTAATGTTTGGAATCACCAGATGTGCGTTCCTAAAATAAACACATTGAAAACATATATAATAATCTTCAGTCTTCTGCTTCTTCGCCCGCTCCTACATTGTGTTTGTTTATCTTCTATGTTGGATAGAGTGAGTGTTGATTTCCTCATTTTGTGTTAAATGATTTTCATGTAGGATTCTTAGAATCTAAAGATAAGAATAGAGAGCTCTCAAAATGCCACTTAGCGGAATTTTTGTGTGTGTGACGGTATAGAGCACTTAGTTGACTTTGTTGTGGTGGTATAGGTCACTTAGTTGAACTGTTTGTTGTGACTGTATAGGCCACTTAGTTGAATCGTTCACTGGGACTCTATAAGTCATAAGATATAGGCATAGCATATACAAGGAAATGGCATTTTGTATACTGTATTTGACGAACAATAAACAATTCCTTTAATATAGTGAGGCATTAGCAATTATCCTGACTGTGTTACCAAGGAAATCCCCTGTGTCAGACTAAGAAACAGAGTGAGAATGGCAACATGGAATGTGAGAAGTTTGTATGAGGGAAAGCTTAAAGTAGTGTGTGATGAGATTGAGAGGTTAAACATTCAAATTTTAGGAATTAGTGAACATCGCTGGAGCGGCAAGGGACATTTTACAACTGAAAATGGAAGTATTTTCATTTATTCTGGTAGAGATGTCGGAGGCCAGAGTGGAGCGGCATTTTGTTTAGATAAGACAACTGCAAAAGCTTTAATGGGATATAATCCAGTTAGTGATAGAATCCTCACTATTAGACTTAAAGGCCGTCCAAAAAACACAACTCTCATACAGATATATGCACCTACTTCAACAGCAGAGGAGGACGAAATTGAAGATTTTTACAACACACTACAAGACACATTAAATAAGGTTGGTCATAATGACATAGCAATAATAATGGGAGATTTTAATGCAAAAGTGGGTGCAGGAAGAGCTGACAATGAGAGACACGTTTTAGGAAAATTTGGATTAGGAAATAGAAATTATGCAGGTGACAAATTAATTGAATTTTGCACAGAAAATGAGTTAACGATAGCCAACACACTTTTTAAACAACATCCAAGAAGACTCTTCACATGGAAGTCTCCAGACAGTTTTACCAAAAATCAGATAGATTATATTTTAATACAAAGAAGATGGAGATCAAGCATAACATCTGCAAAAACCCTACGAAGTGCAGACTGTGATACAGATCATCAGTTATTAGAAGCAGATCTGAAATTAAAACTCAAAAAGCTTTCCCGAGGACCAAGGCCACTTCGTTTTGATCTCACAAAAATACCAGACGCATACAACATAGAAGTTACATAGAAGTTAGTAATCGCTTTGGGGTCTTGATGTCTGTACAAGAAGAAATGACACCTGATGAACTGGCAGTACAAGCTAGAGATATCTTGATAACTGCAGCCAGAGATTTCATTCTGACCAAGAAAAAGCAACTTAAGCCATGGATTACATCAGACACGTTAGAATTAATAAAACAACGAAGGGAGCTGAAACAGAAAGGAGATGAATCTGATAGCAGGATGAAGTATAAATCTTTAACTCGAGAAATAAGAAAGAACACAAGAAAGGACAAAAATCAATATATTCAAGATTGTTGTACCAGAATAGAGCAATATCATAAGGCTGGAAGAGATTATGAAATGTTCAAAGAAATGAAGTTATTGACAAGAAATGTTCAACCTCAATTGAATGTTATCTGTGACAAGATGGGAAATACCTTAACAGAATCTAGACAAATTCTAGAAAGATGGCAGGAGTACTGCAGTAGAATGTATGATATGAGTGACAGTGAGGATATGAACGAGATACATGAGCCAATGACAGCAGAGACAGAACCTGAACCCTCATTAGATGAAATTGCTTGGGCTATAAGGAACCTGAAAAATGGTAAATCACCTGGATGTGATGAGATACCAGCTGAACTAATTAAAGCGGGAGGAGAAGAAAGCATACACATATATCATGCATTATGTACAAAGATTTGGAAATATTGTATATGGCCAAAAGATTGGAAGAGAACTATCTTCATTCCAATACCAAAAAAGGGCAACCTGAAATTATGCACCAACTATAGAACTGTTGCCCTGATCAGTCATGCAAGTAAAATTCTACTAAAAGTCATAATGCGAAGACTTAGTAAGAAAATGGAAGAAGAGATTAACGTGGTTCAAGCTGGATTTAGACAAGGAAGAGGAACAAGAGATCACATATTCAACATGCATTTCTTCTTCTTCTTCTTCGTTCATCCGGAGTTTTTTTTCGGATGTGATTGTGCCTGTTTACAGCAGAGCTGCGTTCTTGCGCCGTTAGGCCGACACATCCGACTTCTGCGGGCATTTGTTGACCGGGTTAACCTTCCCGGGGCAACATGCGTTTAATAACAGAGAAGTGCAGAGAATTTAATGTAAACCTATTCTCATGTCTTGTGGATTATTCAAAGGCATTTGACTGTGTACAGCATCAGAAACTTTGGGAAATCATGAGGAATATGGGCTTTCCATCACATGTAGTACATCTCATAAAAATGCTATATCTAGACCAACAAGCAGCAGTTAGAATAGATGGCGAGACATCAGATTGGTTTGACATCAAGCAAGGAGTCCGTCAGGGCTGCGTGCTGTCACCGTATTTGTTTAACCTGTACGCCGAAAATATAATGAGAAATGTAAGAGATGATATAAACAGGGAGCCATATGATGCCCTAAATATCGGCGGTCATGACATACCAGAGATTCGATATGCTGATGATACAGTATTACTATCCACAACACAGAATGGCATAGAAAACCTAATAGCCTCAACACAATTGAATAGTGAAAATCACAACTTGTATCTTAATATAGCAAAAACTAATATAATGCATACAGATAAAACTACTATGGAGAAAGAAATATACATTAATGGGAGAAAATTGGAGGTGGTGGAAAATTTTGAATATCTTGGGTCATTGATTACCAATAATGGTGACACAATGAAAGAAATTAAATGGCGACTATCCATTGCTCTTCAAAGACTAAAACAGATGAATAAATTATGGAGTGAGACAGACAGAACTACACAAATTAGATTTTTAAGAGCATGCATCTTTCCCATTGCAACATACGCCTGTGAGACATGGACACTTACTAAACAAGCTGAACAGCGCGTGAATATCATTGAATATAAATGTTATAGACGAGTTATAAGAATATCTTGGGTAAAGAAAAGAACAAATGCATCCATACTTCAAGAGTTGAATATTGAGGAGGGATGGCTATTAAAGACGATAAAACAAAAAATTGAAGTATTTTGGTCACTTGAAACGTCACGACAGTTTGGAGAGAACAATAATGGAAGGACATATGCCTGGGAAGAGAGGAAGAGGAAGGCCAAAGAGAAGATGGGTGCAGGATGTGGCGGATGATCTCCAGATGGGTGTATCAGACGCTGGACATCTTGCTTGTGATCGAGAAGTTTTCCGGAAGGTTGTTATGGGAGCGAGGTTCTGCAAAGGACACGCTACTGAATGAATGAATGAATTAGCAATTAGGCAGTTCCAGCCAGGTTTGTGCAAACAGAAAGAGTTTATATATATATATAACTGCAGAATGCACCTGATGAGATACAGCGAAATATGCCAGGCAATAAATCATGCAGCATATTGTTTGCGGCTTCTGTGTTTAGATTCACCAAGTGAATACATTAAGAATGTTATTGAAAATACAAGTGTTTTATTATTATATTGCCTTCATTGTAATGTAGAGATGTAGACAAATGAAAGTGGTCTCATATTGACTTCTAGACTCTGCCCAAACCCACTTCAAAACTTCTCCCACACCCAGCTACTTTAAAACTTCTCCCACACCCAATTACTTCAAGACTTCTCCCACATACATACAATTACTTCAAAATGTCTCCCACACCCAATTACTTCAAAACTTATCACACACACACACACAATTACTTCAAAACGTCTCCCATACCCAATTACTTCAAAACCCCCCACATGCAATTATACTCAAAACTTATCCCACACACAATTACTTCAAAACTTCTCTCATACACAATTACCAAACCCTCCCACACTCAATTATATTTCAAAACTTCTCTCATACAACTCACTTCTAGACCCCCCACACATTTAGTTCTAACTTCTCCCACACCTAATTACTTCAAAACTTCTCTATCACACATTTCTATCTCACTCACTTCTAGACTTCTCCACCATCCCAAATACTTAAAAATATCTACCACACACAATTACTTCTCCTCTTTTACGACCTTTCTGATTTTCTTCTAGACTTTACCCACACAAACATGCCATGTCTCTAAACTTCTTCCTCACTGCTTTCTGGACCTCTTCCTCATTTGTTCCTAGACTTCAACACTCAATCACCTCACAATATTTCTCACACACACCCACTCCTTCTAGCCTCTCATTTTCTTCCAGACTTCAGCCACACCCTCACTTATCCCACACATACTCACGCACATGTTTAAACCCTGGCTCATTGTGGTAAGGTTTCTCATTCATCAGAGACTGGATGGAGATAAGAACTGTGGACAGAGTTTGTGCGGGACTCCAGGATGGGCCTGCCCAGGTCCTGCAGACAAAAGATGACACAAACATTAGCCTGTAACATACACATCAAACAAACATGACTATTTAATAGCACTGACTGCAGTAAGAGAGTGAACCATTTAGTAACAAAGGACCGCGAAACTCTCCCTCACTTTAATCCAATTCATCATGCAAGTTATTCTTCATCCAACTCCACATTGTCAAAGAACATTCTGAGCCAAAATAAGCCTTACCAGCCATCTTAGAACTCAGGGCTCCATATTTTAACCCCACTGGATGAAATAAATGGTCATCGTCAATCTTGATGGACAAACAACAACAATAAAGGACCCCTCTACACACCCCCTCTGTAGCGAAGGGGTTATGAACGCAGTCCGTAATCCTGCACACCGCGTTTGAAACACAGCTGTGGGCGATTTGGTAGTAGACTGTCTTGGGTTGGTTTTTATCAAATAGTAAGAATGCCAGTCATTCAGAAAGCAATGGTAAACTACTGAACATAAACTTGTCAAATAATCACAAACAGCCAAAAAATACTGGGGTTGACTACGACTTCCTGTAAAGGATATGCAACTAACTACACACACATGTAGCACCTCAACACTCTTTTTCTCATTGCAAATTGCATCTTTTTATTGGTCAGTATGTTTATCATCTTGCAAGAGTGGTTCACCATAGCGATTCTTTTTCCAATCTCTTCAAGGCATCTCTCATCAGATGTTATGACTGTTCTGAGATAATTGTAGATTCACTAGTTTAAGAATATTCCCATTTATTTGTGTATTTTATTTTTTTTTGCATATCCTTTACAGAACATTGCCGTCAACACCAGCAATTTTCAGCTGCTTTTGATGTCTTGACAAAATTAGTCAATGAAGTGAAAGAATAAAAACTCATATCCTAAAATGAAATGAAAGAATAAAAAACTCTTACCCTAAAATGAAGTGAAAGAATATAAAAAACTTACCCTAAAATGCTTAGACAGACTTTGCCATTCTTGTAAAGGTTAGGGTTGAACCGGACTGTTCCGCTGCCGGTTGTCATGAGCCGGACCCGCGGAGGACTTATTGGATAGTCTGCAGGGAAGCGAATCAGGAAGTAGAAAAACCCACCTTCATATGGCGTGTCGAATGGTCCAGTCAGCAGAGCATGAATCTGAAAGTGTAAGAGTAGGTGATTAATGGGGGTGTTGGAAACTATGGGAGATCATGGTTATATAGTGTCTACCTATGGAAGGGGATGGGTGGATGGGGAAGAGGGAATATGAGTGAGAGAAAGAGGGAGGGAGGAAGGATAGTCTGTGAAACAGAGAAAGAGAGGGGAAGGGTAGTTTGAAAGTGAGAGTGGTTGTGAAAGGGAGAGAGTGAGAAAGATCGTGCACGTGTGCGTGAGTGTGCGGTGGGGGGAATAATTATAGATAGAAAGTTGCGGAGGGGGATTTGGAGAGTGACAAAGAAAGAGGAGCTACTAGATAAGGGAAGGAGACAGAGTGAGAGAAAGGTGGGGAAATAGGGGAAAGACAGTGAGATTAAGTAAGAAAGATATTAGGAAAAGGAGGGGGGGGGGGGTGAGAGTGAGTAAGAAAAAGATTAAGAGAAAGGGGCAGGGATAGAACACAGAGAGAGAGAGAGGGGAGGAATAGAACAGAGAGAGAGAGAGACAAGGAGAGGGGTAGTAATTGAGAGTTAGAGAGAAGGGAGAGACGTGAAGAGCAAGAAAGACAGAGAGGAGGGAGAGATAGGAAGAGAGACAGAGAGAGATGGAGGGAGGGGGATAGTTATAGAAAGACAGGAGAATGAACAGGAAGATATAGAAAGAAATGGAGAGTAAAAATAAAAGCTAAGAGGGACTGTGGGAGAGAAAGATAGAGTAAGAAAGGGGGAGGCGAGAGATTACGAGAGAGAGAGAGAGAGAGAGAGAGAGAGAGAGAGAGAGAGAGAGAGAGAGAGAGAGAGAGAGAGAGAGAGAGAGAGAGAGAGAGAGAGAGAGAGAGAGAGAGAGAGAGAGAGAGAGAGAGAGAGAGAGAGAGAGAGAGAGAGAGAGAGAGAGAGAGAGAGAGAGAGGAGAGAGAGAGAGAGAGAGAGAGAGAGAGAGAGAGAGAGAGAGAGAGAGAGGAGAGAGAGAGAGAGAGAGAGAGAGAGAGAGAGAGAGAGAGAGAGAGAGAGAGAGAGAGAGAGAGAGAGAGAGAGAGAGAGAGAGAGAGAGGAGAGAGAGAGAGAGAGAGAGAGAGAGAGAGAGAGAGAGAGAGAGAGAGAGAGAGAGAGAGAGAGAGAGAGAGAGAGAGAGAGAGAGAGAGAGAGAGAGAGAGAGAGAGAGAGAGAGAGAGAGAGAGAGAGAGAGAGAGAGAGAGAGAGAGAGAGAGAGAGAGAGAGAGAGAGAGAGAGAGAGAGAGAGAGAGAGAGAGAGAGAGAGAGAGAGAGAGAGAGAGAGGAGAGAGAGAGAGAGAGAGAGAGAGAGAGAGAGAGAGAGAGAGAGAGAGAGAGAGAGAGAGAGAGAGAGAGAGAGAGAGAGAGAGAGAGAGAGAGAGAGGAGAGAGAGAGAGAGAGAGAGAGAGAGAGAGAGAGAGAGAGAGAGAGAGAGAGAGAGAGAGAGAGAAGCTAAAGAGGTGTTTTATACAATGCCAAAATAATGTAGATATTTATTTTTAAAACATGAGACACCAAAACAGTGGTAGTTAGTTCAATCCCCAGTAACGGCAGTAGATCAGTGCAGATTTAGGGCTGACCCACTCTCGTCACACAGGCACTAGAGATTTTTCTGGTAATGAAAGGTGCTGGTCATCCCATGTCATTAAGTTGTGAGCTAGTATATACGAAGGGCTAATGACAGGATTGACTGGATACCTTTCTTTACACATAAACTGTCTTTGCCATGCCAAAGTTGTGAGATGCAGGATTAAAAATGGCACCAGTCGACTGTGGAGATGCCCAAGAGGTATACAATAAGAATAAGTTAAGAGACTGACATAAGGTATACACAGAGAAGAAGGTAGGAAACACTTAGAAGGCGTGCACAGAGAAGGTAAGACACTAATAAAAGGTGTGCACAGAGAAGGTAAGACACAAATAAAAGGTGTGCACAGAGAAGAAGGTAAGACACAAATAGAGGGTATGCACAAAGGAGAAGGTAAGAGATACCTAGAAAGTATACACAAAGAAGAAGGTAAGAGACACTAACAAGGTATGCAGAGAAGGTAAGAAACACTCAGAAAGTATGCACGGAGTAGTAGGTAAGAGACACTTGGTATGCACAGAGAAAAGGTAAGACACAGAGAAGGTAAGACACTAATAAAAGGTGTGCACAGAGAAGGTAAGACACAAATAAAAGGTGTGCACAGAGAAGAAGGTAAGACACAAATAGAGGGTATGCACAAAGGAGAAGGTAAGAGATACCTAGAAAGTATACACAAAGAAGAAGGTAAGAGACACTAACAAGGTATGCAGAGAAGGTAAGAAACACTCAGAAAGTATGCACGGAGTAGTAGGTAAGAGACACTTGGTATGCACAGAGAAAAAGGTAAGAAACACCTAGAAGGTATATAGAGAAGGTAAAAGACACTCAGAAGGTATGCACAAAGTAGAAGGTACAGACAATTCTCACCTTTGTGATATTATTTGGGTCAGGCATGACACACAGACCTGGAGGAGGGTCTGAATATATGGCCAGGATGTCACTGTGGGAAAAAAATTGTCCAATCAAATTACCATCAATCAATCACCATCATATCTTTAAGATGCTTGTAGAAGGTACTACTTTTCAACATAAGTTTACTAATCAGCATCTGCATCTGCTATTCTAAACACTTCTAACGTCATGTACAAATGATCTAACAGTAAGGATCAAATAAAGCGATGGGCTGGATAATTTAAGGAGCTACTAAATAGACCAAACCTAAAAGACTCCCTCCAGATATCCAGCGTGCAGAGTGGAGTTGGATATCAACTAAGAGAAACCATCTAAAGAAGCAATTAGAAAGGCCATTAAATTTCAGAAGAATGGAAATCTGCTGGTCCACATGGTATCCCAATAGAAGCTATTAGGCAATATAAACACATCAACAAAGCTACTGCACAATTATTTAGGAGAGTGGGAGACTGAAGAAATACCAGCAGACTGGAGAGAAGGATATCTGGTGAAGATGACATAGAAATTAAATCAGCGTGTGAAAATTATAGCGGAATAATGTTATTTTCAGTTCCTGGAAAAACATTAAGCGGGATCATTTTGGAGTGATGCCAATGACAAATAACTAAGCAGAATTCTGATTATGGAGACATATGAAGAAGATGATTAATATCCTGTCAGAAGTAAAGCAAAGAAAACTGCTCAGAACAACAGGAGTAACTTAGTGTGGCCAACTCTTACTGCATGATGTCCATTAAAGAATTACAGAAAGCAACATACTTGGCAAGTGACTAAAAAAAGTGAACCAAGATCAATTGCCCAGTTGTGGAAAAGCCTGTCACTGCAGAAATATACAGCACTGAAATGAGCATAGGACAGACTAGCACTGGTAAAGCATGATTATGAATATTCAAAACCAGAACAGGGATAGATAACTTAACGATTCACAGAGGTTGCGTTTGTCACTCCTTATGTTATCTGTAAAGACTTTTGCTTGTCTTAAACTTCACCTACTACATCTATTTTTTTTGGGGGGGGAGCTCGCTTACTTGTTTTGAACTTGTTTTGAAGTGTAGTTCATACACGTACATCTATATCTAGTGCACCAGACTGATTTTTGCGTGTGGATTAGTTTCCCCTATTACCAGTGTCCCTTGCCATCAGGCGAACCTACTCCAACTTCAGAGACACTTGTAATTTAAGTCAAAGATGAGAAGATTTAAAGATGAGATTTTAGTCCAACTGACTGGTGTAGGGGTTGGACCTGTTACCTCGGTATCAGCACACCGGATGTTTAAGAATGAGCGCCCTTACCCATTCAGCCATGCTAGCCTACTACATCCATACGATACAATACATCTTTGGTTACGCAGACAGATGGGACACCCGCCTAGTAGTTTATATCAAACCATTCCAACTACTCACTTTGGTTACCTCTAAATGACACCACGCCGTGTCTATATCAAACCATTCCAACTACTCACTTTGGTTACCTCTAAATGACACCAGCCTAGTAGTCTATATCAAACCATTCCAACTACTCACTTTTTGATGCGGCGAATGCAGGCCGGAGAGGGAGGAGTCATAACTTCGTTATCTGTCGGATCATCAGGGTCCCACTTGGCATTCAAGAAATCCGACACGGCCCCCAAATTTTCAGCGCCTTCGTTGCCAGTCTCCAACACCACGCTTTTATCGTCCAACGGGTCTGCTTTTGTGCTTAAGTGATCTGTGCTTGTGCTTGGCTGCGGTACTGGGTCACTGCCATTTGACAAATAGGCAGGTTTGATGGATGACATCTGAGCAATGTCCTGTACCCACGCTAGTCATAAGAAGACACAAGTAAATTAATGAGTTGTACTATTCAAGAAATTATTCAAATTAAACACATACAGCGAAATGTGCCAGTCAACAAACTGTGAAATAATGCCTTAATTATGCCTTTATTATAATCTTCTGCTTCTTCAGTGTTCCGAGCCATTGAGGTTCTTTGCTGCAGATACAATCCGTCTCCATTCATCTCTCAGGTTGACCTTCTCTTGCCAGTCGTTGATTCCAAGTGCTTGAAGGTCTGTATATATGTTATCTCTCCCCATCTTCTTGGTCTACCTCTGGGTCTACGGTCATTTATTTCCTTTGTGTAAGCAAGTTTTGTTTCCCTATTGTCTTCCATTCTTTCTATATGCCCAGCCATTGTAGTCTATTAGCCTTCATGATACCAGTGATTAGCGGGGACTTAAACAGATCATAAATGTCTTTATTACTTCTTTTTCTCCACTCTCCACTTTGTGTATCTCTAATGGGTCCAAAGATGCGTCTTAAAACTTTGTTCTCAAAGATTTGTAACAAGGCTTCGTCTCCTTTCGTTGTACTCCAGGTTTCAGAGCCATACAGCACAACGTGCCTGATCACTGTTTTGTATATTGAGATTTTGGTGTTACGAGATAGTGCATTTGATTTTAGTAGATGTTGCAGTGCATAATGTAGTTATAATGCCTTCATAAATAACAAAATTAGGTACCTGTCCTTAAACAATGTCAGAAAGCAACACCAGCCACTATATTATACTAGGCACTTTGCTCAGTTGCTTGCTTTTGCTTTCTGAACAACTAATACA
This sequence comes from Cepaea nemoralis, assembly GCA_014155875.1. Classification (NCBI taxonomy): domain Eukaryota; kingdom Metazoa; phylum Mollusca; class Gastropoda; order Stylommatophora; family Helicidae; genus Cepaea; species Cepaea nemoralis. The sequence goes on from JACEFZ010013212.1 coordinate 329,741, forward strand.
CATACACAAAATAAACAAGGTGGCCTGCTACAAAATCGTCTACAGCTTATTTGAAACATTCAAATCGGTATGACGGGGAACTGTAAAACTATCACACATCAAATTTACCCAGAACCAGGAGTAACACAATCCAGGATGTAAATTGCCATACATGTTCAACCATTAGTTTGATATTACATTATAACATGTATTAAATAATGTTAATTAGCAAAAAGAAGACACAGATTATGTCACAAGGTGTACAAGGGGTACTGTCAATCTTTATTGACGACGATGGTAGACCATTTTACATATCTAGGATCAGTGGTAAATAGCAAATTATCCCTAGATCAGGAAATCAACATCCGGATTTGTAAGGCAGCAACAACAATGAACAGGTTAAGAAAAAGAGTGGGAGAACAGGGAGCTTACTGCCAAAACAAGAGTCCTTGTCTATCAAGCCTGTGTCCTTAGTACTCTTCTTTATGGCAGTGAAACCTGGACAACTTACTCACACCAAGAGAAACGTTTAAACAGCTTTCACGTGCTGTGTCTGCAAAGAATTCTTGGTATTAAGTGGCAAGACAAAATCACAAATACTGAAGTATTGGAAAGATCAGGTTGTGTGACAGTTTATTCCATGCTCAGTCTTCGTAGACTTAGGTGGATAGGACATCTTAGGAGGATGGATGATGGTAGAATACCAAAGGATATCTTTTTTGGTGAATTACAGATGGGTAAGAGATCTCAGGGTCGGCCTCTACTACAATACAAAGATGTGTGTAAGCGGGACATGATTGATACAGGCATTGATAATGCACAGTGGGAGCAAGTCGCCGCTGAACGTGTTGCGTGGAGGGCAAAGATCAGAAATGGAATAAAGACAAAGAAGAAAATTATTGCAGATAAGCGTGTGAGACGCAAGATGGTGCATGATGGTGGAAATGACCACGTGTTCACATGCACCCACTGTGAATGAACATTTACAGCGCAAATTGGCCTTATCAGTCACATTCGCTACCCCCAGGTAAAAGTTATTATGCCTTTTTAAAGCACAAACTATCGTCTGTCAAGACGGCAAGGTGCCAATGAAATAATGTTAACAAATAAATGGCAAATGTTACCTGCTGTTTGAATTGTCCAATAATTTTCTTAGCCCTTATTAGCAACAGCAACAAAAGAGAGAAAAAGTGATAAGATCATGAATTATGTTCAGTTTTTCTACCTCTGCTCATAATCCAGTAATGGGTTCTACAGGCAGGAGCAAGGAATCATCATAACAATCACGTTAAACATCCTTGTATTTTACAGGGCAAAACATCACCCTTTCTTTGAGTGTACTATAAATAATGTTGTGGACATATTTTCTCAGTTTTGACATTTAGCCTGGACAGCGATATATTTAGACTGCTCTTTGTTATTTCCAACCATCTTGCGTTGAAATATGAATGATCTGTAAAAATAGGGTTAAAAATATGACTGATCTAGCAGGTCCGCATGGTCGAATGGGTAAGAACGCGCATGTTTTAAATATTGTCTATATATGCTAATAATATTAGCAATGTCAGTCGTCATTCGCACTGCGAGCGCTAAGTCGCATTATCCCGTCAAGAAGCCTGATACGCGGGAAAATGTCACGTGGAAAGTCGAACAACAAGAAACATGCGGTTTCCAAGATGTGCAGCGTGGGATCCGACAAGAAGAAGAAGAATGTGGAGAGCCTACCTGCTAACTGCATCAAAGAGCCTGATAATTCAGCTATTACTGAAGCTACCACGAGGGAGAAGAACGACAGCCCAACACAGACAAGAATCAAGACAACAGAGAAGATGGAGGAGAAAGACACCAGAGCCGGGAACACTGACTCAAAAACAGTCCGATGGGTTGTCAAGCGGATACAAGTGGAGCTGACGGACGAAGAAATCCTGAAACAGCTATGAGAAGAGAATCCTCACATAAGATTCATGAAGGCGGAGCGGCTCCTCACCTACTCCAAGATACCTACAACCTTGGCGGTGGTGATATCGGTGGGCAGAGATATGCCGATAACAGTATCAATCAACAACAGAATGCAGCAGCCAGAGATTTCATCCCTAAAGTCAACCAATGCTCCAGATGTCAGAGGGCCGGCCACAGCAGAGCAATATGCCGCAGTAATACGGAAATCTGCCGTTACTGCGCCGATCACCACGCCTTCAAGGAGTGTCCGCTGGCCAAGCTGGACACGGACTTCAGAGCCCCTAACAACAAAAGAAAGTGTGCCAACTGCCTGGGCAAGCATGGAGCAAGATACTTGGGCTGTCCGCAACGACACAGAGACGCCTTAAAGATCGCAACTACCACGAAGACATCAGTCAAGGAAGCAATGCGAAGGGGCGAGACAGCCACGGGTATAGCACAAGCCGAAAGAGAAAGAGAACAACTTCAAAAACAGATAGACGAATTGAAGAGACAAGTCATGGCACTGCTGACGCCGACCCCGAATAACGACAACGAAAAACTACTGGCGGAAATGAAGGAGATTTAGCATAACATCAAGCAAGAAGTAGAACATATGGCACTGATTAAGAAGGAGAATGAAGAGATCCTACAAACCATTAAATCAGAGCAAGAACTACAGAAAGCTGAAATGGAAATACTCTGAAACAAAACAACAGAAGACGAACAAGAAATTACAGAGAAATCACAGGATGAAAACCAAGAGACCGAGCCTGAACCACAAGCGAAAGCCAGCAGCCCATCCACGATGCCCGAAACATTCAAAGGGAAGCCAATATCCCACCAGACATCCGAAGAAAACCGAGATGAGCACCCTGAAGACGGCATGAAGGACGTCCGGAGGCCAGGAATATTGTTCCCTGAGATAACGAGGCAATACAAACTCAAGTGCGAGGAATACAGAAAGCGCATGGAAGAAAAAGAAACCCAACGGGAAACCAATGCCCTGCCGTACCGCCACAATGCCAGATATAAAACTCGCAGATGAATACACATGGCAATACTACATTGAAGACGGAGAAATCATCCCATGGCTGAGCTGAGGAAGCAAGCAAAAGACAGCAAGAACTCAAACGTGGGAAGCGGACTGAAAGAAAGTGCAAGGAGGCATATCACATCGAAAAGCTTCTACAGTTAATTCACAATTGAGAAGACAAAAATACCAAATAAAAAGTCCTTTTAAGGACTGCAACCAGTCAAGCCAGGAGCCTGCGCCAACAAAGAAAACCACAAGAGGAAACATGCACAAAAGACAGCCGCCGACCAATCCCACTACTGATGTCACAGACACAAACGCTACATAACCAGTCCGAGATAGGACTCACAAGACAAGAATTAGGGTGAATGAACCTACAAAAACCACGGACCTCAACAATAACCACAGCTGAAAGAAGCAGGTTGAACGAGGCCAAATTTGGAATTTTTGTTTATAAACCAACCAACCAATGTCGGTTGTCGTTCTTCGTGAGAGGTCATGTTTGGGGGTGTAACCATTTTTCCCGTAAATTTTTTAGCGACCAAACAGTGACTTCCGGTTTGTAACCATGCTTGCTTATGACCTCATGTATTCAAAAACAGCGTGGCATATGTCACGGGAAACCACTCTAATAATTGCGGTAGTGGTCCGCCTGCTAAACTGCAAGCGTTTGCCGTTGAGAAACTGTCTTCTCTTGAATTTCTTGAAGTTTATTTATCAATAGTAAGCTAATTTGTCTTATAACTCCTGTATTTTAAACCAACCTTGACTTTTTGAATTCTCCATACAATTTTACATATATGTGAAGAGTTTCAACAACGCTGGCTTTTGCTAACGTTCAGGAAAAAATATTTAGCACAACCACGAAAATGAGATATGGCAGTCATAACAAATACTTCAAGATAGTAGCGCCCATGCAATAGTACTAAACTATAGCGGACCTGTATTTATTTATAATTAGAACTGGCAATTTAACTACTAAAATTAAACACAATACAAGTTTCATTTGTAGCAGTAATTTATCTGTGTACTTGTATAATTTTTCAGCATTTGACACACCTGAAAATAATTTTGAAAGCCAGTTTTCAGACCCGTTTTTAAACCTGTAAATAGTGTAAGGAGTATTTTGTTCTTAGCAGTGCAACAGTACATAATTATTTAAATACAATACAGTGAAATAAGTTGTGTGTTTTTTTAAGTTAGTATTTAATTATTAATTGCTCACTTTTAGATACAGAACAGTGTAATTATGGAGCAGAGGTAGAAATCAATTATTAGCGAAAGAGACTACTTAATTTATGCAGCAGTTACAAACTTATTTACTTACATTAATGCATGATATTTAATCAACAAAAGCTCCCCCAATGTGTCTCCACCTTGCCGTGGTGGGAGAGCTTGCGTGTCCCATTGACCCTATGTGCTTGTCGATGGATGAAAACTACATATCAGACAGCTTATGGGATAGAGGCCAGACTGTGTTGTGTTGTTTGTCCATCAAGAATGATGATGACCATTCATTTCATCCAGTGGGGTTGAAGGTATGGAGCCATGGGTTCTAAGATGGCTGATAAGGCCTATTTTGGCTCGAAATGTTCTTTGACAATGTGAGCAAGAAATGCTTGGCGTTTCTGGAGGAGGATTTCCTGCAGTGGTTTTTCTGTCCTGCCTTTTCTTCACAGCTCTTGCAGTCCTGGTTGCCTCACATATGCCTCACTGCACCTTTGCGTAATGATGCACGCCACGAATTTCGGTCTCTGGCTGCAGCCTCCCAGGTGTCATGATGAATTCCAAAAGCCTTCAGTGAAATTTTCAGAGTCTTTAAAGCGTTTCCTCTGGCCACCTTGGGAGCGTTTACCACAACGCAGTTCGCTGTAAAAAATTTGTTTAGGGAGCCTGTGATCTGGCATGCGAGTCAAGTGACCAGCCCAGCGAATCTGATTCTTCATCAGTAGAGTGTGGATACTGGGCATGGATGCTCCTTCTAGGACTTCAGTGTCTGGAATCTTGCCTTGCCACTTAATCTTCAGTAGCTTCCTTAGGCAGACTGTGTGGAAGTGGTTTAATTTCCTAGCGTGTCGCTGATAAACAGTCCAGGTTTCACAAGCATATAGCAGTGTGGATAATACAACTGCTTTGTAGACTTTTAGCTTTGTTTGCAGGCTTATTCCAGTTCTGTCCCATACATTCTTGTACAGTCTGCCAAAGGCCGCACTGGCCTTGGAGATTCTTGCACTCACTTCGTCATCAATTGTGGCAGCTTGTGACACAGTGCTGCCAAAATAGGTGAATTTGTCCACAACACTTAGTCTATGATCATTCACTTTGATATTCAGCACAGTGTGATTGTTCCCTGGAGCTGGCTGGTACATAACTACAGTCTTCTCCAAGTTGATATTGAGCCCAAAGTTGGCACAGGCATGTGAGAAAGCTGAAACATTATGTTGCATGTCCGCCTCTGAGTTGGCGTACAGAGCGCAATCATCAGCAAACAGGAGCTCTCTGACGGTGTCGCTGTTAATTTTGGTTTTAGCTTTCAGCCTTCTGAGATTGAGGCCAGACTAAGAGAGACACAACCTGCTGCTCTGCAGGTAGACTGAGGATAGCAGTCAAAAATATAAATCAGGCGCACGATGGCAGAAGTCCTTGGTCCAGACACATACTCTAAGGCTCTCTGTCGAGGGTTGAGGCTGAACACCTCTTAAGCCATAAACCCTCGGATGTGAGACCCGGGCCGATACCCATCTACCGAAAAACAGAGGTGAGATACTGAGCACGCTGCATGCCCAGTTCTGATACTTGTTCGAAGGCTCTCAGCTGGGGGATATGAGGGATCCCCGGATGAGAAGGCCTGGCCGTTTCCTGTTCACTGCTGCACGGATGTAAGATGCTGAGCCGGCAGCACATGTAGCCTACCTCGTGAGCAAGTACTAAAAGGTAGAAAAAGTTAGTTAGTTAGTCGACAGATCATCCTCGTTGCACATCGGACCATTCAGTCCATAAGTGCTCGGATCCCCTCCTCAGCAAATCCCGCAGCGTGTAGCGGCTAACGACGCCAGTTCTGTGTTGGTTTATCAATCTTCTTTGGCTTCCTGCGTAGTGTTCTTGTTTGGCCACCCCTCTTTTAATTTGCTGCTCTCGCAGTCTGGCCATTGTTGTAGATTCACAGTCATCACTTGGTTCTTGCAAAAGTCTCACTTCTCGTAGAGCATTCAGAATGTCAGCCTGGTCCATGGCGCGTCCGCCCTCCACAGTAGCCTCACCTGCGAGCTTGTCAGCCCGCTCATTTCCTTGTACTCCCGCATGACCTGGCACGAAGATGAAACTAATCTTTGCCAGCCGAGACCGCTCCAGAGGCAGCAACCATTCTCTTCGGATCGACCCCTCCTCTATCCTCTTGATCATGTTCATTGAGTCGCTAAGGAAACAAGCCCTAGTGAATGTCTGTGTCTCGAGCCATGTTATTGCTTTACTTACTGCCATGACTTCCATGGTCAGGCTACTTGTGGTTTCAGTGAAAGCACCAGAGTCCTCCTTCACAATTCTCCCTCCGGCCCGAGCTGTAAAGGCCCATGAGCTTCTCACATGTCGGACGACCGACCCATCTGTGTAGATGACCACGTCACTGTCTAGCGAATTCTTGAAAATCAACGCTTGTACTTCAGCCTCCACAGCAGCCGGATTTGCTTGTCTGCATTTTCTATCTAGTTGGATGCAAACTGAAAAGGATGTGCAGAAGTCTGTTGGCACTTGCACCCACTCCTCGCCAGGTTCTAAGTCCTCAAGTGAACACACCTGTTGAAGAATGTCTTCGGCTTGACCCATCCACGACCGTCCTCTTTTTAACCTGCTGCCCTTCACCTTCCTAATTTCACTATGCAGTGGATGCTGTGTGTTTGCGTTAATTCTGAGGTAGGCGCGTGCCCTGCAAACTTGCATTCTCTCTTCAATGGTTGGAAAATCAAGAAGGTAGCGCATCGCCCTGCATGCTGTATCTCTTGTACATCCAAGAATAATGCGCATAGCTTCATTCTGTATCCTTTCCATCCTTTCTATCTGCTTATGGCTGAGAGTCAGGATTGCCATTGCATACTCCAAAACAGACATGACCAGCCCCTCGTACAGAAGACATAGATGGCGCTGCTCACAGTTTGCTGCCGCCATCACCCGCATCGCTGCCAAGCCCCGCTTGGCCTTTGTTATCACCTGGTCTATGTGCACATTATAAGCAAGGCTTCGATCAAACCGTATCCCCAGGTAATTCATTGCCTGCGTTCTTTCCACCGTCTCTGAACACAGCATTACAGTTGGTGTTGGATTGTTGACAATATGATTATGCTTTCACTGAAACCACAAGTAGCCTGACCATGGAAGTCATGGCAGTAAGTAAAGCAATAACATGGCTCGAGACACAGACATTCACTAGGGCTTGTTTCCTTAGCGACTCAATGAACATGATCAAGAGGATAGAGGAGGGGTCGATTCGAAGAGAATGGTTGCTGCCTCTGAAGCGGTCTCGGCTGGCAAAGATTAGTTTCATCTTCGTGCCAGGGCATGCGGGAGTACAAGGAAATGAGCGGGCTGACAAGCTCGCAGGTGAGGCTACTGTTGAGGGCGGACGCGCCATGGACCAGGCTGACATTCTGAATGCTCTACGAGAAGTGAGACTTTTGCAAGAACCAAGTGATGACTGTGAATCTACAACAATGGCCAGACTGCGAGAGCAGCAAATTAAAAGAGGGGTGGCCAAACAAGAACACTACGCAGGAAGCCAAAGAAGATTGATAAACCAACACAGAACTGGCGTCGTTAGCCGCTACACGCTGCGGGATTTGCTGAGGAGGGGATCCGAGCACTTATGGACTGAATGGTCCGATGTGCAACGAGGATGATCTGTCGACTAACTAACTAACTAACAATATGATTATTCAACGAGAACCAAGTCACTGTTGCCTTTGTTGGGTTGACCATTGCCCCAGCTTCATCACACCAAGTACTTATGCGATTGAGTTCGGTTTGTAGTTCCACAGCAACCTCCTCTCTATCCTTACCCTGACGATACACTAAAACATCATCGGCATATGACAATGTCCTGCCAGGTCCAGTGATCTGCTCACTGGTGATTCTGTACCGGAGATAATGGTGATCCCTGTGGTAGGCCAGGATATATTGTTGTTGGTTCCGAAGTCCAACTGCCACATCTAAAAACTACTTTCCGTTGGAAGAGGGCTGCAGCGATCCAACTAAGGAGGAATGGACTTACGTTTAGTTCAAGAAGCTGAAACATTAAAAAATCCAGTGGTACTCTGTTGTATGCGTCCTCAAGATCAATCGCTGCAGCAACAGTTTCGGTGCCTGAGTGGAAACCTTCATAGACATCATGGTCAAAGACTGCTGCATTGGTCCAGGTTTCTCTTTTTGGACGGTACCCACCCAGGGTAGGTGGGAAAACACCTTGCCTCTCTAGTTGGCTTGATATTTTCCTGGCAATTACCTTCTCCAGCAGCTTGCCTACTGTATTCTGCATGGTTATAATTCGATATCCCTGAATTTTTGTGTGGTCTTTGTCAGGCTTCGGCAAGGGAATCAGATAGCTATGTAACCATTCCTCCTTGATGCTAGCACTCCCTATACTGTTGTTGTACATGTCTGCTAGTTTCTCTAGCTCATTGTCGGTACACCTATTTATGTCGTCGTATCTTATGCCATCAGGACCTGGAGCACTGTTTTTTGAGGTAGAAAAAGTGCCCCATTCGAATGAAATGGTTACAAAAACTGTCTGTATCTAACTCATAGAGAGTGTAGACAAGTGGAAAAACGTCTCAATAACACGAAATGGAACGCACGGCTAGCGAATCCATTGCGTGATCCGAAGACAAAAGCAAAAGCTTACCGAGTGGATGTCGCCGCATTCTGACAGTTCCTGGTGTGTGCTTGAGCGACCAGTGGCAAACAAGATGCCCAACACATGGAAGTGAGGAACTAAAGCTGCCATGAGCAGGACGTGGCAACTCCTCAGGTGAGCCCAGTCTCAGAGCAATATGTTCCGGCTCTGCAATTATGGAAGCCTCCTTGGATAGTGAGGCTATAGATAGGATAGTAAGGCCCATGGTCTGCCCCTGCCTTCCCTCCCTTGATGGTTGACCGTTCTATCTTGACCAGCTGAGATGTGGGCGACAAAACAACAATAAGTCTAACATGCCTCGAACCCGAGGAAGGCTAACCTAATTAAAAATGCCCGCCAAAGTCGGAAGTGCCGTCCTACGGGTGGCAAAATAAAAATTGGCACTATGCATTTATGTCCGAGTGAAATGTCTCGTCCGAATGTCTCTCGTGCTAGGAACAGCTTTTACTTTTACTACCTAGTTTCTGAATGCTGCTCTTGTTCGGAACAGCTCTGACTAGGTAGTTTTCCGAATGTCCGTCGCGCCTGGAACAGCTCTGACGGGCACAACGACAAGCACATGTCTGAGTCGAAAACTCGCTGAGTGGATATCGTCTGCAGACCTGTCTGGTTTGTGCAAGATCGGCTCGGGGCAAACGAAATGCCCAATATATTGAAGTGAGGAATTAAAGCAGCCATGAGCAGGACGTTTCCCTCTGTGAGCCCGGCACCAGAGCGCTATGTGTTGGCTCTTCAATTATGGAAGCCACCCAGGATGGCGGAAAATGCTATGGACTGTCCCTGCCTTCCTTTGAGGGATGACCGCGAAGTCTTCGACTGTTCCAACTTGACCAGCTGGGAGGTGGACGGTACCACAAAAATGAGTCTCCCAGGAATGCTAACCTGATCAAAAATGCACGCTAAAAGCCGGATGTGTTGACCTAAGGGTTTTGACCCAAGGGTGCTTAACAAGACACACCGCAATCACATCTGAAAGTCTCCGGATGAACGCAAAGAAGAAGAAGAATCAACAAAAGAAAGCTGCCGCAATGCAGTGGGTACATTAAGACAATATGAGTACATTTTCATGAACTGTTCTTTCACTAACAACGAACATTTCACATGACATTTAATTAATATAAATGGGCAGCTATTTTTAACTATTAATTAGGTCACAGTACATCCTATAGGATTGAAAAGTCTTAAAAGTTGAGTGCATTTTTGTCGGAGACCCGAGCTTTGTACGATGCTTTTGGCAGTCTGCCGTACGGAAAGAGACCGAGCCATATGGGGTAAAATCCAGTGCAATGAAGTCGATCCTCTCAACATTCCATCGAAAGAGGAATGTGACCTTTACCTTCCTGTTACCAAAATGCACAATAAAATATACATCTTACCAGGTTTGTTAGCAAAGTGACAGACTTTTAGTTAATAATAAACAATTAGCGGCCATTTTTAATTGTTCATTAGGTAATGGCACATCCTACTGAAAAATAGACAATACGTCAAGTTAGGCCTCGCCATTCCGGACGCAATAATATATGGTACTATGTTGTCCGTTTAAAATTAAACAAGCACAGTAATAGAAGGCAGAATTTCTCAGCTCTCAATTTACGGGCCGCAAAAAGAACTACCACACTGATGTAGATTGATGTAAATTGTAAGATTCCATCGCACTTCCTGGTTGTAGATCACAAAAATATTTAATAACTCCGCTTAGAATTGACGTACAATCTTCGTTGAGATGTCGTTGAATTAGTCTTATCAAGCTGTATCCAAATGTGATTGTTTCATAAGTAAAAACCAAATTTTTAAATATTGACTATATATGCCAATAAATAAAAAATATTAATATTATTTAAAAACATTTAAATGACTCCTCACTTACTTACTTCTGGAAAAAGTCTAGTTTATAATCGAGTAAAAGGTCCGGGTTCCAAAGGGCCCGATTCTGCTAGTATAAAAGATTGGGATGTACTGTGCGGTTATCAACATGAAAACACGCGCGGGTACAAGAATGAGTGATATTGTGACAACATGTCCAACAACGCAGAGCCGTCAATGAAAGAACTGAGGAGAAATGAAAACAACATTCCGTCATACCGGAAGTTGCCAGGGACACTCCAGGGGCAGAGTTGCCAGATCATTGTGATCAAATAAAGCCAAGTCATAAAATAAAAAAGCCAAACAAGCCAGACATCATTCTTCTTCTTCTTCTTCTTCTTCTTCTTCTTCTTCTTCTTCTTCTTCTTCTTCTTCTTCAGCGTTCCGAGCCATTGAGGTTCTTTGCTGCAGATACAATCCGTCTCCATTCGTCTCTCTGGTTGACCTTCTCTTGCCAGTCGCTGATTCCAAGTGCTTGTAGATCTGTATATATATTATCTCTCCACCGTCTTCTTGGTCTACCTCGGGGTCTACGGTCATTTATTTCTTGAGTGTAAGCGAGTTTTGTTTCCCTATTATCTTCCATTCTTTCTATATGCCCCAGCCATTGTAGTCTATTATTAGCCTTCATGATACCAGTGATTAGTGGGGATTTAAACAGATCATAAATGTCTTTGTTACTTCTTCTTTTCCACTCTCCACTTTGTGTATCCCTAATGGGTCCAAAGATGCGTCTTAAAACTTTGTTCTCAAAGGTTTGTAGCAAGGCTTCGTCTCCTTTCGTTGTTCTCCAGGTTTCAGAGCCATACAGCACAACTGGTCTGATCAGTGTTTTGTATATTGTGATTTTGATGTTACGAGATAGCGCCTTTGATTTTAGTAGATGTTGTAGTGCTTGGTATATCTTATTTCCAGAACTGATTCTAGTTTGTATCAGTTATCAGTTATCAGTTGGGGTATCTTCGTTGCACTCCGGACATATCCATATTGTATTTCTTCCCTTATGATGTTGGAGCAGTTGAAGATTGTACCCAGGTATTTGTATGTTTCCGTTCTTTTAATGGTCATATTATCTATTTGTATGTGGCCAGAGTTTTTAGCCATTCCATCTCTTGAAATTACCATATAATGATATTCTGTCTTATCTTGCTTGATAACCAGTCAGACAGACAGACATTGCCCAATAAAAATATCTATTAAAATATATTTACATCACATGAAAACCACTTCTTCAAATAAATATCCCTCTTCATTGTTGAGAGATTCAGTACAGGATTCCTTAGAATATAAAATTTTACACCTAGAAAACTAGTAGTAATTTCATTTCTTGTATCGCTAAGGTATCTAACTAAAATGCACAAATACTTTGGGGTCGAGACATCAGTGGACTCATCAATGATGAGTGTATACTTCTTGTTTTGCAGATCTAGAATTAGATCAGATTTTAAAGATGGTAAAATAACATTTTTTATTTGTGATATGCACTTCGTTCGGTGCAATTTTATCTGACCAAGAGTGCTGCCACATCCATGGGCTACCATTATTTCACCTAAGTGATCGTTGGTGCGAATGGCACTATGGCAGGCCATGCTAACAGCAATTTGTAACTCTGCTAATTTGAATTTATCATAACGTTTCTTACTTGTTTTCATCACTAAAAGTGCTTTTTTTTTTTGTGTGAAGAATATGGCGCGCCCCGCTTGCGTTTTTCTGTTGTTTCATGATTTGCGAGATTTGAAAGTCTTGGAACAATATTACACCGGCACAATTTGCAATCTGCCGATACATAACCATCAGTGGATTTCCTGAGCCACACAAATGTCTTTTCCCATTGATCATTATATTTCCGATTAATATCACAAGATGGTTTTCACTTTGGCATGATAATAGGCTTAATAATAAGAAATACTTGCCATGAAGGTATAATGAATTTGAAAACTTAACTGAATAGTAAGGTGCGCAGTGCGTGAGTGCGCATAAAACAGTACAAGTACAGTATAAAAACAATACGTGTTGAATACTTCAATTACTTGTTAGTTGTTACGTTCGTTCTCGAGAATGAACCAAAAGCAGTATAAGCTAAGCTTATTGTTTTGCATTTGTAAAAAATAAAAAAAAGATACAAATTAACTTGACCAATTCAAAAAAGAGGCATTTATAGCTAATTATCTTCTTCATCTTCTTCTTCTTCTTCTTCTTCTTCTTCTTCTTCTTCTTCTTCTTCTTCTTCAGCATTCCGAGCCATTGAGGTTCTTTGCTACAGATACAAGCCGTCTCCATTCGTCTCTCTGGTTGACCTTCTCTTGCCATTACACATTTTTTAAAGCCAAGAAAAAAGCCAAATCGCCAAACTGATATTTTGACGCCACACTGTCATTGTCATTTATTGCCAATATAGTACCTTGCGGTGTAGGGCAGAGGGAAGCCAGATTTATCGGATTAGGCGTTAAAAAAGCCAATCTTACAATTCTCTCCAAGGGTAATGGAAACTGCAGCTATTATCACGTAGGCTTTTTAGTTAACTCTTAAGGCCCGTAGTCTTTGAAAACCGTAAACTATTAAAGAAATTAGAAAACTGGCCAGATTTAGGGCGAGAGAACAAGGGGAAGGCAGAGTAGTAAATATCTAGATGGCTTGATCAACTGGCATGGTCGAGGCAGGAACACGGAACTGATCCACGACTCTGGTGATCACGTGAGATGGCAAAACATGACCGCCCACGCTTACCGGCGTGGCACATGATGATGATGATGATGAGTTATTTAACTCTTAAGAGTCTGTAGTCTTTTAAGTTATTTTTACTCACGGGAACCGGCGGTTTTTGTTTCCTTCTGTCAGTTAGGCTTTTAAGTTAACTCTTAACAGCCCATAGTCTTTTAAGTTATTTAACTGTTAAATGCCTATGGGCAATGGTTATTTTTACTCAAGATGAAACGCAACATGACGGTTTTGGTTTATTTCTGTCAGTTAGGCTTTTCATTTATTTAACTCTTAAGAACCGTTGTCTATTAATTTATTTAACTCTTAAGAGCGCGTAGAGTCAATAGAAGTCTTTGTTACATTGTCTCCTTCGTCTATTCCTTCATTTACATAAGTGGAGTGCCGTGTGTAAGTTGGTATGAATTTCTCTAAAGTTGTTCTTGTTACCATCTCTCCATCTCTTACGTAGTCTGTCCCTTGCTCTGTCATCATCATCAAGTGACCTGCCAGCTGGCGTAGGCGTTCATGGCTCTCCACAGATCTCGGTCTTTGGTTTTCTGGATCAATTCTGCTGCTGATATTCCTCCATGCCACCGTCTCAATCCATCATTTCTCTTGGTCTGCCTCTGCCTCTCTTCCCCTCGATCTTTCCAGTTGTCACGTTGCTCTGTATCCATTGTATTTCTTCAATGTCGCTTTTTGTGGCAGATGCTAGTAGGCATACTTGTGAGGTGCCATTTGTTGTTCTTTAATGAAGCGCATGACTGGGGCATATAGAAAGAATGGAAGACAATAAGGAAACAAAACTCGCTTACACTCAGGAAATAAATGACCGTAGACCCCGAGGTAGACCAAGAAGACGGTGGAGAGATAATATATATACAGACCTACAAGCACTTGGAATCAACGACTGGCAAGAGAAGGTCCACCAGAGAGACGAATGGAGACGGATTGTATCTGCAGCAAAGAACCTCAATGGCTCGGAACGCTGAAGAAGAAGAAGATGACTGGTTTCAGACCTAGTCCCGTCTTCTATTTCCCTAATTCTATCTCTCACAGTTACTTCCGCCTCTCATCTGTTATTATTTTGCGTGTATTAGTTGCAGTAAACGTTCATGTTTGACATTGGTAGGATAATGTCGGCCGTAAAAAAAAAAAAATAATTTTGAGATTTATTATTTTGTGCCCGTTACTGCATTCTATTTCTAATTTATGGCTGCGAACCATGAACAATTAGTAAATTAAAAGTTAGTTGTATATCATTTACATGACGTCGCAAGTAAACACAGCCATTTTTGGCTGTCTTTGATTTCATGGAAAGTTTAAGTCCAGTAGTATGCCATTGCTTTCTGTATGACCCGCACCTATACAATTGCATGAAAACCAGTGTAAGGCGGTTTGCTTCCAAATCGCCCGCAGCTGTGTTTCGAACGCATTCTGAAACTCTTCGCCACAGAGAGGGCTACAATTAGTAAACAAGTAAAAAATCCACGAAGACATTGGAGAGGAGGTTTTATAGAACACCGCTGAAAATTCTTTGGAAAGAGGCTGAGTCGTAAAGACAAAATATCAGAAATTGAAAACCCTAACCTGCACAGTTCGCGGTGACAGCACTAGCCAGGCGACCTTAATTCCACAAGCTCAAGACCCTCCTGCCCTACATAGCAAGATACTGTAGGTAGTAGATGACAGACAGTTGTGACTGTCCACGGAATTCTCAGCATTCTTCTGTAAATGCACATCTGTAAGGCTTCAAGAGATTTTAAGCTTTGCTTCTCTTTTTTTTTTTTTTTTTACTTCCTTTTCTTCTTTCGTTCGCTTGAAATGTGTATATAACTGTAATGTTGTCTCTGGTATGAATGTAACTCTCTTTTTACTTTAGTTCACTCAGAGGTCTATATAGTTTATCCTCCACTGTTGTTTCTCTAGCCAGATGGTTTGAATAGATATGTCGCATTTTGTGCAGTCTTGGGGTATGTGGTCTGCTGTCTGCAGCGCCTTTTTCACCAATTGTCCAGGATTCATACCATATTTTCAAACTCGATATATCTCATCTCATCGTGTTCCTCTTGTACCTTGTCAAGGTGAAGCATAAACAGTGGCAGAGTGCCATGTATAAACTTCATATATATAGATTCTCATGAACTCTGTCATTCCCTCTATCCATCGTTTACATGGTTGGCCTCTTCTTCTGGTTCAGTTTGTTCTGTACATCATTGCTTGTTGTGGTATACTGTTAATTTGTAGCGTTGTTAAATGACAGAACCATTTCACTTGCTGTTTTCTAATGAAGTCTAGCGCTGCTATAAAAACCTTGTTATATGTAGCATGCTATAATACGTTTTCTAAACGTCCGTTGACAGGGATTTATTGTATAAGATACCCTTCCTGTTTAAAATGTACTTTTGCTTGCCCTGTCATGTTCTTTATCTCTGTGATGCATCTTTAATATGATGTTATTCACGTGCCCAGATACTTAACCTAAATTAATACCTTTGACTTTAGTTGTATATATAAGCGTGACCTAATGAATTATTTCCCCTGAAAACAAACACCACACACCCTAGACCAGTGGTTCTCAAGCTTTTCAAGCTGAGGGCCATATCTGCTATTTTCGGTAGTTAAGCGGGCCATAACGTTATAAAATTATAAAAGCCTTGCAATATAATTCTTACCTTTCTTAACTTTCGTCAAAAAAATTCTAAAATTTTAATGGCAGTCAATGTCAGTACTACATTGCGGTCATGTTTTGATTTTAAAATCAAAAGTTCATTTAACATTAAATGTTTAATCAGTTTCGAAAATCGCTATTAATGTAATTAATTTACAGTTGTAACTGTTCTTCATAACCAGTTACTTCAGTTCAGATGCCAGTTTATCAATATATGGGCACAAATCAGTCACGCAGTCATAAGCGCAGCTAGGTTACTGTCGGTGAGTCTGGAACGTTGCTTGTTTTTTTATAACAATCATTGCGGAAAATGACTGCATGCATCTGTAAGTCAAAACAAAACGACAAATGTATCTCTGGTCGAATGAACGCAAGTGTTCAAATTGTTCGACAGGCAATAGTCGCCAGAATGAAATCATATGATCAGTTGAAGGTGAAGCAGGCAGCTCCAGAAATTTACATCTCAGTTCAGCATTGCATTTCAAATCAATTACTTCGTGCTGAAGGTTTTGCTGTAATTGACGGAGCTTGGCTTCAGGAAATACGAACGGATTTATGAAGAGGGCAAAATTATCCTCCTCTATTGTGAACTCTTGAAATCTCGACGCCGGGAAGGTTAACCCGGTCAACAAATGCCCGTAGAAGTCGGATGTGTCGGCCTAACGGCGCAAGAACGCAGCTCCGCTGTAAACAGGCACAACGCAGTCACATCCGGAAAAAAAAAAAATCCATATGAACGCAGAAGAAGAAGAAGAAATCTCGACAGAAAGATATCCAGAAGACTTTAAACTTTTAGTTTGTACTGTAACAAGTCACATTTCTTTTCCACCACAACAGAGGTTCCCAAACCACGGCCCGCGGGCCACTTGTGGCCCGCCAGCTATCAGAAAGTGGCACGCGAGGCCTCGTTATTTAATATAATATATTTTAATTATTCCAAAAATGCACCCAGAGCGCCCCGTCAGCTGCGATAATTTACTCTGCTCGTGGTTGTTATGCTCAGATATTATCGAATGCGCCTGTTCAGTTCGCAACGAAACGTTATGAAGTTCGCATATCCCAGCCTTGTCGACCAGTCAGAGTGCGCAAGGCGCCATGTTTTCGTCTGTTACAACTGTTTAGCAGAGCCGGTAGTATTGTGTTGAAATTTTTTTAAAAATTTCAAATAAAAATTTACCGTTAAAGCCTATAAACATGTGTGTGGAATATCTAAAATCAAACAATGGTAACAAGCGAAAATATGAAGACGTTGCTTGTCGTGAATTCAACGACGATTGGACGGAGAAATTTATGTTTATGCCTAGCCGTAGTGATAAACCAGTTTGCTTTATTTGCGGATTTTGTGTTTGTTACAAAACCATTTAATCTGTAACGACACTTCACGACCAAACATTCAGACATTAAGGCTCAATATCCGATCAATTCGGAGTTAAGAAAAGATTTCATAGCTAAACAAGAAAGTTTTCTGACCAGGAACCAGTCATTTTTCACCAAGGCTCACGAACAGAGCAAGAGTGCTGTTGTTGCGTCGTACGAAGTCGCTCTTCTGTTGGCTCGCAAAAATAAAGCCGTTCGCCGATGCAGAAGAAATAATCAAGCCTTCCCTTAAAATTGCTGCTAGAATGCTTGGCAATAAGAAGTGTGAAACAAAATTTGATCAGATTACTTTGTCTAATAATGCTATGGCCATGCGAGTTGAAGAATTAGCCAACGATGTTCGTCAAGTAACAGCACATATAAAAATTGTACATTTGTTTCATTATCAATGGATCAACCAACCCTATGCTATCAATCTCAAACCTGGACTTTATCCAAATTACACCTTCGCAAAATCAACACCTGCGAAATGAGATGCCTGAGGAGAGCTGCCAACTTAACAATCCGAGACCGAGTAAGAAATGCTACTATCAGACAGACTGTGGGATCAACACCTTGTGCCACATTTATTGAAAGACAGAAGATCAAGTGGTTTGGCCATGTCGTTAGAATGCAACATCAGCAACTACCATCACTGGCCTTACATCAAAGATCATCTGCGACGAGACCACAAGGACGTCCAAGAAGAAAATGGATTGACGACATCAGAGACATTGTACAACCACACGGAATGACACTATCCAGTGCCGTCCACCGGGCGCTGGAACGCAAATTATTCCTCCCCACGACGCTTGACGGCAGAAGTGGAAGATGATGATGATGATGATGATGATGATGATGATGATGATGATGATGATGATGATGATGATGATGATGATGATGATGATGATGATGATGATGATGATGGATGAATCCACTGACATTTCTAACACAGCTCAGGTCGCAGTTTTTGTTCGTGCAATAAACGATAATTTTGAAGTCACATAAAAACTTCTACTACTTGAATCAATGCATGCAACTACCAAAGGGACTGATCTATTTGAAACTCTGAAGTTGTGTGTAGAGAAAATCAACAAAGAATGGACTAAATTAGACAGTGTATGCACCGACGGTGCTCCGGCTTTGACGGGTAAAAAGTCTGGACCTCACGCATTATTGGAACAGTTTCTTGGCCGCACTATACAATTACTATATTAAAATATCATTGTATTATTCACCAAGAAGCTCTGTGTGGAAAGACATTAAATCTGAAACATGTCATCGATGTTGTTTTGAGATCTTCTTCTTCTTCTTCTTCTTCTTCTTCTTCTTCTTCTTCTTCTTCTTCTTCTTCTTCTTCTTCTTCTTCTTCTTCTTCTTCTTCTTCTTCTTCTTCTTCTTCTTCAGCGTTCCGATCCATTGAGGTTCTTTGCTGTAGATACAATCTGTCTCCCCCCTCTGCTGTGTGTCCACCGTGACGAGGTAGAGGGGCTTGTGCGTCCCAATGACCCCAAGAGCTATGCCGACGGTAGCACAGCTACTGGTAGGGCCACCCATGTCGGACAGGTCAAGGGAGAGGGACCAGACGAAGAGACACACAAACCTGCTGCCTTGTAGGTAGACTGGGGACAGTCAAAGGCTAGGGAAAGCACCCCAAATACATGCTTGTCGAAATCGGATGTACTGAGCCACAGGCTTGACAAAGCAGTGCAACGTGAAACCTGCTGCCTTGTAGGTAGACTGGGGACAGTCAAAGGCTAGGGAAAGCATCCCAAATAAATGCTTGTCGAAATCGGATGTACTGAGCCACAGGCTTGACAAAGCAGTGCAACGTAACTTAATTCATGATGTCACAAATCAAAATTAATCGATATGGTGCTAATCCCGTGAAGTCCCATCAGGCGGTGATAGTGCCGGGCCCCCTGCCTCGAGGGGGTCCACCCATGACTACTGGTGGTCACCTTCCCCTGTGCTGTGGAGTCAAGGCACAGAGGAGTAGGTTAAGAGCTATTGACCAAATACCCCGGACACTCAACATACTACAGTGGAATGCCGAAGGAGTTTACAAGAAGAAAGACTCCCTAACACAGCGTCTTCATAAAGATAGAATAGATGTGGCATGCATTCAAGAGACACACCTCAACGCCAATCACAAATTCTCAGTCAGAGGATATCAGGCCACACGTTTCGACCGCGAAGGACACAAAGGAGGAGTTCTAATACTTACACGAAATACAATACCTTGCAGCGAAGTATCTGTGATCTCTGACAACCAAACGGAAATTATAGGTGTTGATATAATGATAAAGGACGTGAAAATAAGAATCTACAATCTGTATAGCCCAGCAGATAAGGACCTTACACTCTCAAACATGAAAATAACTGACACAAACTGCATTATTGTCGGAGACTTTAATAGCCGTTCAGAAAGATGGGGATACCCAGATACTGACAAAAGAGGAGATGAATTGGAGGACTGGGAAATAGACTCAAATCTCCATCTACTCAACAAAGCGGATGACACACCGAGCTTCTACTCCAGAAGATGGCTTACCACTTCTACTCCAGACTTAGCTTTCTGCACAGGAGACATCCTCCACAAAATCGATCGCCATGTGCTGGACCAATTAGCAGGTAGTGACCACAGACCAATCGAGCTTGAAATGAATATGGAGTATGTTCCACAGGAGCAAAAGCCCTTGCCCCGCTGGAATTACAAACGAGCAGATTGGGACAGATTTGCCATACTAACAGACAAATATTGTGAAAACATAAATACACGATATGGCAACATAAAGCAAATGGTGGAAAGTCTAAACAGAGCGATAATACAGGCAGCCACTGAGTCCATTCCAAGAGGAGCGAGGAAAAATTCCAAACCATACTGGACTGAAGAACTACAAAGTTTGGAGGACAAAGTTGAAGATGCCAGGAAGACAGCAGAGAGAGAACAAACAATTGAAGCAAACATCTCTCTCAAAGCCATCTCAGCAAAATATAAAAGAACAGTAAATCAAACAACAAGAGATTGTTGGAGGGAAAAAACAGAAAACCTGAATTTTGACAGGGATGGAAACAAACTATGGAAACTAGTGAAAGCCATGAACAATGAAGGACCTAGAAACAAACAAATAACAATTAAACAAGGAAATGCCTTGCTTACAGGCAAAAAGGCTGCAAATGCACTAATGGAACACTATGCAAATGCAAACCACATTGATATTACAACCGAACAGAAGAAAGCAATCAAAGACAAACAGATACATCATAGAAATACAGAGACAGCAGCAGAATATATGATGGCAAATCTAACAATGGAAGAAATGGAACAGGCAATGAATACCCTAAAAAAGAAGAAATCACCAGGAAAGGATGGAATCACAAATGAAATGCTAATAGGACTAGGCACCAAGGCAAAGAAGAAACTACTAGCAGTCCTAAATAACAGCTGGAAGAGAGGAATAGTCCCACAGGCATGGAAGGAAGCTATACTAATACCAGTCCCAAAGAAAGGAAAAGACCTGGAAGAACCAAATGGCTATCGACCTATCAGTCTACTTAGCTGTGTAGGAAAATTAATGGAACGCATTATCAATGGCAGGCTAACATGGCATCTGGAAGAAAACAAACTCTTAACACCACACCAAGCAGGATTCAGAAAATACAGATCCACTGAAGATCAAATAACCTATATAGCTCAGGAAATAGAGGATGCCTTCCAAGAGAAAAAGCACACACTAGTAGTCTGGATAGATTTAGAAAAAGCATTTGATAAAGTATGGAAGGAAGGACTGAAAGTAAAACTGCAAAACATGCATGTTTGTGGAAAAATGTATAAATGGATCAGCCACTACCTTGAGAACAGAACTGCCAGGACAAAAGTACAAGGACAAACAAGCAAAATGATGCTGCTGGAGCAAGGTGCCCCCCAAGGAGGAGTTCTTTCACCAACATTATTCCTAGCATATATAAATGACATCACAGAAAATTTTCCAGCCAGAGTACACACATCCTCCTTTGCAGATGACCTAGCCATATGGACATCTGAAGAATATATTAGTACAGCTAACAGCAGAATACAGCAAGCTTTATTAGCGCTAGAGGACTGGTCAAAATCATGGCTAGTGAAGATAAGTGAGGAGAAAACAACATGCACAGTGTTCTCCCTCTCAAATAAAACTCAGCAACCTAAGCTGGTATTGAATGGAAAAATATTGCGCCATGAAGAAAATCCAAACTATCTAGGAGTCACCTTTGATCGTCGCCTGACATGGAAGACACAGGTTGAGAAAAATCGAACAAGAGCAAGGCAGAGAATGGCAATCATGAAAAAGCTTGCTGGTACAACGTGGGGAGCAGATGAGAAAGTTCTCAAGAAGTTATATACTGGACGGGTGAGGCCAGTACTGGAATATGGCATTGCAGCTTGGGCAACAGCAGCTAAGTCAAACTTTAACAAAATAAGTAGAGTCCAAAACCAAGGAATGCGAATCATAACTGGAAGCCTGAAGACAACGCCTATTAATGAACTAGAAAAGATCACTTGTTTACAACCAATGCAGGATAGAAGAGATAGCAGAGCCCAGCAACAAGCAGAAAAATTTAGAAGATTGACAGACCACCCTATGTACAACAGATTTAATGGTTTTGGAAAGGGAAGACTGAAGCGTAGCAACTTTGTAGAAACTGCAAAACGAAGGATTAGGGCAGATCCTATACTTAACATATCAACAGTCAAGCCCATACACAATGCACACAAGTTCCCAGCTTTGAGACAGCAGCAACTGCCTGAGATGATAGAAAACATTCCTGGTATTGAGAAAAAGAACACTCAGCATGAAACCGAAAGAAGAGAAATAACCCTAAACTACATAAAAGAACATTACCCAAGCAGGAATTGGACCCATGCATATACAGATGGATCAGCCAAAAATTCAATAGAGAATGGAGGAGGAGGAATTCTCCTAAATTTAAAAAATGGAGTGAAAAAAACACATTCAATGGCAACTGGAAAATTTTCAAGTAACTTCAAAGCGGAGGTAGAGACTTTGAAAACTGCAGCAGAAATGCTCCTGATGGAGGGAAATAAAGAGAAGCAAATAGCTATCTTCACAGATGCAAAGTCAGCTGTCTCAATACTCAAGAGCAATAACAGCACAGAACTAACTGACCTAAGAGCAGCACTCCATGGTCTATGCCAGAAATCCAAAAAAGTTGTAATACAGTGGATCCCATCACATTGCAGTATACCTGGAAACGAAGAGGCTGACAGACTGGCAAAAGAGGGCGGACGACTACCACAGCCTGACATAGACATAACCTATAATGAGGCAAAGAGGTTGATAAAAAGCACTTATAGAACCAAATGGGAATCTGAGCATCCAGGCCATCAGAAGGATGATGCATATTACAAACTCGACCGAAGAGAACAAGTAGCAACCTTCAGACTCCGCACAGGACATAACAGGCTGAAATACCACTTGTTCAATAAACTAAAGATAGGAGATACCGATGAATGTAATTGTAGAACTGGAAAAATGACAGCAAAACATTTGCTGCAGGATTGCCCAACGTATGCAGAACAGAGAAAGATATTTTGGCCCACACCTGCTTCATTTGAGGACAAGCTCTATGGAGATATCAACAAGCTAAAGTTGACCGCAGCTTACTTTAACTACATACAGGTTGACATTTAAAGGTGCATGAAGACCCAGAGGCATGAAATGGAATATTGCTTGGATAGTAAATCCATTATGCGGAAAGTCCAAATCGAAAGCTCGCTGTGTGGGCTTCATAAAAGGTGGAAAAGTGTCCTAGTGGCACGAAATGGAATATTGCTTGGATAGCAAATCCATTACGTGGAAAGTCCGAATCAAAAGCCCATTGTGTGGGCTTCATAAAAGGTGGAAAAGTGTCCTAGTGGCATGAAATGGAATATTGCTTGGATAGCAAATCCATTACGTGGAAAGTCCGAATCTAAAGCCCACTGTGTGGATGTCATCTGCAGACTGCATACTTCTGGTTTCCGGAAGAACAGCCTATGGTGAACGGAAGGCCCAATATACGGAAGTGAGGCTAAGCAGCCATGTGCAGGACGTGACGATTCCTTGGGTGAGCCCAGTACCAGAGCGCTATGTATCGGCTCTGCAAGTATGGAAGCCTCCTTGGATGGCGGGGAATGCCCATGGTCTGCCCCTGCCTTCCCTTGAGGGCTGACCAGGATCTTTGGCTGTTCTATATGGACCAGCTGGGATGGGGGATAACACCACAACAGTGAGAGTCAAACGTCCTAAGAAACCCCCGGGAAGGTTAACCCGGTCAACAAATGCCCGCAGAAGTCGGATGTGTCGGCCTAACGGCGCAAGAACGCAGCTCTGCTGTAAACAGGCACAACGCAATCACATCCGAAAAAAAAACTCCGGATGAACGAAGAAGAAGAAGACAATCCGTCTCCATTCGTCTCTCTGGTTGACCTTCTCTTGCCAGTCGTTGATTCCAAGTGCTTGTAGGTCTGTATATATATCTCTCCACCGTCTTATTGGTGAACAAAATTCGAAGTAAGCCGCTGAACAGGCGTGAGTAAGGTTAGGAAAGGAATGTTTCGTGTGGAATGGCTATCGTCGCTTCAGAGGTTACAGATTGTGAGAATTGTATGGATATTTTGCCCTGGCCATGCGGGGATGCGGAGAAATGAACAGGCTGATAGGCTAGCAGGGAATGCACCTCTTGATGGTAGATTGCCCATGGACAAGGGAGAGGTGGTCGTGCGCTTGTGGAATCAGGTGGAGAAGGCGGAAGAACAGATTGAGAACCCATATGTCTAAAGAACGAGATTGCTGGGATCGGCAGGGGTTCTGAAAGAATCTCAAAAGTGAGAGGGAAGACCAGGAGAACTTTTAATCAGATAGCGGTGGGAGCGATTAGCAGCATGACTATTCGCTGGCTGTTGAACGAAGGGACGGAGCACGTATGGGAATGTCCTGACATTACTTCATGTAAAATAATACTACGACTGTTTATCGGACAGCTGACTGAAGGGACCTTAGAGGCGTTTCCAACTCTGTCTCATGTCTGGCTTATTGGTGTGCAGACTGGTGGTTCCTCGCCATGCAGGCAGATACTCTCCGGCTTCGGAGGAATCATCGATCCTACTTATGTTAGCCAGGTCCCCGAAGGGACCTGTTGCCCAGGACGCACGGCGTGGACGTGACAGCAGGTCTTGGCCAGTATAGATCCCAGCCCTGGTGCCTTGGAAACACCTCTGCGTCCCATAGGTGCTTGTAATTTAAGTCCCCCTAGTCAAGGACGAGAAGCCAACGTCTTAGTCAGAGTAGGTGGTGAACCCGCTATTTCGGCATCAGCGCACCGGATGTTTCAGAATGTGCGCTCTTATCCATTCGGCCATGCTGATCTCATAATGTAGCGGATGTAGGATAGAACGACTCTGTTCTGTTAATGTTAGACACTGCCTTTTTTTTTTTTTTTTGGTTTTAAAATAAACAGTTTCTGGCTGTTAGTATATTAACACACAGAACACTTCTGAAACCGCCCGTGTGTTGCCGGGGCCAATACGGGGGAGCAAAGAATAGTAGCACTGTTGCCTACCATGCACGTCGTAAGAGGCGACTAAGGAGGCTATGGTTCCGTCGCCCTGCTACTGAGTGAGTGTGTGGCGCGACACTGTGAGATGTGAATTTCGCGTGGAATGCTTTTACATCTGTTCGCAGTTTGTAGCGTGAACTGCATGTTCGGAACGATGGCGGCCGGCTATTGCTGGATTGACTGGTGTAACATGATGGATCAGAACCCCCCATTCCCAGCCCGACACATTCATAAAAATACTTTAAGTCTGAACGGGGACCATCCCAGATAGAAGGGCTATTCTTAGATCGAATGTTCCAGAACGAGTTGGGGGAGGGCAGCGGTATGCGCTTGTCTTTTCATTGGCTAGTACGTGGCAGCCCACACTAATCACGGGGCCACATATGAATATCCAATTAGTTAGACGCGGGATTCCAAACGGAGCGGTCGCTAGTGTGATGTGATAACCCAAAAATGCCCTAAAGATTCAGTAAAATATTGTTCTCTGGATAACAGGTACCACTTTAAAACATACTTTAATGTTGTGGATGCCTAGTGAACGAAAGAGAAGAATATATGAGTATTTTATGAATAAAATGTGAAAGTGAAAAACAGAACTTCTGTGCGCCAGTATTCTGGACACTGCAACTTCAAACTGTCAGGTCTTTCACGCTGTAATACTCCAAATGCATATCATTCCTCTGTTGTGACTGGTTGCGTATGCTTGATGAATGTATAGTACACTCATGCAAATTCGCAAACCCAAAGCCCTTGTGCATTCTTCATGCCTAGGATGACTCATTCTTAAATCAACTGTACCTTTACTCTCGCGAGTTAACATATGACAGTCTGAATTGGAATGGGTGATGTAAACATGTACAAGTTCCTTTGTAAAACGCTGAGAATGTTGGAGTGAATGAGCTGGTGCTTTGATAAGTAGCCTCTCACAATAGTAGAAAGACAGATGCTTCATATCAATATGTAGGCGGGACGTGATGGCACGCCAGAATTGCAAAGTTCATGTGATGGCCTGGTGGCTAGATTACGCTCAAGAGAATACCATTTCTCTCTGCAGCATTACACGGGTACCTCTACTGTTGGTAGGTTCATATAAACTAGTCCCTAGAAGGACAATAGGTGTGTGAACCTGTGTCTTAGTTGGCTGAATATAATGTATGGCTCATGCAAATTTGCAAGGACTAAACATGTTTTTCCCATATGTGCTTTGGTGCATATGTAAACAATTGCTATGCAATTGAGCTTCTGTTACCGACTGTAGTAGACATGAACATTACTCAGTGGGGAAACAGCACATGATGATGATGAGGATGATGTACCTGTGAGTCAGGTCTGACTGAGAAAAGGGGTGAGGTCTGGCATTGCTGAGTGAGTGTATATGGAGTAGGACATTCATGCACCAACATGACAACCATAGGAATGGATGTCTGGTCTGCTAATTAGGTAAATGCCATTAGTTAATACATAATGCAGATTGCAGTTGTAAATGCCTATTTTCCATTTCCCTTCACAATGCCTGTCCCATGTTGCTATGTCACAATGATTGCTGTACTGTGTCTGGTCCTCCTTGTGCCCAGGTCTACTGTGGTTCAAACATGGTGGAACTTAGACCACATAAATGCTTGTAATTGTGTTAAGCTACCCTGTCTCAGCATATGGTCTTGTGATTACCACAGTACATCACAGTGAAATTCACTACATCATCAACTAGGAGAGGTGTGTTTGGTCAACATCCTCCCTTAACCTTCCCCATCTCCATCTGTGTATGTTAATGTATGATAACATCATCTTTTAACAAATGTAAAGAGATGTTGTGCCATTTTGTATATTGACAGAGAACAGGAGGATGGAGGAGAGGCTTCCATATATCATCTGGGACAACTAACCAGTAGTCCCTAAATCCAGAACCAATTCTGTTCTCAAAAGGAATAGTTCTGAAGACTTCAGTGATCATAATTATCAATGACATCTGAGAACTAAACAACAAGTCTATGGTGGTTAACCTCATTCAGGACGTCTGGTGAAATGACTAAGGCATGGGATGGTTTGTCTAGGACTTATCTTAATTAATCTCCGGCCTGGTGCTCACACAGTGTTTTCAGAATGAAGACTTGTAAAATAAGTGAGATAGACTGAGGAGAAAGAAGACTTGGACATATTTGTATCTTAGATCTTCCTCTATAGGAAAAGTAGAACAAAGCCCTAAGTCTCAACTTCATAAACAGTCAACTCACCGGTGAAAGACAGGGCTGTAACCTTTCTTCAAATTGTGACAGTAGGGGATAATTAGTCTGACTTGGAAAATCATCATGGGGAGAACTGCAACCTGAGCTTGTCCAACACCCATCATAGGTGCTAAAAGGATTAAACAGACCAGTGGAGCAGAATGTCCCTATGCTTGCCCCAGGTTATAGCTTATCTTGGTTTTCCCTCATTAACAGTAGAAGAAAAGATAAAAGTCAATGGTGTAGTGGAGATTAGAGAGGAGAGGAGGAGGAAAGTTTGGTTATTGGTTGGAGGAGGGATCCGAGTGTGGTATCATGTTTATCTGCATGCATGTTAGCATATTTGTACATTTTGTATGTACCTGTTGAGGTGTTGACATGACAGAAAGATGAACCATGGATCATCACTCGACTCACCATCAGCTCAATAAACAGTATTATTGAACCAGTGTTTGAAGTACATGTCCCCAGTGAATTTCTTGTACAGTTGCTGTCAAGTGTTGTCTCTGGTGACTGTCTTAAGTGCTGTGGTTGATTATACATATTGTGAAAAGTCTTGTATAGATGTTGTCAGGTATCTCTTATGATGTAAGTCTTGTACAATGGCTGGTGTACACAATTCCTTGTGAATGTATGTCCCACTTTTGTCAAGAAACTGTCATGTAGATGTCTTGTCCAACAGATGTAAGGTACAGTTATCGTTGAGTTTGTCTACAAAAACTGAATCCTACAGTCCCAAAGTAATTGGACAAAACTGATATAGGTCACACTGACAAAATAAAGAAAAGAAGATCTAATGTGACGGACGAATAGCACACTGGCAACATTATAATGAGAGAGATGGATCCTCAGTTGTACAGAGGCGAATAGTCCAGATCTTCTTTTGGTCTTGAGGGAACCTTTTACTTCTTTTATAAATTTCTGTGTAGATACATAGTGGTCTTCTTCTTCTTCTTCGTTCATCCGGAGTTTTTTTCCGGATGTGATTGCGTTGTGCCTGTTTACAGCAGAGCTGCGTTCTTGCGCCGTTAGGCCGACACATCCGACTTCTGCGGGCATTTGTTGACCGGGTTAACCTTCCCGGGACATAGTGGTCTCACAGTGGGGGTTTGAGCCAAAGAAAAGTGGTTCTCCAAAAAGGCTATTGCGGGAATGATTATCTCATTTAAGAGACCTCTAGACATAAAACGTGCTAAATCATATCCTTTATCTTGTTATTTATTATTCAAGATATATCTCCAGAGAACACTACTAACTAGGTCCTCTGTCAACTATCAAATTTGTCACAACTGGTTTGCCTTTTCGGTTCACGAGTGTATTTTTCAGGAGACTCCTGGGAGTCGTCGCTGGAGCTACGGAGTCCGTGCTTTGTGCGGCGCTTTCGGCGGGTTGCCCTGCGGAAAGAGACCAAGCCATATGGGATAAAACCCGGGTAAATGGAGTCTTTCTGGTGACTGCCATTTCCATCGACAATGAACTGTATTTCTCGTGGAGGACTTTTGTGTTGCATGCTGGCGGCGGCATTATGCACAGTGTACCTGTGCGGGCTGTTGGTTTGTCGATACTCCTGTCTAATCCACTGTTCACATAGGGCAGTGAGGAGCATTTTGTGTGATATTCATTGGTACAGGAACGGAGCATAATGGGGACGACCCGTTGCCGTGAAGTTGGAACCGCGACTAACTAACTACAACTTCTGAAACAAGTTGAAAGAATTTAAATATCAAGGAAGTATGATCACAGAAGATGGCACAAAAGACAGCGATAATCGAAATCAGTTGGTGAGGAGAATCTCCTGCCTGGCGAAGCTTTAAGCTCGTCGGTAGGCGTCCAGTGGTTTTGCATGTATCACCGGATACGGAGTGAGTGCGCAGAGCGATTGCTACTATTGGCCTGCGTGTGCGTGAGTAGTCCGTCTGTGCGATGGATATCTGGTTGATAACGACAAGCATCCCAGTGGCACAAAGTGGAACATTGCGTGGCAAGCAAACCATTACGTCACAAGTCCGAAGCAGCCTGTGGTGTACGAGAGGCCAAATATACGGAAGTGAGGCTAAGCAACCAGGTGTAGGACGTGACGATTCCTTGGGTGAGCCCAGTACCAGAGCAATATGTGTCGGCTCTGCAACTACGGAAGCCTCCTTGGATGGCAAGGAATGCCCATGGTCTACCCCTGCCTTCTTTTGAGGGCTGACCGGTACGTCTCCGGCTGTTCTAAATGGACCAGCTGGGCGGGGAGGGGGGGGGGGGGAATAACACCGCAGCATTAAGAGTCGGCTGCTGAATCACCCGGAAAAGCGTACCAGTGACACAGAATGGAATATTGCTTGACTAGCAAATCCATTACGTGGAATGTGTGCACCGAAAATTCACTGAGTGGGGCTTCGTCAAAGGTGAAAAAAGCAAACGTCCCAGTGGCAAGAAATGTAATATTACTTGATAGCAAAACAATTAAGTGAAAAGTCCGAATCGAAAGCTCGCTTTGTGGGTGTCATCTGCAGACTGATCTCTCCTGGCTTCCGGAGGAACTGCCTGTGGTAGACGCGGAGCCAAATATATGGACGTGAGGCTAAGCACTCAGATGCAGGACATTACGATTCCTTGGATGAGCTCAGCACCAGAGCTATGTGTCGGCTCTGCAAATATGGAAGCCTCCTTGGATGGCGGGGAATGCCCATGGTCTGCCCCTGCCTTCCCTTGAGGGCTGACCAGGATGTCTTCGGCTGTTCTAAATGGGCCAGCTGGGATGGGTGTTTGGGGGGGGGGTGGGGATTAACACCACAACAGTGAGAGTCAAACGTCCTAAGAAACTCCGGGGAAGGTTAATACGGTCAACAAATGCCCACAGTAGTCGAATGTGTAGGCATAACGGCGCAAGAACGCAGCTCTGCTGTAAATAGGCACAACGCAATCACGTCCGAAAGAAAAAAAGAACTCTGGATGAACGCAGAAGAAGAAGAAGAAGAAGAAGAAGAAGAAGAAGAAGAAGAAGAAGAAGAAGAAGAAGAAGAAGAAGAAGAAGAAGAAGAAGAAGAAGAAGAAGAAGAAGAAGAAGAAGAAGAAGAAGAAGAAGAAATAGTTGTCAAAAAAGCAAGTGACCTATCTATCAACTATCACCGATACTTAAACACCCAAGAATACTTGTGTCCGCACAACGACAGATAATAAATATTTGAATAAGGAAGACACAAACAATAGATTGCACGATTTATTGCCTTGCATATTTCGCTGCATCTCGTCATGTACAAATAATAAATAGCATATTTACAACAAACCTATGCTACCAATGTCAAGTTTGGCCATAACCCAAATCACACTTAGACTAAATCAACAGCTGCTAAATGAGATGCTTGATAAGAGCTGCTAACTTAAACAGAGACCGAGTAAGAAATGATGTTATCGGACAGACAGTAGGATCAACACCTCGTGTCACATTTATTGAAAGACAGAAGATCAAATAGTTCGGCCTTCTAGTTAGAATGCAGCACCATCAACTACCAGGACTGGCCTTACATACTCCAGGATTGCCCAACTACAACATATCCAGGCGAACCTTCTGGCCTAGAGAGACAACAGTGGAAGATAAACTCTATGGACCGCTGAGTGAACTGAAAAAGACTGTTAGATTCATACAAGAGACAACATTGCAGTTATAGACATAGTTTAGGCGAACGAAAGAAAGAAGAAGAAGACTGGCCTTACACCAAAGAACATCTGCTACGAGAGCAAGAGGACGGCTGAGAAGAAAATGGACTGACGACATCAAAGACTTTGTACGATCACATGAGAGGCCTGGAACGTCAACTATTCCTCCCCACGACGCTTGACTGAAAAAGTGGAAGCTAATGTTGATGATGATTATGGATAAGGTCGTTGCATTATGTATTGTTCGTGTTGTGTTGTTTACAAATGCCGCCTTGTGTAAGTATTTTGGAGCATTATTTTCTGTTCGTAACGGAATGTTTACATTTATATAACAATAGCCAGACACACATGCACACTAATCTTGTGTGTGTGTGTGTGTGTGTGTGTGTGTGTGTGTGTGTGGATATATATATATATATATATATATATATATATATATATATATATATAGAGAGAGAGAGAGAGAGAGAGAGAGAGAGAGAGAGACGGTGTATTTTTAATGACTGTGCAGTGTTTGAAAATACTGCCGGTCCAAGTTTTGAATTCACCCACTTTGGAATGCATGCACCTGTTTACGAAGGATTTCAGGTCAGAGAAGAGACATGTGCGGCCGCCATAGACTTAGAGGACGCATACAATAGAGTATCTTTCGAGCACTTGATGCAAACCCTCCTCAGACTGAAAGTGCACCCTCACCTTGTACGATGGATAGCTGCAGTTCTGCTCCAAAGGAAGGTGGTGCTAAGATGCGGGAGGTGGTCTTCTGAGCCGATAACGATATGTCTAGGATTGCCGCAGGGTTCACCACTGTCACCAGTACTATTTAACGTGTATATGGTGCTGATCACTGAACAACAGTTGGACGGGAGGGGTAGGACTCTGTCATTTGCTGACGACATTCTCGTGTATCGACAGGGTCGAGATAGACAGGCGGTTGCCAATGATATGCAGGGCGAACTAGATCGAATTTCCTCATGGTGTGCTGATGCCGACGCCCTTGTCAACCCTGCAAAGGCATCGGTTACATGGTTCTCCCTAAACAACCATATTGTGAACACAGACCTGCTGGCAGTAAGAATGGATGGGAGCATTTTGAGTAGAACCCAGTCAATGACATATCTTGGCGTGAGGCTTGATCGTAGCCTGTCCTTCAGAGCTCATGTCGATTATGTCATAACGAAAGCTCGAAAAGGTTTGTCAGCAATGAGAGTCATGGCGACTGCCAATATCGAGCAAAGACTGCTAATACTTCTGTTCCAAGGACTGGTGCTTTCACGCATCGAGTATGCCCTGGCCATCCTCACTGTCAGCCCTGCACAGATTGGAAGACTCGAAAAGGTACAAAACGAAGCCATGCGCATCATTTTTGGCTGCACGAGAGACACCAGCTGTGTAGCAATGAGATACCTCCTTGACTTCCCGACAATGGAACACAGGATCAAGATATGGAGAGCTTGTGCATACTTAAAAATAAGTGCAGATGAGCAGCACCTTCTGCATGACGCTATATTCAGAGAAAAGGGTGACAGGCTAAAGAGGGGTAAATCATGGATGGGTCGGGCGGAAGATCTCGTCAGACAGGTCTGCAGTCTTACCAGTTTCAACCTCGGCAAGGAATGGGTGCCGGTGCCTCCAGCTTTTAAGTGTACTTTCTCCTGCATTATCACACTCGACAGACGGGCAGAGAGCAGAACCCTGTCGCTGTCAATGCAGAGGTCAACGCGCTCATCTATGAACACACAGATAGCCCCGAAGTGCTCATCTATACAGATGGATCTGTTGTAAAGCAGCAGAGAAGTGCGTGGGCATTTACAGCCCGTTCAGCGGGCCGAACCGTTCAAGAATTCAGTGGTGCCCACTCTATGACCACGAGCAGCATGACGATGGAGGTGATGGCAGTTACACAGGCTTTCATATGGCTGGAATCTCAGCATTATACCAACGTGTGTGTACTAAGTGATTCAATGAGCATGCTTGCTTGCTTGCGTTCGTTGGCTTGAGCTCCAACGCAAAGTCCTGTATGTCGGACGAAGGCATCCTGTTGTCCAATATCAGTGTGATGTCATACAGGACCTGAGGTTTGCGTGAGTATCCGTTGTCCCATGTCTGGCTTATTGGTGCGCAGACTGGTGGTTCCTCGCCGTACAGGCAGACACTCTCCGACTTCGGAGGAATCGGCGATCCTATTGACTTCAGCCAGGACCCCGAAGGGACCTGTTGCCCAGGACGCTCGACGAGGACGCGTCGATAGGTCTTGGCCAGTATATAACCCGGCCCTGGTGCCTTGGAAACACCTCTGCGTCCCATTCAATGAGCATGATTCAGAAGGTCGAAGCTGGATCTGTGCGTAGACAGTGGACTGAGTCGCTGCGGAACTCTGTTGTCCGTAAAGTCACCTTCATCTTCGTCCCGGGGCATGCGGGAGTCGAGGGAAATGAACGAGCTGATAAACTGGCTGGCTCTGCACCCCCTGTAGATGGCCAGCCCATGGATGGGGCCGATGTTATTAACGTCCTCAAAGATATGGCGAGAACAGAGGACTTTGACGTCAGTGAATCCACATCGCTTTCCAGGAAGGAAGACTTGGGAGTAAGAATCGGCACGGCCAGACGCGAGAGGTACATCGGGAAAACAAGGCGCCTCGTCAGCCAACATAGAACTGGCGCTATTAGCTACCGGACGCTGATGCATATGCTGGGGGGGGGGGGGGAATATGAGCACCTATGGACCTGTCTGGAGTGCAATGAAGATACCCCAATTGATAACTGATAACTGACTGATAAAGGTAAATACAAAACTTGGAACGGCAATAATTTCAAAAATAAATAAAAATACACCATATATATATATATATATATATATATATATATATATATATATAATATATATATATATATATATATATATATATATATATATATATATATATATATATATATATATAGTACGTGTGTTTGTGTAAGTGTGCGAGTGTTCATGAGTGTTTGTGTGTGCGCGTGCGTGCATTCGTGTCTTAACATAAAAAAAATTTATAAAGTAAACCGGAAGGAGGTTGTGTGCAACATGACACGACAGATTATGAAAACAATAACATATGATAATATAATATACGGATGTATAGACTGGTTTATAGATATTTGATAACATTCCGATTTACGTAGTTAATACAAAAAATATACTCAACTGTCTTTCTTCAGCATATAATTAGTTAAAATTACTATGTACTACATCGCGTAGTAAAACTACTTCCTGGAGATAATTTGGCAAAGAACAGTTACTACAGTTTCCAAAAATAGATTATGACGTAGTACAATCGATTGCATAGTTCTAAAAATACTCTCTCTGACCAATCAGCGCTCTGGAAAAAATGTTGAATTGGCAAACGTCGCTACAACGTTTTGCCCGAGCGTATGGATCTGATAAAAGTAGTTCCGGTCAACGGGCGTTGTTGCCATCCATTCGTGAACAGACAGTCCCGAAGAGAAGTCATCTCGCTTGTTTCATCCGAAAGTGTATTTTTCTGTGTTAGTCGTTTGATAGTGTAAGTGACCAGTGTGTAATAGTTAGATGTTGTACCGCTGATAATCTTGAGCCTGTTTATAATTCATATTTTGGCACACACACACACACAAAAAGTATTTCAGAAAGTGGTGTGTAGAAAATAAAACACGTGAGAAATTCAAATTGTTTATTTCGGATCAAAACAACACTTGTTGATCGTGATTATACTAAGGCGAGACGAATTCATAGTTACAGTTAAATCTAATTCACTTAACTGCTAAACATAATTGATCTTAAATAGACCGAGTAAAGTAACTCATAACTGTCTAATTTAAACATGGAAATGCAAAATAATAATTCTTTCTTGCCATTTAACAGCGACTTGGGCACCGCGTGTACTGACTTTCTTAACGTGGAGGAATTACTAATTGGTGACGACTACCAAAGTTTGTTGTTGGGCTCAGACGTCAGTTTGACCAATTTTAACATACTGGAGACTGATGACATGTTTTCCTGTGTGGAGGGAGATCTTTCCACTGACAATGCTATTAGAGCTAAGAATCTGATTGAGAAATCACCATGGCACGAGTCTGATAGTGGTATTTCAGACACGCTCAGTTTTGTAGGAAGCCCACCAGATCCTTGTTCAACTAAAATTGTAGGCCAGGAGTTCTGCCAGACAGCGACAAGTAAAAGTGGTAACAGATTGTCAACAGAATCTGATTCCCAGACCAGCGATGAACTGATGGCGTTTTTATTTGATAAATCAAATACATCAGCTACTGCATCATTGAGTATCTCAAAGAAGGATGAAAACACAACAGCACTTAGTTCATCTGGGCGGCCTTTGCGCATGAGTTCCAGAAAGAAAATGAATAATGCAGAATTTTCATTTTTTGACGAGAGCGATGATTCTGACGGACAGAACCAGGATCGCACAATATTCACGTCACGTTCTGCAAAGTCCCTAAGCAGTAAAAATGAAATATCAGTGGCGCCCAGTCGAGGAAATGTGATAAATATTGTCAAACTTGCAAAACCACTTTGTTCTTCCGAGGCTACAGATGACATAATCCAGGCACTGGACAATAGATCAAGAAAGAATGCTCAGCAGGCAAAACTGAACAGGGAAAAGAAGAAGGCTTATATCAAAAGTTTGGAGGATGAACGGGATAATCTAATGAAAGAAAATACCCAGTTATCTTCGCAGTTAGAAGGTACGACCCAAAAAATGGTGAACCTCGAAGCAGAAGTTGAGTACCTGAAGTCAGTTCTCATAAATTCTAGTGCATTGTCTGGGCTTCTGAAAAATATCAGCAATGTCAAGGAAGTTAAGCTGACTACCTCGTTCAACTGCCGAAAACGCGGGTATGAAAATGACCACCCATACAACCTTGTTGATGGAAGACCACCTGGAAAGAAGATCAAAGAAGATTCAACGAAAGCCGGAGTGTGCCTACACGTCAGCGATGGTACAGCTTCTCTGGAATTTTGTTCACATTGTGCTTCACTCTCACGCAAGACACACAGCTACAGTGAAATATCATGAAGTCCTAGAGAACTATCATAAAAGTTTGTTTCGTTCAACACAAACATCAGACTAGAGCTGGCCGTTTATAACTCCACTGCGGAGTCGAAACCAGATAAGTCTAAGATAAAAAAACCATTTGATAAGTCTAAGTTTTATTAACCAATTTACAGTTAATAATTATGTGAATTGAAAAGAAAAAACTGCAGAACAGTACCCAGCCGGTTTTTGTGGAATCGGTGAATTCGGAGTAGAAGTGTTCCGCTGCCTGTATCTCGTCACCAGAAACACAAGCAAGGGTGTATTCCAGATTGACTTGCCAGATTGTAATTACTGTAATGTTATAATGTATATAAAACGTTCAGGTACTTGTGTTTTTTCCCCTACAATATTTTAAACCAGTTATTTTCCATTTTTAGGTGCAACCGACTCTTTCATCTTTGCAATGTTGCTATGTCTGAATTGTCAATTGCTGGTTTTAGAAAGTTGCGGGGGTCGCAAGCAACTTTTGTTAAATATGGTAAGATGAATATATGTATATCATTAATAATTGATCATTGCTGAGACTCGTTAATTATGAATTAATGAAAACAAAGTACCGCCATTGTATACATTTCAAAAATAGTTCACATTGGTTTGAAATCTTCACAACGCAGTCTCAGCAATGATTATGGTTGTGTTCAGGAGAAAGGTGCTGTTTTGTGATGCTTACGTGGATATGTTTATTGCAGTATCACAAGTACGCTACCTTTCTCTTCATTTATTTTACTTTAATTATATCATCTGTGACCTGTAAGAATTATGACTAATATAAATTGCATGTAATGAGGAGCGTTGAATATGCTTCCTTGCTTGTCCCATATTTTAGACCAATCAGCACCTGATTCCTGAGGTTTTACCAGTATCACATGAATTGACCAGATAGGCTTGGTCAATTTTTAACATTCTGCCTGGATAAGAATTTGAATACATGACCACCAAGCTGGCAGGCAAGAGTTCTAGTCCCTCTGTTACTACATCTCCCATAAGAAAATATATATAACTAAAGGTTGAATTAATATTCACTAGATAATTATGATCAGGCATGAGAGGAGTTGGCGAAGCAGTGTCATTTCGCAGTTGCTATGATATCTATATTCTTAACACGATTACATTATAAAGAGATCTTTATATGCGCACATAATTCTTTGCTTACAAAAATGGTAAGGACTTTGTGTCATCTTCGACTCTGTGTCTTTTTTTTCTTACCTTTTGGCCTCTTTGTCTGGCAGCTTAAGGATATGGATATTGTTCTGTAATGGTCTCATGTTTGCTCACTTATGCTGCTTCTCTTGTGTGGATGTCCTTTTACTTTCCTCCCTTTGGATTGTGTTGGAGTGGTGTTGGTCATATTCCTTGCCTAAGTAAATCAATTTCTTTTGTAAGATATCATTGTACAACACATAACATAAGAAATAAGTGTCTGGAACTGAAGTGATAGGGGAAACAGGCTGAATGTGTTTTGGTTGCCATTGAAGTAACAGATGTGGTTGTTTGGTCATATTAATTGATCATCAAGTGGTTGGTTGTTTGGTTACATGTTGAGTAAATTGATTGTTATGAGTAGTAACTGATCATGTGGTTGGTTGTTTGGTTACATGAGTAAATTGATCATTATATGGTCGATTGTTATGAGTAGTAACTGATCGTGTGGTTGGTTGTTTGGTTACATGAGTAAATTGATCATTATGTGGTTTATTGTTATGAGTAAATTGATCATTATATGGTTGATTGTAATGAGTAGTAACTGATTATGCGGTTGATTGTGAGTAGTAACTGATTATGCGGTTGATTGTTATGAGTAGTAATTGATCATGTGGTTTTTATGTTTGGTTACATGAGTAAATTGATTATTGTATTGTTGGTTGTTATGAATAGTAGCTGATCATGTGGTTGTTTGGTTACATGAGTAAATTGATCATTATTTGGTTGATTGTTATGAGTAGTAACTGATCATGTGGTTGATTGCCATGAATAGTAGCTGATTATGTGGTTGATTGTTGTGAGTAGTGACTGATCATGTGGTTGGTTGTTTGGTTACATGAGTAAATTGATGATTATGTGGTTGATTGTTATGAGTAGTAACTGATCATGTGGTTGGTTGTTTGGTTACATGAGTAAATTGATGATCACATGGTTTGTTGTTTGGTTACATGAGTAAATTGATCATTATGCGTTTGATTGTTATTAGTAGAACCTGATCATGTGGAGGGTTTTTAGGTACAGAAAGTGACATAGTTTTAAATGAAGCAAACATCTTTATTTACGATCTTCATCATATCTTTAAATGTCACATGTTACAATGTGGTATTGTTTTTGTTAATACAAATTAAATGTGTCACAATTTATGGGGCATCATTTTCATGGAAGAGCTGGAGTTCCCCCCAAGTCATCTTATTGGACTGTTGTCAGCAAAGTCCTTGTGTTCATGATCATGCCAGTGTTACATAAAGACAGACAAGTATCGTTACATTCCAGGGTTGATGGATCTGGGTGGAAAATTGTGACAAATGTGAATGTTTTATCTCATGTTTCTGGAGTTTTGGTTTCAGGTACTGATTAACTGTCGTTTCTATCATCAGCTTGCATTGTGGACTGTGGGAAGGAGAGTGTTGAGGAATGGTTAATGGGGAAAGTCACCTCAGCTGAGACTTATGGCTGTTGAGTGCTGCAGGACATCGTCCAAGGCCAGTGGAGGCTGGTGATTCTACTATGGTAGGTACAGCGAGCCAGGGCTGCCAATCTGACTCGAGGTCACTCACAAATGCAGGCTGTTCTTCTGTAACTGAAACAGTGAACAGGTCATGAGTTTTCTTTTACTACCATTGTTGGTGTTTGCATGGGGTTGGTAGGTTTAATACATACACCCATTACAAACATGCCTTTGTTTTACACTGACAGATCCTTACAGCCAACCTTTGTATCGTGTTTAATCACCATATGGAGGTTTTCACATTTATATGTGATCCAAAACGCATGCCAGTTTAGTGGCTTGTATTGTACACAACATAAAGTATGTTTATGTCCTAAGCATACGGTCAGGCTATAAATGTGGTTTCATTGTGCACTTTGTGGGTGACCATCTTGGCAGGTTGGCGTCCTGGCAATGACCAGTACTTTATAAAGGAAGTTTGGTTGTGAGGTTAAACTGACCGACGGTCATGTAAGTGTTGAAGTCTGAAGAAAAAGAAGTGTTATGTAAAGCTAACAGGGTTATGGGAAAAACGGATACTTTGTCAACTGTGCTTGTTGCAGACGTGGTGGTACCAAGTGTTTAAATGATGATAAGCTGAGATGATTGTTACCCACTGCTTATTTGAATTTGCCAAATTCTTGCAGCGATCACGTTAGACTGGAAAGCTGCATACAGGATCAAACGCGCAACATATTTAGTCCCCTATTTTATTTTCCTAAATGAAATAGCAGAATGAACATTTTGTTTGATTTTTTTAAGGAGTAAAATTGGCACTGCCCTTTGTTAAATATGTGAAGACATTGACAAGTAGAGTACTGATAACTTTTATGTAACACCTTTACAATTACCTGCTGTGCAGAAGCGTCACATTTAATAAAAGTCAACAGCTTCATGTCTACTCAGCTATTTCAGTTACCATAGTTATCATGTGCCATGTCTATAGACATACATGGTCATGGTTCACTGTTTCACTATCACGTCTATCAGATGTATGTTCTTGTCCTGATAATGCTGTGTGATCAAGCCATTTTACTCATGTCGCCCCCTTGCTGTTTTCTCTCAGATGGTGATTACTGTCATGTCTTAGATTTCTTATATTTTCACTAGATATGTAAGCAGTGTTGGGGATAGTACACAAATCCAATTACACCTGTCTTCTCTCTTGTTGAGTTGTCTTTTTATGGCAGCATGTTGATTCCAGTATATTTTTTTTCACAAACCTCAGGTTTTTCCCATATTTGGAGATCATCTGCAAACATCTTTATTACTTCAGTGAGCCTTGCTCTCGAAAACCTTTGCGTGGTCACTGAAGTCGGGTATTGTTTAAATTCTGTTAAACACTCTGTTGTTTTCTGTTAACGCACAGCATTTGTTGTACGCTTGCCTTCTGCAAATTCACTTTGGTTTACTAAGTTGTGTACCATTATGTCAGCTCCGATTGATTACCATTGTGTGTGAGTATCATTACAGTAAATTTCCTGAATTGTTAGAATATGCAGTACTAAAATTTGAGCTATAGGTTTAGAAAATATGTACATTTTGTGCAGTCCTCTTCCTATTTGTGTCCTTGAATTATCAGTCGTTGATGTGACTTGCCATTTCCTAAAAAATAGCTTAATAGAATTCTAAGTGTTGCCCAGATTACATCTTAAAGATAAATTGCTTGTGTACTTGCAGTAATTCTTGTGTAAATTCAGATAAGCAGCAGCGGTGCAGCCCTCATGCTCAACATGACATCCTGTATTGAACCCCAGCATTCTGTGGCCATGTCATGAGAAAGAAAATCTCCCAAATCACAGCAACAGCTGGTAAGAATAGGTGGGAGAGACATAATATTGCCGTCTATCGCTAAAAACGTTCAATACATGAAATTAATCGACTGGTGGAGACTGGCACATATTTTAAAGATATAAACGAAAGTGCTAAATGACTAAAGAAATAGCCCACAAGCACATGCTGA
This sequence comes from Cepaea nemoralis, assembly GCA_014155875.1. Lineage (NCBI taxonomy): Eukaryota > Metazoa > Mollusca > Gastropoda > Stylommatophora > Helicidae > Cepaea > Cepaea nemoralis. The sequence continues at coordinate 370,378 of JACEFZ010013212.1, forward strand.
TTGCAGATTTTTGATTGATTATCTTTGCATCAATTTGATTTCTTTGAATTGTATGTGCAGTTCTGTATTCATTTGGTGTTATATTCAGATGATTATGGGTCTTTTCCTCACTAATGCTCATTTAAGTTGTGAATACTGTAACAAGAGCAGATTTATTTCATGTTATGCAGTTTCCAATGTCTTCTTTACATTGAAATGGCAGAAGTATACACAATATGAATTTATCTTCTCCTTTGTTGAACATGCTGTGTTGTCAGTTTTCATCCGTGCTTGTTATTCTGAAACATTTACTTATACTGGCCTTAAAAATCTTCATGGTCAAGGGGTAACATTTGCCTTACAGCTCTGAGCATGGAGTTTGGTCTGTACATGAAACACAGCACTGGTTGTGGTAAGACGATCAATTTTGAAGGAGGCGGTGTGTCTTTACGTCCAGAAATAGGCAGCATTACAAGGTCACATTTTTGTTTACACCCAAGGATAAAAGAGTCATCAAAAACAAAGTCCAGAAAATTGAACCACGAATTGTCAAATTTACAAGATAGTAGTTTGTGTCAATATGGATTTGTGGGTCTTTCTGTTGATGGTTGTGGCAGATGTTACACACATACCAGTTTGATCAGTCAGTGTGGTTTTACAATGTACAACTGGGGAGAGAGGGAGAGAACCGCATATGTTTAGATTGATGGTAATAAGGTCGGATCTATCTGGACCGTGCCTTTCAGCTGCAGGAAAGCTGTTAGCCTTGAGTTTGGGTTTGAAACCATTAGAAGCCAGACACATGCATATTTAATTTCATAGTTTGTACCAGTAGAGATGTTTTTACTTATCATGTATCACATGCATTGATTTGTCAGTGTGCATACTTATTTCATTTTTTGAGAGTTCTGCTTCATTTGTGTTTAGTTTGTATAAATGTATATTTTTATTATTAGAATCTATTTTTTGTTTAAAATAACCTCAATCAGAAAGGCATGGTCTTGTACTGGCTAGTGTTTATAAGATTAAGTGGTAATTAAGTTTCTTCTTCTTTCGTTCGTTCTCTTGAAATGTCTGTATCCGCAATGTTGTCTCTTGTATGAATTTGTCTTTTTGTTAGTCCACTCGGTGGTCCATAGAGTTCATCCACTAAGATTATGGTGAGAGGCCAACAACACATACACATTTTCATGCTGCGTCCTCAATACCGCATCATCTCCATATTAATGTTATTGATGTTTCATCCTCCAATGCTGATTCCATTTTGTTTTTGTCTCTCAATACATCTTTCACTTGCCATATTTCTGAGCTGCCACATATCCTGTCTCATCAGGAAAACCCATCAGGTTTCTTAAGCACTTATCTTACATGTGACTAAGTTTTGCCTGTTTGGTAAATAGGGCCTGTTTGACATTGATGGCCAAGTGTTTGAAGAAAAGTACTGTTTCAGTATTTGATGTTGGACTTCTGTTGCAATATATGGCTGTTTGGGTGCTAGAGACAGCCGATAAGTCAGTGTTTGCCTTTTGGGATCTTTGTTTCTCTCTTTTGAATTTTCTGTCATCTGTAAAAATGTTTCAATTTTGTAATTTTTGTATATTTGGTAGCCTGGTGACTTGCTCATTTGATAAAACATGCTAAATGTGGCTTTATTTTGGTATTTTTTTTTCCTGCTCTTGGCAATGCTTTTTTAATTATTGCTTTAAGACATGTGTTATGTATACAGTTTTAAAAAAGAATGGAAATGAACTTTTAAACTTTCACTAAAAAATCCAGTACCAAACAAGAACATTTCATGTTCTTTAATATTTACATTTTTTAAAGGCGTGTACAAAATGTGTGCAGTTCCAACTTTTTGCACCCAAAATAATTAAAATTTAGATCATCATCAAGTGCCCTGCCAGCTGGCGTAGGCGTTCATGGCTCTCCACAGATCTCGGTCGTTGGTGTTCTGGATCAACTCTGCTGATGGTATTCCTCCATGCCACCGTCTCAATCCATCCAGCATCATTTCTCTTGGTCTGCCTCTCTTCCCATCTCTTCCAGTTGTCACTATATTCTCTGATGCCTCTCTTCACATCACATGACCAAAGAAACATTTCATTAGCATTAGCCTGTATCAGGCAGTCGTTGTTAGTCTGTTTACTTTTGTCTGCCCCATATAAAATTCCATATCTCAATAACCAACTGAGGGTAATGATGAGATTTAGCATATAACCATATCATTATGTGCACCCAAGAAAAAAATGTTTGTTCTGGAGATTGTACAGCAGATTTCAAAGTTTGTTTATATGCGATATATAATTTACGGGACAGATGAAGTGCACATTATTAAATGTATTACACCTTCACACTGAAACATTAGCGTTGGATAGTTAATTTCCTTGTGGGATATGGGATTGGCCTTATGACAAGAGCCTCGCATAGTGGAACGGGGCATTACTGTAAAACAAGTTTGTTAGCGAGAAATCACTATTTTTTCACCAAAACACCAAAGAAATGTCGCTTTTGGACATCAAAGACATATTCCTTGGGTGGAGGTAAATATAAGACGGCAGGAAAAATTTCATAACGATGCAAGTTTTCAAAATAATTGATCGTGAATGAAAGCATTCATTTCTTGACAGACTGTAGTTACTCTGGCAGTCCACGGTATTTGTAACAATCGTCTCAGGAACCACATCTCTGTTGCTTCTGATTTCTTCTTAATTTGTTCATTTACATTCCAAGATTCACTGCCATACAGCAAACCTGGTTCTACGTAGCATTTCAGCACTCTCTTTCTTACATTCAGTGACTTATTGCATAAGATACTCTTCATTGTCTGAAATGCGCCCTTTGCTTCTTATATCTCTGATTGATCTCTCAATCTCTGTTGTACATCTTCCATCTGATATTATAAATTCCCCCAGGTATTTAAAATTATCCACTTGGTTAATAATTTTCCCTTCTTTGTCACATTTTGGTGTCACCATTTTCTTTGATATCACCATTGTTACTGATGATTTAGATGTGAATATTTAAATGTAGGACCACATCTGTTTGGTTGAGGGTAATACAGGCTGGGTGTGACATTAAAATCGCAGACCACTGGAGAGAAACCTGGCATAACTTCTGGTGTTCCTTGAAAGTCATCTTTAATCTTGAAGTAATGTGCCCTGTAGTTGTCCTGGCATTCTTCTGATCTTGACACTTATGTCCATCATGTTAGTAGTCAATGTTGATAAAATACTGAAAAACTGGGTAGTATAACCACATAGACTCTTGTTCCTGTCCCACCATTTATTTTATGTACATCTGACAAAGGTCACTGAAACCTATAATGTATTATAATAATACTTGTGTATTTGCTGTTATGTCATCATAACTGAAGTGTTCTGAATGTTGTGATACATTTATTTATGAGTTTTGTTTGTGGGGAATCTGTTGACAAGAGATTATCAGGATGGGGTATTTATATCATCATCACAATACGTTGTTTCTAAACTTAAGAAAAGGTAAATATGTAAATTAACACTGCTGAATATGTCATTATTTGTAACATGTGCTTATCTAGAGGAGCCAAAGTTACTCATAGGTGGTTATTTCTGTTATTGTAAAAGCCACTTTATTGTCACAGATTATCATTTTATTGTCACATTTGTCAACAAGTTGTACATGAATCAGTTGTATATGATGCTCATGTTTGACATTTAAAATTTATGACAAGTTTTATACAGTATTAAAAGCAAATAATTATATGTTTTATTTTATTTCATCTTTAATGAACAATGTGAGATTGTGAATGCTGTTTGTATGCAGTCAAAACTGATGGGATCTTTTTCAATTGCCCTACTTTGTAACAGTGATCCTTGAACACAGGTTTGTCTGCTTGGCTACTTAACTGAGATTTCAGGTTAGCATTTGCATGATTTATTCTCATTTTTCTGTCTTTCACCCGAGTTTGTAGATCTAATTGTTGTGACTTCCCATCAAGTGGATTTAGTCCATCTTGTATCTGATTTTTGTGAGGGACAGGAGGGTAGTGTTGACAAAATCCAGATCATCAATCAGCCCAGTCAGATTTTCATTTCTGGTGTTGGTTGTTTATATAATCCAATCTATTCTCAATATGAAGGTGGCAAGAGGCATGCCTGCCTAAGTTCTGTTCTTATTTTCCAGTCTTCTGGTATTGTTTCATTCTCCCAGACTTGTGATTCAAGGTGTTTGTACAGACTTCAATAGCTTTTGCTGGCATACCAGCTGGGCTAGAATCTTTAGAAGTTTACTGACTTCTGATTTCTTCTTTCGTTTCTGACGGTTGATATCAAGCTTGATTTTCTAGGCTGGATATCTTTTTGAGGCATGACTGGTAGGAAGTTTCTTGAAGTCTTAAAAGCCCATCTATTTATTTGATCTTTAATATTGAGAACTTTACCGTGGCTGTTTTAGATAAAGCCACCTGGTTAATTATATTTTCCTTGTATCAAGGTATGTGGAGGTATATCATTGTGCTACTTGTGCCTTCCACCTAAATATTGTCTTTTATTTGCCCTTGTATAATGAGAATAAATCGAGCAAATGATAACTTGATTTACCTTGGTGAAACCTCACTTCGACATATGGAATCACATTTAGTTTGGTTGGTTGAAGAACGAGATTTAAATTAGAATTCAAAAGGCAAGGGAGTTTTCATTTCTCTTGAAAACTTGAGCAAGTCAAAGGAAATTAAATCTAGTGCCAAACTTAATATTTGACGTTTAACGATAGGGCTGCTTTATGGATCAGAAACATTAAAAGTAACAAGTCTAGCGGATCGACTTCATTGCACTGGGTTTTATCCCATATGGCTTTGTCTCTATCCGCAGAAAGCAACGCACAGCATGAACTCCGTAGCTCCAGCGGCGACCCCAGGAGTAAATAAAAAATGCACTTGTGAACCAAATAAAGAAGTCTGGAATCGACCCCACAACATATGGAGATTGTGGCAGATGACTTGACCTCGGGAGACTCCCTGGCTCAGAAACATGAACAACTAAAAGAATACAGTACTAATAATGTATACTGTTAGAAAAAAGGAAACGCAACATGTTTGGTGTTCAATATTTACTGATTGGACATCGGTCTACCTATCGACTGTGTCAATCTGGTCATTAACTTCTTGTGGTTACCTGAATTGTACTCACCTCATGATTTGTGAGGTCATGAAAGAGGTCAAAACGACATTTTTGACAATAACTCATGACAGATAACACAGTGAAACTTGCTGAACACAAACTCTCTGGCTATATTATTGAATTGAGCACAACCCACCACTGGCAACGCTGATTGTAATCTGGTCAGAACCTAAGGCCTTGTCCACATCAAGATGGACACGGCCTTAGGTTCGTACCGGAATACCATCAGCGTTACCAGTGGTGGGATGTCTCAATGTTTAAATCTCAAATCCCGGAAAAGAGAACCAAACAAATCAATATCATTGAATGCCTATAAAAGATTGAGGCTTCTCGAATAAATTCAGTTGAAAATTCAATGCGCAAGTGTGGCCCATCTCACTGCAAAGCGACTCATCATCAGTGGACGTTTACAGGCTGGACAGTCACAAAGTGTAATAGCCATAGAAGGTAATGTAGATAGAAGCACCATTAGCCGCCGTTGGAGGCGATTTCAAGAAACTGGCTCAGTGGCGGACAGGCCGCGCAGTGGAAGAACCAGAATCCCAACTGCTGCCGAAGACTGCTTCATACAGCTGCACCACCTTACAAATCGATTTGCATCTGCGTCCTCCACAGTCCAGTCAATGCCAGGAGCTCGTCAAATTTCAGATCAAACAGTCAGGAACCGGCTGTACAACGCTGGTCTTTGGGCTAGAAGACCCAACAGAGTTCTTATGGACCGGCATCGCCAGTACCGACTAGCCTCGTCAATAAAATGTTGGTTGAGTTTGAGTTAAGAACCGACATCACTGCACTCAGGACATCCCCATACGTGCACTGTCCCCTCGTTCAACAGCCAGCAAAGAGTCATACTAATCGTTCCCACCGTTATCTGATTAAAGGTTCTCCTGGTCTTCCCTCTGTTTTGAGATTCTTCCAGAACCCCTGCCGATCCTCCGTAATCTCATTCTTTGCACACAAGGGTTCTCAATCTGTTCCTCCGCTTTCTTCACCTGGTCCCACAAGCGCACGACCACCTCCCCCTTGTCCAAAGGCAAAATGCCACCAAGAGGTGGCTTCCCTGCTAGCCTATCAGCCTGTTCATTCCCTCGTACACCCGCATGGCCAGGGCAAAATATCCATACAATTCTCACTATCTGTGACCTCTGAAGCGACGACAGCCATTCCACACGAAACATTCCTTTTTCCACCTTGCTAAGCATAGTCTTTGAATCCGTAATGAATACGTGTGTTGTAGTAGTATCCTCTAACCAACGGAATGCCGCTGTTACTGCCTCCACCTCCATTCTCATGCTGGAGGTCGTAATCTCATATGTCAGACTCCATTTTCAAGACTCGCCCATTATTAGCCTCTTCCCCAGCCACTACTAAAATGTTGGTACTCTGTTTACATTTGAAACTGCAATAATGTTACGTTTCCTATTTTGAACACTATACAAACATTGATTAATGAGTTGAGTCCAGAACTGACATCACAGCACTCCCGTAATTCCCAAACGTGCTCTGTCCTCATCTGCAACCTCCAGCGAAGAGTCTAATAGCACCCCATGTAGAAAACTAGACATTGCAAGAATCAAGAGGTTGCTTGGATAGGACGCACTTTGGTTACAGACAAGGGAGAAAGTTAAGGCTGTTGTGAGGCGTATAAACTGATACCCTGTATCACACCTCGGGCGAGAGCCAGCTCTGCCGGTTTTACGGAACCTCTTGTCGTCCACAACCCACATCGTACTGATGACTTGGCAGTACATGTTTGGAATATTTTGATACCAGCAACCAAAGATCTAATTCCGACCAAGAATACGCCATGGATTACATCAGATACGTTAGAATTAACAGTGGACTATAGTTGGACTAAAATATATATATAGACTATATGCCTTGAAGAGATTAGAACGAGAATTGCCATTGGGAAGGTAGCCTTTTGCAAGATGAAAAACGTACTGACCAATCAAAAGATATCAATTGAAACGAGAAAACGAGTGTTGAAGGGCTACACAGAACCTGTACTTTTGTATGGATGTGAAGCGTGGACAATGAGCAGTCAAGCTGAAAAACAGCTGATGGCTGTGGAAATGTTGTTTCTACGGAAAATGAAAAAAATACCACGGACAGACAGGAACTAATGAACAAGTCCTTCAAGAAACAAATGAAGATTGTAAACTGATTAGAGTCATTGGACGTAGAAGTCAAAATTTGTTGGGCATGTTATGAGAAGAAATGAATTGGAGAACTTGGTGACGACTGGCAAGATCGAAGGGAAGAGACCAAGGGGAAGACCGAGAAGTAAATACCTGGATGGCTTGGCCACGTGGCATGGTCGAGACAGGAACATGGAGCTGATCCACGACTCTGGTGATCGAGTGAGATGGCAAAACATGACCGGCTTTGTGACGAAGGTGTCACGGGCGTAGTTCGCAATTCCGCATACCGCGTTTGAAACATAGCTGCGGGTGATTTGAATGCAGACCGCCCTGCGTTGGTTTGCATAAAGTGATATGAGTGCCGGTCGCACAGAAAGTAATGACAAGCCACTAAACGCAAACTCGCCAAGAAATCCCAAACAGCACAAGTAATTCTGGAGTTGATTGCGACGTCCTGTAAATGATATGCTTCCACCTTTTTCTAGTGGACTACACAACTGCGGGGATGGGAAAAGGGTGGGGGGGAGGGGGGCAATCGGAAGTTAAATGAAACTGTTGAACATTGAGGCCACATTGCAGAATGGTGTGGGGGAAAAAACCCAGAAAAACTAATAACCTTAACCCAAAAGAATAGTGAAAATTACAACTTATATCTCAACATAGCTAAAACAAAGATAATACAGATTGCTTGCTTGTGTTCGTTGGCTTGAGCTCCAACGCGAAGTCCTGTATGTCGGATGAAGACATCCTGTTGTCCAACATCAGTGTGATGTCATACAGGACCTGAGTTTTGCGTGAGTATCCGTTGTCCCATGTCTGGCTTATTGGTGTGCAGACTGGTGGTTCCTCGCCGTACAGGCAGACACTCTCCGACTTCGGAGGAATCGGCGATCCTACTGACTTTAGCCAGGACCCCGAAGGGACCTGTTGCCCAGGACGCTCGACGAGGACGCGTCAATAGGTCTTGGCCAGTATATAACCCGGCCCTGGTGCCTTGGAAACACCCCTGCGTCCCATGCATACAGATAAAACTAATATTATTGTTTTGCATATCCGTTTTACAGAACATCGCTGTCAACACCAGCATTGTACCGCTGTTGTTGATGTCTTAGCACGGTTACGTTCAGTAGTGTGCCATTGATTTCTGAACGACCGGTTCCCATATCAACTCGTTAATACCCAGCACTACGCGGTCTGATGCCAAATCGGTCGCAGATGTGTTTCGAACGCGGGTAAGCGGGCTTACGAATCGCGCCCTTAAGCTCTTCGCCAAGGAGCAGACTAAAAACTAATATGGAGAAGGAAACATATGGTATTAGGGAAACATTGGAAGTGGTGGAAAGTTTTTGAATATCTTGGGTCATTAATTACCAACAATAGTGACACAATGAAAGAAATTAAAAGTCGAATATCTATTGCTCTTCGAAAATTAAAACAGCAGAATAAATTCTGGCGTGGGACAGACAGAGCTACAAAAATTAGATTTAAAAAAAAGAGAATGCATCCTTCCCATTGCAACATACGCCTATGAGACCAGTATACTTACCAAACAAGCTGAACAGCGTATTCTTCTTCTTCTTCTTCTTCTTCTTCTTCTTCTTCTTCTTCTTCTTCTTCTTCTTCTTCTTCTTCTTCTTCTTCTTCTTCTTCTTCTTCTTCTTCTTCTTCTTCTTCTTCTTCTTCTTCTTCTTCTTCTTCTTCTTCTTCTTCTTCTTCTTCTTCTTCTTCTTCTTCTTCTTCTTCTTCTTCTTCTTCTTCTTCAGCATTCCGAGCCATTGAGGTTCTTTGCTGCAGATACAAGCCGTCTCCATGTGTCTTTGGTTGACCTTCTCTTGCCAGTCGCTGATTCCAAGTGCTTGTAGGTCTGTATATATATATATATATATATATATATATATATATATATATATATATATATATATATATACATAATCTCTTCACCGTATTCTACGTACCTTTGAATATAAATGTTACAGACAAGTTCAAAATTTTGTTTTTCGATATACAAAAGAAAAAATGAATCCATACGACAAGGTCTGCATATTGAAAAAGGTTGGCTACTAAAGACATTAAAATAAAAGAAAATTGAAATATTTTGGTCACTTAAATGTCATAAAAGTTTGGAGAAAACAATGGAGGGAGGAGTATATCAGTACTGCTGTATGGATCAGAAACACATTGAAATGCGACAATAGTTACAAATAAAATACAAATATTGAATAATTGGTGTCTGCGACAAATATAATAAATACAATGGTATAACAAAACCACCAATGTGGAACTCATGGAGATAACTAGACAAATACCAATGAACCTAGAGGTGAATAGAAGACACTGGCGCTGGGTATGTCATACATTGAGAAAACCTGAGAATTGTGTAACTAGACATACTTTAGTCTGGAATCTATAGAGCAAAGACATAGCGAAGGACACCCCCCCCCCCCCCCCCCCCCCCCCCCCCACGGAGAAGCGGAAGGTGTTCAACCGCTACACCGGACATTTGTCCTTGACTTGAGGACGTAAAGGTCGACAGTGAGGGCCCTACGGTCCAAAACTTTAAAAAAAACATCCATCGATCGGTCCAGCAGTCCACCAAACACTTAACCGGAAAATGATTGCCGGACAGATGCAAATGAGGCTCGAAGGGATTCTTCTTTGTTTGCGATGAATTAAAATTGAAGTAAATAAAAAATGTTTTGCATATCCTTTACAGGACATCGCTGTCAACATCAGCATCTTTCAGCTGTATGTTGATTTCTTGGCAAGATTACGCTCAGTAGTTTGCCATTGAAAATTGAAGTACCGACGTAAATTATAAGTACCCCTGAAGTCGGAGTTGGTTCGCCTGATGGCGAGGGACACTGGTAATAAGGAAAGCTAATCCACACGAAAAATTCAGTCCAGCACTACTAGAAGTAGTGTGCATGGACTACGCTTGAGTTCAAAGCGAGCGAGCGCCCAAAAAAAGAAAGAAGTTGCTTGCTTGTGTTCGTTGGCTTGAGCTCCAACGCGAAGTCCTGTATGTCGGATGAAGGCATCCTGTTGTCCAACATCAGTGTGATGTCATATAGGACCTGAGGTTTGCGTGAGTATCCGTTGTCCCATGTCTGGCTTATTGGTGTGCAGACTGGTGGTTCCTCGCCATATAGGCAGACACTCTCCGACTTCGGAGGAATCGGCGATCCTATTGACTTCAGCCAGGACCCCGAAGGGACCTGTTGCCCAGGACGCTCGACGAGGACGCGTCAATAGGTCTTGGCCAGTATATAACCCGGCCCTGGTGCCTTGGAAACACCTCTGCGTCCCAAGAAAGAAGTAAAGTAAGATATTTAAGAACATGCACATTTCCTATGGCAGCAAACAGGTGTAAGACATGGACCTCTACCAGTTACTAAAGAAGACAACCGGGACTTTTCGACTGATGTGTTATAAATCAACTGATGTGCTATAGAAGAATTCTGAGAATACTTTGGACCCAAACAAGAAAAATACTTATATTGTACAAGATCTAAACGGTGAAGAAAACCGGCTGATAAATGGCTCCATATCTCAAAAACTGAAATACTCTGGACATTTTAGGCGTCACATTGGTTTGGAGAGTACAGAGATGGGGGCGTGGTTCCTGGCAGAAGGGACAGAAATCAACCAGTACGAAAATGGACAATGTATTGCAGGCTCCTTGGAAAATGAGAATTGACAAATGATAGGGGTAATGTTCAGTGGGCCGCGAAGAGAGCATCATCATTATCATCATCATTATCATCCTCATTAACTGAGAGATAGAGATCGACGTTCTGTGAAAGATGATATCTGTTCTGAGGAGAGTAAATCCTGTAAAGGGGATGCTTCATGATGATTCTCACGAGGATTTATCAGTAGAAGCTCAAGGCGGACACTAAAAACAATCTAAAAAGCATGAATATATTAATGTAAAAAATGCAACAAACACTAGAAATAAGTACGCAAGTAAGTAACTAAGAGTGCGTGAGTGATAAGTCAGTAAGGAAGTAAGTGAGTGGGTGAATAAACTTATACTGTTATAATTAGTATTGGGACTCTTCGCTAGCTGTTACACATGGAGACGTATGGAAGTGTCCCGAGTGATGTGATGTAGGTTCCTGACTCAACTCAAATGGGAGGGTGTGTAAGTGAATAAGTACAGGGCTTGCTAACAGCCTGACTCAACTCAAATGGGAGGGTGTGTAAGTGAATAAGTACAGGGCTTTCTAACAGCCTGACTCAACTCAAATGGGAGGGTGTGTAAGTGAATAAGTACAGGACTTTCTAACAGCCTGACTCAACTCAAATGGGAGGGTGTGTAAGTGAATAAGTACAGGACTTTCTAACAGCCAAACTCAATTCAAATGGGAGGCTGTGTAAGTGAATAAGTACAGGACTTTCTAACAGCCTGACTCAGCTCAAATAGGAGGGTGTGTAAGTGAATAAGTACAGGACTTTCTAACAGCCTGACTCAACTCAAATGGGAAGTTGTGTAAGTGAATGAGTACAGGGCTTTCTAACAGCCTGACTCAACTCAAATGGGAAGTTGTGTAAGTGAATGAGTACAGGGCTTTCTAACAGCCTGACTCAACTCAAATGGGAGGTTGCGTAAGTGAATGAGTACAGGGCTTTCTAACAGCCTGACTCAACTCAGATGGGAGGTTGTGTAAGTGAATGAGTACAGGGCTTTCTAACAGCCTGACTCAACTCAAATGGGAGGGTGTGTAAGTGAATAAGTACAGGACTTTCTAACAGCCAAACTCAATTCCAATGGGAGGGTGTGTAAGTGAATAAGTACAGGACTTTCTAACAGCCTGACTCAACTCAAATGGGAGGGTGTGTAAGTGAATGAGTACAGGGCTTTCTAACAGCCTGACTCAACTCAGATGGGAGGTTGTATAAGTGAATGAGTACAGGGCTTTCTAACAGCCTGACTCAACTCAAATGGGAGGTTGTGTAAATGAATGAGTACAGGGCTTTCTAACAGCCTGACTCAACTCAGATGGGAGGGTGTGTAAGTGAATAAGTACAGGACTTTCTAACAGCCTGACTCAACTCAAATGGGAGGCTGTGTAAGTGAATGAGTACAGGACTTTCTAACAGCCAAACTCAATTCAAATGGGAGGCTGTGTAAGTGAATAAGTACAGGACTTTCTAACAGCCTGACTCAGCTCAAATAGGAGGGTGTGTAAGTGAATAAGTACAGGACTTTCTAACAGCCTGACTCAACTCAAATGGGAAGTTGTGTAAGTGAATGAGTACAGGGCTTTCTAACAGCCTGACTCAACTCAAATGGGAAGTTGTGTAAGTGAATGAGTACAGGGCTTTCTAACAGCCTGACTCAACTCAAATGGGAGGTTGCGTAAGTGAATGAGTACAGGGCTTTCTAACAGCCTGACTCAACTCAGATGGGAGGTTGTGTAAGTGAATGAGTACAGGGCTTTCTAACAGCCTGACTCAACTCAAATGGGAGGGTGTGTAAGTGAATAAGTACAGGACTTTCTAACAGCCAAACTCAATTCCAATGGGAGGGTGTGTAAGTGAATAAGTACAGGACTTTCTAACAGCCTGACTCAACTCAAATGGGAGGGTGTGTAAGTGAATGAGTACAGGGCTTTCTAACAGCCTGACTCAACTCAGATGGGAGGTTGTATAAGTGAATGAGTACAGGGCTTTCTAACAGCCTGACTCAACTCAAATGGGAGGTTGTGTAAATGAATGAGTACAGGGCTTTCTAACAGCCTGACTCAACTCAGATGGGAGGGTGTGTAAGTGAATAAGTACAGGACTTTCTAACAGCCTGACTCAACTCAAATGGGAGGGTATATACGTGAATAATTACAGGGTTTTCTAACAGCCTTAAGGCACATTGGGCACGTGATGCATTTTAATAGACCAACCGGGACACGGTGGGTTATGTGGGCACTATCGCACTCCCGAGCTCCAGGAAAACTGGACTCGTGAACGGAACGATGTAGCTCAGAATCTAACCCACAACCAGTCGGAGGGCAAGTCAGGATTTCCGTAAACACTTCGTCACGGAAACACGTGCTTGCTACACACAGACAGTAGATGGTCACACGTGTTGGAGACATTTGCGAGTAAACAGGAAACAATTATGTCCTTGGCTGTTTGCCGTCTAAATCATCCACTGATGACAATATCCGCGCACAAAAGGTTCTGCTTGCTTGTCAGTTGAGGCATTGTCATAAATCCAATTAGGATACTTTGTTTCATCAAGCGTATGGCTCAGTACTTCGGATTTCGATTTCGGCTGTTGCGTTTGATGATTAGATTTTCCTATCATTTGTCTTTCACCGGTCTACGCACTTCTGCTTTCGTTCGTTTGAAATGTGTTTATAACCGCAATGTTGTCTCTTATATGGATTTAACTTACCTCTGCAGTCCGAGTGGGTTCGCATGGCGAGAAATACTGTTCATAGGGAAAGCTAATCCACACGCAAAATTCAGCCCAGCACTAATAGAAGTAGTGCGTATGGACTACGCTTGAGTTCATAGCGAGCGAACGCAAAAAAAAAAAAAGACAATGAATTTAACTGTCTGTGTTTAGTTCACTCAGTGACCCATAAAGTTTATCTTCCACTGCTGTTTCTATAGGTCAGTAGGTTTGCTTAGATATGTCGTATTTTGGACAGTCTTGGAGTATGCAATCTGCTGTCTGCAGTGCCAATCCACATGGGCACATGGCTGATTCACCAATACCCGGTCTAAGTACAATGCGGCAGGTCCCCATCTGCAGGCCTGTCCGACACGGGAGACCCCACTAGCAGTTAGATGGCATCCATTAGAACATGCAAGTCCCTCTGCCGCATCAACATGGCTACACAGCAGTGTGGTATTTCATTCTAGGTCTAGTACTTTTACTGCACATGTTTACATACTGTTATACTGACATGCGAACAGTTATTGAACGCGCTTTAGAAGTAAACAAGGATATACATCTTTGCTTTATTGACTACACAAAGGCTTGTGATAGAGTTAGACATGTCAACACGGTGGATATGCTTACAGATCTACAAATTGATGGGAAAAACATTAGACTTATAAAAAACATATATTGGAAACAACAATCTGCCATAAGTATTGATAATGAAGTGGGACAATATCAGCCTATTAAGAGAGGTGTTAGGCAGGGATGTGTAATGTCTCCAGATCTTTTTTCCCTATACAATGAAATTATTTTCAGAAATGTAGAGGATATAAATGGAACCAGCATTGGAGGACGAAACATCAATAACATTAGATGTGCAGATGATACAGTATTGATTGCAGACAATGCGCAGGATCTGCAACAATTAGTAGACGCGGTTGTTGTACACAGTGAGCAACTGGGGTTAGAATTAAATTGTAAATAGACACAGATTATGGTCGTCACTAGGAAGAACGAAATACCACAATGTAATATACAAGTAAATGGGACTATTCTTCAACAAGTGAATCGGTACAATTATCTCGGAACAGTAATATCTTCTTCTTCTTCTGCGTTCATCCGGAGTTTTTTTTCGGACGTGATTGCGTTGTGTCTGTTTACAGCAGAGCTGCGTTCTTGCGCCGTTAGGCCGACACATCCGACTTCTGCGGGCATTTGTTGACCGGGTTAACCTTCCCGGGGGTAATAACATCTGATGGGAGATGTCTTGAAGAGATTAGAACAAAAATCGCCATGGCGAAAGTAGCCTTTAGCAAAATGAAAAACATACTGACCAATAAAAAGATGTCAATTGAATGTCAATTCAATGGATGTGAAACTTGGACAATGAGTAGTCAAGCTGAAAAACATCTGATGCCTGCAGAAATGTGGTTTCTGAGGAAAATGCAAAGAATACCATGAACATACAGAAAAACCAATGACCAAGTACTACAGGAGACAAATGACAATCGTAAATTGATTAGAGAAATTAGACTTAGACAGTCATAATTTTTTGGACATGTTATGAGAAGAAATGGATTGGAGAACTTGGTGACAACTGGCAGGATCGAAGGGAACAGACCAAGAGGAAGACCGAGAGGAAAATACCTGGATGGCTTAGCCACATGGCATGGACGAGACAGGAACACTGAGCTGATCCACGACACTGGTGATCGAGTGAAATGGCGAGTCATGACCGCCCACGCTTACCGGCATGGCACATGATTGATTGATACTGACATAGCCGACTATGTAACGAAAGGTTTCCGAATGCAGTGCGTAATCCCGCATACCGCGTTCGAAACACAGCTGTGGGCAATTTAGAAGCAGACCGCTTTGAGTTAGTTTCCCATATAAAGGTATGAGTGCTGGTCGTTGAGAAAGCAATGGTAAAATGAACGTAAACTTGCCAAGATATCACAAACAGCCAAAAAAAAAATGCTGGATTGACAGCGACATTCTGTAAAAGATATGCAGCTAACTTTAACTATACTGACATAATGCAATTGCATTAATGTCATCTCTGTATGTGCATGTTGTTATTTGTTGTGTTTTGCCGATGAAGTCTTGCGCCACAACGGCCTCCGTATTTGTGATTGTGTTCTTGTAAAGCAGATATTCTAAACTCAGTCATATGTTGACGTTCTCGCACTTTGAGCTCAAGCGTAGTCCATTCACCGGTTACTACTTCTAGTGCCCTGGGCTGATTTTCACTGGGCTGACTATTAATTGCTCTTCAAAGACTAAAACAACTGAATAAATTATGGAGTGGGACAGACAGAACAACACAAATTAGATTGTTAAGAGCATGCATCTTTCCCATTGCAACACACGCCTGTGAGACCTGGAAACTTACTAAACAAGCTGAACAGCACATTAATGCCTTTGAATATAAATGTTATAGACGAGTTCTAAGAATATCTTAGGTAAAGAAAAGAACAAATGCATCCATACTTAAAGAACTGAATATTGAAGAAGGTTGGTTATTAAAGACGATAAAACAAAGAAAATTGAAATATTTTGGTCACTTGAAACGTCATGAAAGTTTGGAGAGAACAATAATGGAGGGGTATATACCTGGGAAGAGAGGAAGAGGAAGACAAAAGAGTAGATGGGCGCAGGATGTGGCGGATGATCTCCAGATGGTGTATCGGCCGCGGGACATCTTGCTTATGATCGAGACGTTTTCCGGAAGGTTGTTATGGGAGCGAGGTTCTGCAGAGGGCATGCTACTGAATGAATGAATGATGTGTGTGTGTGTGTGTGTGTGTGTGTGTGTGTGTGGATTAGCTTTCCCTATTACCAGTGTGCCGGTCTCCTTGGCATAGTGTTTACGTCTTTCTCCGTAATCTCGTATATTCTCGTGAAACGTGATGTGTGTGTGTGTGTGTGTGTGTGTGTGTGTGTGTGTGTGTGTGTGTGTGTGTGTGTGTGGATTAGCTTTCCCTATTACCAGTGTGCCGGTCTCCCTGGCATAGTATTTACGTCTTTCTCCGTAATCTCGTATATTCTCGTGAGTAACGTGTCATCACCTCACCTAAAGTAACCAGTAGATAGAATTAGAGGGCTGCAACTCTAGCCCAAGAGAGACAACCGAGTTGCTCAGACTAAGAAAAGTCCAGAACCTTCTCGAAGGTCAAACAGTGAGTCCATGGGTCCGTGGACACTAATGTGGCCCGCCTGAAGCGGGGTCCACGAGGAACTCGAACAGGGTTACCGCCCGTCGAATAGCGACACGCGGTAAACCGGCAGAGGACAAACGGACTGAGACCAGGCAACAAGTGCCTGCCTGAGAGGGACTCGTTAGCTCTTTGTATAGAGATAGAATATAGGCTAGATAGTGTGCTAGTTTGTTATATGAAATGTTTGATGATCTATAATCTGTGATATGATGCTGATGTAAAGCGCGGGCTGTTAACCCACTGCGCCAACTGTAGATTGCCACAATAAATCGGCTATATCATAGCGAACGTATTTATTGTTTGTATTGATTAACACCTGTGTGAACCCATTAAGTTACCTAGACAAAGTAAGACGTTAACAGGTTTTTGGGGGCTAGTACCGGTTTTGACATAATATGTTATGAAATAACTGTGAAATGTCATGTAAAATTATTTATTCATATCACATTGATTGGTTAAAATAGAAGAAAATTGTTAACCATAAATTGTTCAACATATTTAGTAGCTATCTAGCAGTAGAATAAAAGTAAGCAGAATAAGCAGAGTCCCTCAACAGTCTCGAAACAAAGTCCATACCTTACACCACAATATTAGTAGTCTGTAAACGATATATAATTGTTTAACATAACTATGACATTTTTGTTTTTTTTGACCGTGACTAATGTTTCTTGCTCTACGAGCAGATTGTGCCGCAAAGAATACCGTGGGCAACACATGTGATTTTTCCAGCCACTAAGTTGTGTGACAGAGAGGACCGCGTGCAACGCAGTATAACTTTTCCCAGCAGTGACGAGAGAACAACAACATCGAGCGCTACTATTCAGAGCTAAGTTTCAGATCATACTCATTGTAAAGTCTAAGCTGTGCTTCACATTCTCATTATCATCAATATATTATTGTATTTCATATTTATTTGTTGGTATATTCATGACCTTGCCACCAATATAACCTTGCATTTTGATTTACACATTAGTAAGCAAGGTAGGCAACCAAATTTTTCTAGACACCAAAGTTTTTGTTAAGGGAAATAACTCTATAAACATTACTAATAAATAAAATCCAAAATGTCAAGCTTAGATAAATGCATTGAGCAGGGAATAAAGTTAGGTTATAAAGAAGAGAAACTGTCAGAATGGGCACAGAAAACGCACGCAGAAAATATTGCCCGTGAAGAAAGAGCAATAGAAAGAGAAGAAAGAAAATTGCAACAAGATGCAGAGGAAAGAAAATTGCAAAGAGAGACCGAAGAAAGAAAATTGCAACAAGATGCAGAGGAAAGAAAATTGCAAAGAGAGACCGAAGAAAGAAAATTGCAACAAGATGCAGAGGAAAAAAAATTGCAAAGAGAGACCGAAGAAAGAAAATTACAACAAGAGGCAGAGGAAAGAAAATTGCAACTAGAGGCAGCGGAAAAGAAATTGCAAATGGAGCTCGACGCAGCGGCCAAGCAAGCCCAGTTGAACGCTGATACACAGTTGAAATTGAAACAGATGGAAATAGAGTCCAACACAGAGATATCAATAAACAAATTAAGAAATAAAGAAGAGGAACAGAAATATAGTAAATATAAAGGCCTCGTTAAGGCTTTCTGTTCAGGAGATTCCATCAGCGCCTATTTAGAGAATTTTGAGTGTCTCATGGCCTACCATAAAATCATTAAGGCAGATTGGGCTTTTATACTCATGAGAAACCTGGCTCTCGAGCCACTTAAAGTGATAGAAACAGTACCACAAGAGATGCGAAAAGACTATGAATACCTTAAACAACGCATTCTCCAACATTTTTCTTTAGACACTGCAGGTTACCAACAACAATTTGCAAAATTAGCTCCCCAACCAAACCAAACATTCATAGATTATGTTAGTACAGTACAGGACATATGCACTAAATGGATAAACTCGGCTAAAACCAACAATAGCCACGATAAACTTAAAGAACTAATCATCATAGATAAAATAGTGAGCACCATCCCCACACCTTTTGCAAAATTTTTAAAACAGATGGATTGCAAAACCATCCAAGAAATTGAATCCAAAGGCAATGCATTCTACACAGCAAACAGGGATATATTTCAACTCAACATTAGCCACAATGACACAGCAGCTGCAGTAATAAATACTAAGTACTCCAAACAAACACAAGGCAAATTTAAACCGCGCTCCAACAGTGGTAAAGTAGCAAAATGCCAGTATTGCAGTCTGACGCACGACATTTACGAGATGTGCGACAAGTCTCCGAACTATCCCCACCACCTAAAAATGATGGTGGATAAACAGAAAGCAAAACGTAACGCGTACCAAAAAGCTGTAAAATGTTACTTTTGCAGAAGCTGGGGACATTATTCACGCTATTGTGAAGGTCGTAAGTTATTGAAGCAAGCTAATGCTGCATTAGTAGCAACGTCTTCTGATGATGAGACTGAATCACTGATTGAAGGTTATAATCAGCATGACAATGAAAGCGAGCTTGGTAATGCTGTACATATAGTTAACACCATTGTAGATGATACATGTAACGCTTGCACGAAATTCCAACTAGATCCATCATTACCATGTGGCCACAGGATACCAATTGCAAATGAGACAGCCAACGCTGCTTTGTCAGCCACAGGGAAGCTAACATTTTTGACAGGCTTCGTGAACAGAAAAAAGTGCTCATTAATCCGCGATTCCGGGGCAACGCTCTGTGGGGTAAAGAAAACATTGGTAGACACCACAGACTACACAGACAAACATGTTAACTGTCGCACATTTTCAGGTACTATAGAAAGATACCCCCTTGCGATGGTCGAAATTCAAACACCATATATATCAGGACAACTTTTGTGCGCTGTCCTTGAAGACCCAATCGCAGATATCATACTTGGTAATTTACCTAACATCCATCCATGTTCTGAAAAGGAAATTAAAGACTGGGAAGAAAAACACGGTATCCACCACACAAATACCGATGCTAGAGAGAAACACCATGTTAATTTGTCTCAAACTGCCAAAATACCAAGGGAGACAAACACTGAGGTTATTCAAAAAGAATTCACCGAGGTGTACAACGCAGGGGCGGTCGAATCTTTTAACGAGACGACCGAATTAAAACCTCGAATTGAGGTCACTCCCATGCTACCAAGTACCAAACCTGTAAATGCGCTAAAAAACACACACGACACAAACGCCATTACACGACAGACAACTCACAAAACCAACACTGACCAACTACAGAAATCATTAGAAATAGTAGCGCCTAACGTAACGAACATCAATTTCGGAAACGAACAGAAAAATGACCCCACGCTAAAACCATATTTTCTGAGACAGGACAATGAGACGAATGAAGGGACGCAAACTGGTAACATGCAGGAAACGACAATTCCCCGACAGAATGACACGTCGACAAACGAAGCATCATTAACGACTCACGCTTACGACAACGAAAACGACGAAGAAATATGGACATTACCGACATTCTGTGATAGCGACAATGACGACAAAATTAACGACTTATTGACTATTGACCTTGACGACGACGACAACGACATTGAAAACAACTTACAAACAGTAGCATCTGTGATAAATCAGACAGACATAGACAACACGGAAGTCCCTGTACCAATCATGACTAACGACGGGAGCATTGACGACATCCATATCAGTGACACATTAACACAGCGACAGCGACAAGACATTTGGACTATCCTGAACGACTACAAACAAATCTTTTCTAACAAACCTGGACGCACCGATAAAATAACCCATTCAATTGTACTGACTGATCTAAGACCAGTCAAGTGTAGACCATACTCGATTCCTCTCCATTACTAGATCTAATTTAGATAAAGAAATTTTAGAATTAGAGAGGAATGGCATTATTCAAAAATCAATGTCACAATATTCGTCACCGATTGTCCTGGTTAAGAAAAAGGACCAGACCATTCGCTTGTGCATTGACTATAGAGTTTTAAATACTAGAACAACTACGGATGCAGAGCCAATGAGCAGTTGTGAAGATCTTATCTTAAACATGGCTCAATCATCCTTATTTTCTAAGACAGATTTAGCTAAAGGATATTGGCAGGTCCCACTACACCCTTCTTGTAGACATATAAAAGCATTTGCAACACCTCTTGGATTATACGAGTGGCTATACCTTCCTTTCGGCCTGAAGAACGCACCAGCCACCTTTGTAAGGCTTACAAGATTATTATTACACGGAATTACAGATGTAATTGCCTATATAGATGACATATGCATCCATTCATCTGACATGTCTTCTCATCTACTTACCCTAAAACAAGTCTTCAACCAAATTTCTCTTTTCGGACTTACTATCAAACCTTCCAAGGTTGAAATAGGCTACACAGAAATAGACTTCCTCGGTCATAGAATTTCTCAAGGTAAATTATTGACTGATGAGAAAATTGTTTCCAAGATTTTGAATCTAGAAGTACCTACTACAAAGAAGCAGATTAGGAGCGTACTAGGTCTCATTAATTATTATTCCAAATTCATTCCACATTGGGCAGAACTCACCTCAGTTTTTTCTGATATGTTAACTAAAGATCATCCATCGAAAATTTGTAAAAGTACCAGCTTAGATGATGCAATGTGTAGATTGAAACATATTTTTTCAAATCCTCCAGTGTTACGATTACCCAACATAAAATTACCTTTTATCTTAACCACAGATGCAAGCGCCATAGCTATAGGAGGTTGCTTGATGCAGGAAGTCGACGGAATTAGACACCCTATTCTCTACGTGAGCAGAAAACTTAAGAAGGCTGAGACTCGGTATGCAACAGTTGAATTGGAGTGTTTAGCCCTATTGTTTTGTATACTGAGGCTCTCGAAGTTCCTTTTAGGGAGCCACTTCCTGGTCCTCACCGACAGTTCGCCATTGTTAGTCCTTAACCAAGGGTCGCCCAAGAACCACAGGTTACAAAGATGGCGTTTATTACTTGAAGATTATGACTTTGAAATACGCCATATCAAGGGCACCGACAATATTCTGGCCGACGTTTTATCACGCCAGTCAAATGCGCCAGTAGAATGACACTACTCATTCAACCACTAGCCATATTATATACTGTGATACTTTTATACCGTTTCATATAAGTGTACCTATACACCGGCTAAAGTACTCTTAGTGATTAGTTTATTACAACACCCATGAACACGGTACTTCAAAAGCTATACCATCAAGTGCCTAAGCTCTATTACTAGACCATCAAGAAACAGTAACTGTGTTTATTTCAACCAGTAATATCAACCAGAACAAACCATGAACACTGTAATATTTCATACGAGACATGGAAAAGAACCCATAATTTACTGTTGCTACAAACATTGCAAACAGCCGAAATAGTACGACATCAACTACGACACGCAAGAGACAGCTTTAACATTTATAGCAAAACACAGGAACAACAGGACGGCAACACGCACATCATCGGTGGAATTAATTAATTAGTTAATGTAATTAAATATGTATTATATTTGCATTATTGATGTATATAAATTGTGTTAACCTGTAATTTGTACATATTCTACTTTAATATTACAGGCGGTGCCATTCATAGGCTAAAAAAAAACCCGTCCTATACAATTGTCTCTATTTAAATTATAACCTAGTTTTCCTTCATCGTACACAAAGTACGTTTTTTCTTAAAGGGCGAATATCGCCTAGCCCATTGTTTCCAAGGGCAATAACATTTACCTTAACTTAAATTATATATTTTAATCGAATACTATTGTGTTTGAAAGACGAATGAATGAATGTGTGAAAGGATTAAATAAGAGAACGATACACTTGGCGGACAAATTGTACGCAACACGTATTTATTGTAATTTGTCTGCGTTTTTGATGTAAAAGTACATAACTTGTCTAATTTGTGAATACATGTATAGAACTTAGTTTAGTATTCAGCTTAGTTAGTAAATAGTTAACATACTTAGTTTAGCATTTAGGATATAACTAAGCATCACTACTTGGAATGCCGGATCATGTAGTGCACACAGTGCAAGGATTCATGATTGAGGTTATCCCAACTCGTGACGCTTGGAAATACACCATCCATTCAGCACAGACACAAACCTGAAAACTCAACACTTTCAATTTAAAATACAGTCACTTTATTAGAGACATCAACTTATTAGTCAAACACACTAACAAGCCAACAGGGACACATGTAGTCTGAGGGGGATAAGAGAACATCGTAACTACATATTTAGCATTGGATGACATACGAGAGTAAAAGTGTATTAAAATGCACTCACGAATCAAGATTTGAAAGTGTACTTAACTAGCCAGGACTTCGGTCCTGTTAACTCTCTTTAACCAGAGATTAATTGTCTGGGCACCAATAGGGTGCGTGAGAAGGGCGAGTTGTCAATACAACTGTTAAAACGCCACGTAACTTCGGTCTGATAAGCATTGTTAAGGACACAGGAGACAGAGTGATCTCTTTAGCAAATCAGACAAGTAGTGTATGCGAGAATACATGAGTTACTAATGCCATTATGTAGTTTACCAAGTTACTGTCCACCAAACTACAAACCCCAACTTTAGATGAGTCGATGACAGAATTAGAATAAATCTAATTAACCAATAACAAGCCAGATCAGGAGGGGAGAGGGGAATCCTGTCATCACCTCACCTAAAGTAACCAGTAGATAGAATTAGAGGGCTGCAACTCTAGCCCAAGAGAGACAACCGAGTTGCTCAGACTAAGAAAAGTCCAGAACCTTCTCGAAGGTCAAACAGTGAGTCCATGGGTCCGTGGACACTAATGTGGCCCGCCTGAAGCGGGGTCCACGAGGAACTCGAACAGGGTTACCGCCCGTCGAATAGCGACACGCGGTAAACCGGCAGAGGACAAACGGACTGAGACCAGGCAACAAGTGCCTGCCTGAGAGGGACTCGTTAGCTCTTTGTATAGAGATAGAATATAGGCTAGATAGTGTGCTAGTTTGTTATATGAAATGTTTGATGATCTATAATCTGTGATATGATGCTGATGTAAAGCGCGGGCTGTTAACCCACTGCGCCAACTGTAGATTGCCACAATAAATCGGCTATATCATAGCGAACGTATTTATTGTTTGTATTGATTAACACCTGTGTGAACCCATTAAGTTACCTAGACAAAGTAAGACGTTAACAAACGTGATGTGAGCGAGAAACGGTAGCGGTTCTCGCCGCGTCGGTAACTTACGAGTTATGTGAGCCGGTGGTACGTATCGAACCGACAGCCTTCACTTTCCTGGTAAACATTTCAGGCAGTTCTTCTTCTTCTTCTTCTTCTTCTTCTTCTTCTTCTTCTTCTTCTTCTTCTTCTTCTTCTTCTTCTTCTTCTTCTTCTTCTTCTTCTTCTTCTTCTTCTTCTTCTTCTTCTTCTTCTTCTTCTTCTTCTTCTTCTTCTTCTTCTTCTTTCGTTCGCTTGAAATATGTCTATAATTGCAATGTTGTCTAGTATGGCCAGCCATTCTATTCTCAAGTCCCCTGGCCCCACAGGACATCTGAGAAGGACCTCCAGTAGTTGTGTTTGGACCCTTTCGAGACATAGGGACCTGCACTACACCTGCCTGTGGGTCCAAAGCAGGGCGAGAGCACCATAACATTTAGCAGTAGTCGACATATTTCATTACGCGTAATTGCGTGGCATCCTGATTTCTGTGGTGCGCCTCCTAGCTGGTTGCCTCCGTTTTCAGCACCTTTCCTTTGCCAGAGCAGACTGTGGTCTCACTCGAGTTTAGATGTGTACGTGCGCACATACGTGTCTTCGCATGCATGTAAATGCATACACATCTAGAGCACACTGGTTATTTTCCGGCGCCAGAAACTCGCCGTCGCCCCTTCTCCTGTTAGTTAAAGCAGTTCCGCCACGTGAAGGCCAGGAGTTGGACATTTGCTGCAGAAGTTATGTATTTACGAGGCATTGGGGTATTTAAGCAAGGTTGGGCACTCATCCCAACACTGCGCCCCGGCTACACACAGCCAACATTTGGAACCTTCAGGCAGTTGACTTGGACACTCAGGTCAATTTTTAAAATTCGGATGAGCTCCGATGCAGATCGAACTCAAGACCACAATCCCGGAAGCGAGCTTCTAGCCACTACGTTACCGCGTCTCAAACTACTCTATGGATATTCCCTATAAGACAAACTGGATGTGGTGCTTCAACATTAACCTGGAAGTACATACATGTACAACTTTCATTAGGGACGTGGACGTGGAGGTACAGACAAGGGAATAAGAAGAGAGAGAGAATAGAAGAACGAGGAGAAGAAAAGGGGGAAGAAGATGAGGAAGAAAACGGAAGCGAAGAAGAAAAGGAGGAGGAGGAAAATGTGGAAGGAAAAGAAAAATAAGTAGAAGAAACAGAAGAAAAAGAAGAGGATGACGATTAGAAAAAAGAAGAAGACGAATAAGGAGGAGGAAGAAGAACAAGAGGCGGAGGAAGGATAAGAAAATTAAGATGAAGAATAACAAGAAAGACAGAAGATCCACTCTTCTCTGTGATGATCTTGTACCCCCATTTAACTGTGAATAATGTGTCTGTGTGTGTTGTGTGTGTTGTCACGGAAAAGACTGCAGGTTAATGATTCCTTGATAACTTACAGATCAGAATACCCAGGTAGGAGAAGGGTTAACCAAGGAGTGACCAAGCGCATGTGTATGTGGGTCAAGACAGGAATAGCCGACTAACCGGACAGGTAACTGTCGAGTGGAAAATTTGGGTAGCGACAAAGAGAGACAGCATCATGGACCAGTCTATTGCGTTCTGGAGGTAGGGATATACGGAAAAGCCCAGATCTGGAATTTTCCACAAACTAGGATAATGAAGTCTGAATGTGAGGGGTCCAGCAATGTCAAGGACGATGGGACAAAGATGATCTAAAGAGAGTGGCCACTTCTTTGTGTCAGTTTAGTGTGTGTTCCCCAACTGGACGGAAAGATAGAATTATGTGTCCTGTAATGAAAAGAAATATCCTCCCTTATAATGGGATAAAGTGCTTGGCTGCGGATTAATTTCGATTCGTGGATCTACATTAATTCTATAAAGGAACATAGATGTGTATAAGGTATATTAAAATATAGTTTTAGAATAGGAATATAGATGAGCGTGTATTACCTTTACCATTACCTATTATTAGTGGGTGTTTTAGACTGAGGTGAATTCTTATGTCTTATGCGGATGGTGACTTCGAAAGCCTTGTCATTATGGCTGGAGAAGGACACTTGCATAAGTTAGGAGTAAGGGGCGGACGCTTACCACTCGACTTGTTATATTCATCCACAGGTTCCCAGTTTCTAGGGACATTAGAGAAGAAAGAAAAAACTACTCTACGTGAACCAATAAAGTACATACTTAGATCCAGAAAGAACCTAAACAGTTTGTTCAGATGAACAAATACTAACATCAAGTAAAATACAGAAGACTGTATGCTAACACGCATATACCACGGGGGCTCCTAAACAGAAAGAGATGTTAAGGTGGGGCAAGCAGAGACTTCAACCTACATACGACTTGCATACATAGGGTAGAAGGAATAGACAAAGACAATAGTGATAATTATAATAGACAATAGGAAGAACATTGACAATGTGGTGTTTTTTTTTGATGATGGATACTTAATATCATGAAACCGATTTGGGCACAGTCATAAACTTACGGGACTTTTATAGCAATACGGTGACTCAGTGGTGAACAGTTTGTTTTCATTTCACTAACGGATTTACCATCAGATTCAAGCCTACGGATCATCCCGGGTGAGCTCTGTCCTGTTTGATGTGATGTCCTGTAATCGTGAAGAATGACTGGCGAGAAGATACAGCTGATAGACATTCTGAGTTCATTCTGTCCACAACCATAGAATACAATAGCAACTACACAGACAATATCCATACACACACCGGACATAGTTTTCTTTATTAATAAATCTTTTATTATATGTTGAAAGGAAATGTTGTCGGAGTATGTGTTGAGAGAATAATAGAGAGAGTGACAGAAGTAGATATATGGAAGGGAAGACAGAAGAGAGGAGTGTAGACCAAAGTCAGGCAATAACCCCAACAGATAATCAGTTTTATAGATGTGCTTGTTGATCCCACTCTCCTCTCGGGGAAACAACATCACATAAATGGTGGAGCAGCGGGGTACGTACATACATTATACCCATATGACCTGCATATTGGCACAGGCATAGCGGAGTACCTACATGTTGGGACATACTGATTGGAATAAATAGAAGTATATATTGATGACTTTTAATGGAAGGACGTCCATTGGATATATGGTGCCATTACATTTATGGTAGAAACATTTCATTAATGCTGGTGACTTTGCAGTGAGAAAGTCCAGACAGAGTGAATGTGGATAGGTGGTAAGACATATTACATACCTAATCACACGGTCACACGTCTACATAAGTCTTTATCCTATATCTCCTCTTGTGGATGAGAGAGTGGTTGTGATGTACTGTGTGGTGTTGGAGATTTATAATAAGTAATAGATATAGATAATGATATAGGTTCTAGGTAGATTATCGGTTTATAGTGAGTATTCTTTACTGCTTTGAGGTGTCTTTGATCAACGTGCTGACTTATCTGCTGTAACTATGGCAACTCCTAAAGTAACTACAGCCGAACTGAGGGCCAACGGGGAGGCAATAGGGTTAGCTGGTCCCGAGCTAACTGATTACATACAAGAACGAGAGAGAGAGATTCGTCAAGCGGAAAGAGAAGACCGGAAGACCGAGTGGGAATTGAAACGAATGGAAATGGAACAAGAGACCAAACGAATGGAAATGGAACAGGACAACAAGAGGTTGCAAGCAGAGGAAGCCAACAAGATAAGGGAACATGAATACCGCATGCGAGAACTGGAGCTCAAGACACAAACTAAGGGTGAAATAGATGCAGCAGAGGGAAGTTCATCTTCACCTGGTGCAACCCACATGAGTGGACAGGGTTACCATGCCATGAAGTTTCCCTTGGCGGTCTATGAGGAAAGTAAAGAGAAGATATATCAGTTTTTGGATCGGTTCGAGGCTATGGCAGTCGCTATGGGACTGGAAAGATCCAGATGGGCTCTTAAAGTATCACAGTCTTTACGTGGGTCAGGGTACGAAGGTCTACACACGCCTACCACCAGGACAGGAAAATCAGTACGAGGAATTGAAAGCAGCTTTGATGAAACATTATGAGGTCACAGCACAAACGTATCGGAAGAAGTTTAGATCGTCTAGACGAGAGCCTGGAGAGCTATTCGCCGCCTACAGTCTAAGGCTGAAATCCTATCTCCAGAAATGGATGGACTTGGCAGAATTCAAGAGGGATTATGAGAGTCTCGAAGAGATGATGGTGGTAGACCAAATGCGAAAGCAAATGTCGAAACCTCTCAGAACCTTCTTAGGAGAACAAGGGGCGGAACGGATTGATGTGGTGAACAAGCTGGCGGAACGATTCGTGGAAGTACATGGGGAGGCGGCAGAACTAAGTACACAAACCAAAGGTCAGGAAAAACAAGACAGAAAGAAATCGACGAACGGAAAAGAAACAAAAGGGGAACCTTATAAAAAGACGTCAACGGAGAGTTCTGAGAAGGTGAAGGAAGGAACCAAGAACACCTCGAATTCTCCAGCGAAACGACCGTGGTCCGAGAAGTGGTGCTCGATTTGCAAGGCGGCATCTCACAACACAAAAGACTGCAGATCGAAACCGAAAAATCCTTACTTCGCGGCATGCCAAGTGAATCATAAGAAGGGGATCACAGACAAGGCTGAGGTCGGCGAAGGAGAAAGGAACAAAAAGGACACACGAAAACCTAGGAAGGGAACATGGTGCACACACTGCAGGTCGAAAGCCCATACGACTGCAGAATGCCGAGGCAAGGCAAATGACGGTCCCTTCGAAACACGGCCTCGATGAACCCCTCGAGGAATCCCAGGGAAAAGTCGAGGAGGGGGAAGACATTCCGGACCAAGGGAGACCCTCGGTGGTGGAACTGATTGAGGTGAATGGACAACCAGTCCAATGTTTATACGATACGGGACTGGATGGGGAAGCGGTGATTTCGGCGGATCTAGTATCCCCCGAACAACTCACAGGGGAGACCATGGAGATACAGCCTGCGACTAAGAGTGCTGTAGCCATGAAGTTACCCATTGCTCAAGTGGAGATTCGGTCAAGATACGTCACTGGCACAATCAAGGCCGCCGTATTGAGTGATCCCATATTTCCAGTCATCCTCGGTTGCCGGTATGTCTTTCTGGGAATGCCTAAGGAACCAATTCACATGGGAGCTATGCAGACACGCTCTCAGAAGGAAACGGATCAGGCAGAGGAAAGGATTTCAAACCCAATGCCCGGGGAGTTACGAACGGCCCAGAGTGAGGATGATAGTTTACGTCCGTGCTACAAGAAGTTGCAGAAGAGTGCTGTCCCACCCAAACGCGGACAGTACTACATGAAGAATCGGCTACTATACCGGAGAGCCGGAAGGGGAGACAACCTACACGGTCAATTGGTAGTCCCGAAGGCCTACCGTGCCCAAATTCTTCAGATGGGGCATACCATTTCGTTCAGTGGACACATGGGTATCGCCGCCACCATGCAGCGGATTTCCTGTCATTATTATTGGCCAGGATTGACGGGAGAGGTGAGTCGATATGTAAAGTCCTGCCCAGAGTGCCAGCGGGTGGCACCGAAACACTGGACAGCACCGGTGGTGTTGGGTGAGATGCCCATCATGAACTCTCCTTTCGAGAGGGTAGCCATCGATATAGTGGGTCCTCTTCCTAGGACCAAGAAGAGGAACATGTATATCCTCACCATGGTGGATTGCTGTTCAATGTGGAGTGAAGCCATACCATTGTCAACCATTGACTCGAAAAGAGTGGCTGATGCATTGATGGAGACTTTTACCAGATTAGGTTTCCCTAATCAGATTCTGACGGATAATGGGTCACAGTTTTGTGGGAAACTCATGGAGGAGGTATTTGGGGTGTTCCACTCCAACCATATACATACCAGTCCCTACCACCCTCAAGCTAATGGACAAGTAGAGCGTTTCAACGGCACGTTGATGACAATGCTCAGGAAATTGGCCCAGGAAAAACCGGATAGGTGGGATGAATACATTCCGGCAGCCCTTTTTGCTTATAGGGAAGTGCCACATGGCTCAACAGGAGTACCGCCAGCAACTCTGCTGTTTGGTCGACCAATCAAGGGACCATTGGAAGCGTTATTGAGGAGTTGGACGGAAGAAGAAACCTCAGAAGAGGTGATCTCCTCGTACAAATACGTGGAGGAACTGAAGGAAAAACTTCACACGGGCTGGGCTCTGGCCACTCGAAACTTGAGAAAGGCCAGGAAGAGACATGCGGAATACTATAACCGTAGGTCTAGAGACAGAGCTCTTGAGGTGGGAGACAAAGTCTTGTTGTTACTCCCAACGGGAAACAACAAACTGGAGATAGGATGGCAAGGACCATTTCCCGTGGAAAGGATGGTATCCAGAACCAACTATCAAATACGGATCCGGGGAAAGTCGAAGATTTTTCATATTAATCTCTTGAGAAAATATGCAGAAAGAACCCGGGAAGGAGCAGCCCATCTCATGGCAATGGCGGTAGCAGTGGAAACTGAAACCGGACCAGATGAGGGGAGGGAATATCCTCTAATAAACCAGGAAACTTATCGGGAAGTACAGGTGAACCCTGATCTGACTCTCCAAGAGAGGAAAAAAATTGGCCAGGTTCTCAAATCCCATAAGCAGATCCTGACGGATAAACCAGGACGGACGGAGCTAGTTGAGTTCGAGATGACCTTAACTACGCCGGATCCGGTTCGCCAAAAAATCTACCCAGTACCATTTGCTAAAGAGAAGGCGTTGGAGGAGGAGATACAGAAACTGTTGGAGGATGAGGTGATTGCACCATCCACATCCCCATATAATGCTGGAGTGGTGTTGTTACGAAAACCGAGTGGAGAACACCGGCTGTGCATTGACTATAGACTTTTGAATAGTCATACCCAGTTCCAAGTGGAACCATTGCCGAATCCAACCCAGTTATTCGCCAGGCTCCATAAGGCCAAGTATTTCTCTAAAGTAGATCTGAGTAGGGGTTATTATCAGATCCCGGTCAAACCAGAAGTTCGACATCTACTAGCTTTCAGCACACCTACGGGACACTATGAGTTCAATGTCATGCCTTTTGGACTCAGTAATGCGCCTAGTGTATTTACTCGCATGATGAGAGCGTTGTTGGATCCTCTACGTGACCCGGCCATTATCTCATTCATGGATGATATACTGATTGCCAGTGACAGATTAGATGACCATTTGGGATCCTTAGAGAGAGTTTTCGATCGGCTCCGGGAAGCCGGGCTGACGGCGCGACCAACCAAGTGCATGATTGGTTACCAAACTCTGGAATTTCTAGGTCATACCATCACTCCCGGGAAAATTGTCCCGGAGGCGAAGAACCTGGAAAAAGTCAGACGAGCTTCGAGGCCTAAAACAAAGAAAGATATAAGATCCTTCCTATCATTGTGTGGATTTTATCAAAAGTTCATTCCTCATTTTACCGAACTGGGAAATCCATTAACAGAGACCTTAAAAAAAGGACTTCCAGATGCAGTTATATGGACGCCAGAATGTGAGGAGGCCTACAGTCAATTAAAGGAGGCGTTGGTGAACAAGCCAGTTCTACAACTTCCAGACCTCACAAAGCCATTTGTGCTAAGAACAGATGCGAGTGGGATCGGTATTGGAGCAGCCTTATTACAAGAAGGAATAGACGATGCTTCAATTTTGAAACCTGTAGCGTATGCCAGTAAGAAGCTTCTACCGGCAGAGAAAAATTATTCAACGGTTGAAAGAGAGTGCTTGTCACTCGTATGGGCTGTACAAAAATTTCAACCATACTTGTACGGAGTACAGTTTACGGTCCAGTCAGATCATCAACCCTTGATGTTCCTAGCTACATCACAGAAGTTAAACGCCAGACTGATGAGATGGTCATTGTTGCTGCAACCATACCACTTCACAGTGGAATACATCCCTGGAAAGGAGAATGTAGGAGCAGATTTCTTATCCAGACATCCAGATCCGGAGGAAGAAGACTAGGGTTGTGGATCATGGGAATCAAACCTACAGCGAGAAAGATTCGACGCGGTCTAATCTCTTAAGAGGGGGCCTATGTCACGGAAAAGACTGCAGGTTAATGATTCCTTGATAACTTACAGATCAGAATACCCAGGTAGGAGAAGGGTTAACCAAGGAGTGACCAAGCGCATGTGTATGTGGGTCAAGACAGGAATAGCCGACTAACCGGACAGGTAACTGTCGAGTGGAAAATTTGGGTAGCGACAAAGAGAGACAGCATCATGGATCAGTCTATTGCGTTCTGGAGGTAGGGATATACGGAAAAGCCCAGATCTGGAATTTTCCACAAACTAGGATAATGAAGTCTGAATGTGAGGGGTCCAGCAATGTCAAGGACGATGGGACAAAGATGATCTAAAGAGAGTGGCCACTTCTTTGTGTCAGTTTAGTGTGTGTTCCCCAACTGGACGGAAAGATAGAATTATGTGTCCTGTAATGAAAAGAAATATCCTCCCTTATAATGGGATAAAGTGCTTGGCTGCGGATTAATTTCGATTCGTGGATCTACATTAATTCTATAAAGGAACATAGATGTGTATAAGGTATATTAAAATATAGTTTTAGAATAGGAATATAGATGAGCGTGTATTACCTTTATCATTACATATTATTAGTGGGTGTTTTAGACTGAGGTGAATTCTTATGTCTTATGCGGATGGTGACTTCGAAAGCCTTGTCATTATGGCTGGAGAAGGACACTTGCATAAGTTAGGAGTAAGGGGCGGACGCTTACCACTCGACTTGTTATATTCATCCACAGGTTCCCAGTTTCTAGGGACATTAGAGAAGAAAGAAAAAACCTACTCTACGTGAACCAATAAAGTACATACTTAGATCCAGAAAGAACCTAAACAGTTCGTTCAGATGAACAAATACTAACATCAAGTAAAATACAGAAGACTGTATGCTAACACGCATATACCACGGGGGCTCCTAAACAGAAAAAGATGTTAAGGTGGGGCAAGCAGAGACTTCAACCTACATACGACTTGCATACATAGGGTAGAAGGAATAGACAAAGACAATAGTGATAATCATAATAGACAATAGGAAGAACATTGACAATGTGGTGTTTTCTTTTTTGATGATGGATACTTAATATCATGAAACCGATTTGGGCACAGTCATAAACTTACGGGACTTTTATAGCAATACGGTGACTCAGTGGTGAACAGTTTGTTTTCATTTCACTAACGGATTTACCATCAGATTCAAGCCTACGGATCATCCCGGGTGAGCTCTGTCCTGTTTGATGTGATGTCCTGTAATCGTGAAGAATGACTGGCGAGAAGATACAGCTGATAGACATTCTGAGTTCATTCTGTCCACAACCATAGAATACAATAGCAACTACACAGACAATATCCATACACACACCGGACATAGTTTTCTTTATTAATAAATCTTTTATTATATGTTGAAAGGAAATGTTGTCGGAGTATGTGTTGAGAGAATAATAGAGAGAGTGACAGAAGTAGATATATGGAAGGGAAGACAGAAGAGAGGAGTGTAGACCAAAGTCAGGCAATAACCCCAACAGATAATCAGTTTTATAGATGTGCTTGTTGATCCCACTCTCCTCTCGGGGAAACAACATCACATGTGTGTGTTGTGTGTGAGTGAGTGTGTGTGTTGTGTGTGTGTGTGTGTGTGTGTGTGTGTTTCGCTGAAAAATATAGTCACACAGAAGAACAGGTCAGATTCCACGGAGACATAGACAAGCAAACATTGATGCCATAGTGGGGCTGTGAATGAAAAGTGGGCTGTCATAACTGTCATTTACTGCCAACATAGTACCTTGCGGTGTATGACAGAGGGGTCTTTGAGCCTGAGGAATTAAGGCCACCTGTCTAATGCAGTCGCCGCGAACTGTGCTGGTTAGGATTTTCTTTTTGTCCCGGACAGAAAAAAAATAAAAATCCCACACCTTACCGAGGGATCGAAAGAAAAAAAAAACGAGAATTATTTTGGTCACATTAAAAGACATAATCATATACCATTTATAAAAACTATTTTTGATGGGAATGTCTAAGGCAGGAAAGTAAGAGATAGATAGCTATTCAATTGGGGAGACAACGTATCAAGAGATGGACGAACAGGAGGATACAACCAGGACGCGAGGTAGAGAATGTGAGAGATCCATTACAGGCAATCTTCGTGGCGGAGACGGCTGATATACATGGATATATCATATGCGATGTGGGTGTGTTTGTGAGTCAGAGAGAGAGAGAGAGAGAGAGAGAGAGAGAGAGAGAGAGAGAGAGAGAGAGAGAGAGAGATCCCTCTGTATTTTATGTGAGGGCTTTTTTTTTGCATATCCTTTACATGACATCGCTGTCAACACCAGCATCTTTCAGCTGTATGTTGATTTCTTGGCAAGATTACTCTCAGTAGTTTGCTGTGAGGGCTTAGCTGTCGCTTACAACAAGTTCCGGGACTGCTGTCATATGACATTTATTTTTAGACTATGAGGAAAGCCCTTGCTGAGTCAGTGTCTAAATTTAAATGTATGACAAAGGTACACAGGCGTTCTACGGGCGCACAGTTTAGTGTCACACACATACACAATAACGCTGACACAGGAACCGACGACGAGTCACGTCAGTTCAGCATTGACAGTTAAACACACTGTCAAAACACCTACGTACTATGGCGTAACATTTAGTACTTCTAGTTCAGCCCTAGTTGTTTTCTGAGGAAATTATGACGTTCTAGCAGTGTCGTTGTTCCCTGGAAATAAAAAAGAAACGTAAATTTGACACCAGGATAAGTACGGGATTTTGTGTCTGACTCAGCCATTTTAAGTGAAATATATTGACATAGAAGTAATGACTTACACGCTACGTATGATCTTGTTGTGGATAATGTAATTATCACGAAGAGTATATTAATATTACTTCCTTTTTGCAAACGTTAATATTTCGTGATATCATTTGTGACCTATGAGAGGTGCGTTGGCATCGGATATCTCATAAAAACCTGGATACCTCATAAAAAGCAGAAATTACTGTAAGTTTTGAAACAATTTTTGACGTTTTACGTGACAGAAATTATAACTTTGACCTTTTATTTGTCAAGTTAGTTTATTTGTTGCGTTTATTGTGTTGTATATTTTAATTTGTCGAGTGTTTAATGTACTCTGTATTTTTGTCAGGCCAGTGTTACATAAAAAAGAAAATATCAACATGAGATATGGAATAGAGAAATCAGCCGTATAAGGAAAAAACAAGACGTGACAAGAGAGGCGGAGGAAGACAGAAATGTTCATGTAGAGAGCTAAAACAGCTAACCAACAAATAATAATATACACGACGGAAAACTTCAAAAAAGTATCGGGTGACAGAGAGGCAGAGGAAGATAGAAAGACGTCTGTCGAAAGCTAAAACATATCCAACAAATAATAATATGAGGGGATTTCAAATGAAAACCGTAAATGTTTTGTTGTTGTTGTTTATTGTGTGAATATATTATGAAAAAGTAAAGAACACATGTACTATTTTTCGAAAGTAGTCACCACTACGTTCAATGCAAGTCCTCCAGCGCCGATAAAGTGGTTGGATTCACGTAGAAACAAATTCTCTGGGCTCATTACTCGGCGTGCCTGTCTCCGTCGTGAGCAGCTGTCACAGAATTCACGGCGGTTTAAAACTTCATACTCCACGCATACACTTGTTGGACTGACAGGCATGCATCACTATACTGGACCCTCTTGACAACCTTAACAACAATGTTGGCAGGTTGCAAGACAATGACATGGTTATTGCAATTTCTTTCACACTTTTAAAGTTTTCGTTTGAAGCCCCCTCGTATAAACGACAACAAACGCTTCATCAACATATCATGTGACTGAGAGGGTAAGGGAATTATCACGGTCGTCATTGTCTGCTTCAGAAAAGGTCCATCCATCCATACATGCCGGAAAGCGTGGGCGGTCATGACTCGCCATTTCACTCGATCAACAGAGTCGTGGATCAGCTCAGTGTTCCTGTCTCGACCATGCCATGTGGCCAAGCCATCCAGGTATTTACTTCTCTGTCTTCCCCTTGGTCTGTTCCTCTCGATCTTGCCAGTTGTCACCTCTCCAGTTCATTCTTTCTCATAACATGTCCAAAAAATGTTGACTGTCTACGTCTAATTTCTCTAACCAATCTACGATTTTCATTTGTTTCCTGTAGTACTTGGTCATTCGTTTTTCTGTCTGTCCATGGAATTCTTTGCATTCTCCCCAGAAACCACATTTCTACAGCCATCAGATGTTTTTCAGCTTGACTGCTCATTGCCCAAGTTTCACACCAATACAAAAGTACAGGCTCTATGTAGCATTTCAACACTCTTTTTCTCGTTTCAGTTGACATCTTTTTATTGGTCTGTGTGTTGTTCATCTTGCTAAAGGCTACTTTCGCCATGGCGATTCTTGTTCTAATCTTTCCAAGGCATCCCCCATCAGATGTTATGACTGTTCCGAGATAATTGTACCAATTCACTTGTTGAAGAATATTCCCATTTACTTGTATATTACATCGTGGTATTTCTTTCTTCCTAGTGACAACCATAACCTGTGTCTTCTTATAATTTAATTCCAACCCCAGCTGCTCACTGTGTACAACAACTGCGTCTACTAATTGTTGCAAATCCTGCTCATTGTATGCAATCAATACTGTATAATCTGCATATCTAATGTTATTGATGTTTCGTCCTCCAATGATGATTCCATTTATATCTTATACATTTCTGGAAATATGTTCACTGTACAGGGAAAAAAGATCTGGAGACACTACACATCACTGTCTCACGCCTCTCTTAATAGGCTGATATTGTCCTACTTCATTATCAATCCTTATGGCAGCTTGTTGTTTCTAATATATGTTTTTTATAAGTCAAATGTCTTTCCCATCAATTTGTAGATCTGCAAGCATATCTACCATGTTGACATGTCTTATTATATCGAAACCCTTTGTGTAGTCAATAAAGCAAAGATCTATTTCTTTGCTTACTTCTATACAACGTTCAGTACTGATCGCAGTAGATATGCACAGCATTTACTGACCCCTTTCCTTCCACAAACCCGCATTGTTCTTCCCATATTTCAGGTTGTATTATCTTCCGCACTCTTTGCATGATAATTCGTAGCACAATCTTTGTGATGTGACCCATTATACTAATTGTTCTGTGTTGATCACATTCCAAGGCCCCTGATTTCTTTGGGATTGCAATAAATACAGAATTACATAATTCAGAAGGTATATCTTCGGTATCATATAATGTGTTCAGCAGTCTGGTGACTTGATCTAGTCCAAATTCGTCTAAAGCTTTTTTTTTTTGTTCATCTCTGTTATCATCTTAAAGGTTTTTCACATAATCTGATCATTCATGTAGAATCTGATCTTTGTCTATTATGATTTTGCCATCTTATGCAGAGGTTACACAGCATTAATAATGGTTTACATACTACCACCAAATAGATTCAAGTCAACCTTTTGAGAACATGCATCTTTCATGAAAACCAATGGGCAAGTTCTACATGAAATACATGAAAACCGTAAACTGATAAAAGAAATTAGACGTAGACAGTCAAGGTATCTTGGGCACGTTATGATCGCTGTATGACATATATGTAGTAAAACCGTATATTTATGTTTAGTGGCTACGTTATGTTTGTAAAACTATAACTATTTTCTAGCTTCTCGTTCTGTTTCCACTGTATAACATATATACGTAACTATACAGTTGTGCTCAGTGTCTACTTTATGTTTAGTGAAACTATAAAATACATGTTCTAACACACATTCTGTGTTCGCCGTGTAACACACACACACACACACACACACACACACACACACACACACACACACACACACACACACACTCATTCACTCACTCACACACTCACTCACACACACACACACTCACTCACACACACACTCTCACACACACTCACTCACACACATTCACTCACACACCCACGCGCACACACACACACACGCACACACACACACTCATTCACTCACTCACACACACACTCACTCACATACACACTCACACACACACACACTCTCACACATACACTCACTCACTTACACACACTCACACACCCACGCGCGCGCACACACACACATATACACACACACACACACACACGCACACAGGCGTACTTATAGTTTTGTCTCCAGCGGTTACTTTATGGCTGTGTACCGTAATCTGCCATGTTTTGTGCCCCCGAGTTTTTATCTTTAATGTAGTCGGGCTTTGTTATCTGTATTTGTTGTAGCCCAGGGCTGTAACACACACTTCCCCAATTACCATAATATGGATTTTCCTTTGATTTTTCGCAAGGGTCTTAGTTAATGTCATGAATCGATTTACAATACACATCGACAATTACTATTAACTCTTTACGAAGCAATTAAGTCACTCCCGGACTGTTATGGGACACTGAGTGAACTCAGGGGCTGAATGGTCTTGAGGTATGGTGTCCGCCTCGAGTGCTGGAGGTCCCGGGTTCAAGCCCCGATGAGGACCGGGATTGTTTTCACGTGGACGTCTAGTAACAAAATGTCCCCTGGTCTCTGGGTAGTGAGATCGGACGCCATTGTGTGTTGCGGCGCACGTAAAAAATCCCTTGGCAGTTGGAAATCGAAAAAGCCTAACGGCGCTGCCCGGGCAAAATTTCGAGTTAAAAATCTACCCAAAGTATTTCAGGATCCTCGCCGGTGCTACGGAGTTCGTGCACTGAGCTGAGATTCTCCGAACTCAGGCTTGAGTTAGGAGTAGAGCGGAGCACTTATGGGTTACACCCGTGTGCCGTGATGTTGATCCGTTGACTAAACTAAACTAAACTGAGTGAACTAAAAAAGACTGAAGTTTATACAAGAGACAACATTGTAGATATCGACAATCAATTTCATGCGAACGAAAGAAGAAAAGGAAGTGGTCCCGTAGAACACACTGTGGGAATATGAAGTGTTAGGACCATTACGTATTTTGTGCCGAGTGCCAGAGGATTAGGTGAATCTCCCTCTCGCAGCGAACGGCATGTGCAGGGGTCGAATCTCCACCCGACCATATCCATGCCCCCCCCCCCCCCCCCCCGACGTGTCTCCACCTTGTCGCGGTGGGGTGGGGGGTGGGGGAAGGGGCCTTGCGTGTCCCAGTGACCCCAAGAGCATTGTCGACGGAAGCACACCTACATGTCGGACAAGCCTTGAGTTAGGGACCAGACCAAGAGAGACACAACCTGCTGCTCTGCAGGTAGACTGAGGATAGCAGTCAAAAGATCAAATCAGCCGCACGATGCCGCTAATTCTTGGTCCGGACACATACTCTAAGACTCTCTGTCGAGGGCTGTGGCTGAACGCCTCTAAGCCATAAACCCTCGGATGTGAGAGCCAGGTCGATACTCACCTACCGAAATATGCAGGTGAGATGCTGAGCACGCTACATGCTTAGTTCAGATACTTGTTCGAAGGCTCTCACCCCGGATGAGAGGGCCCGGTCATCTCTCGCTCACTGATGCCCGGAGGTAAGCCGCTGAGCCGGCAGCACATGTAGCCTACCTGTGAGCGAGTACTAAAGGTAAAAAAGCGCCCCAGTCGCACGAAATGGTTACGGAAAATGTCTATATCTTTACTCATAGAGTAAGTACAGTCAAAGGATGAAAATCGTCTCATTGACACGAAATGGAACGCTTGGCTAGCTAATCCATTGCGTGGAAGTCCGAAGCTACACCTTAGCTAGTGGATGTCGTCGGCAGACTGACAGTTCCTGGTTTGTGCGGGGAGCGGCGAATTGCTAACGAAATGCCCAACACACGGAAGTGAGGAACTAAAGCAGCCATGAGCAGGATATGGCGATTCCTCGGGTGAGTCCAGTCTCAGAGCAATATGTGCCGGCTCTGCAATTATGGAAGCCTCCTTGGATAGTGGGGAATGCCCCTGGTCTGCTCCTGCCTTCCCTTGAGGGTTGATCGTGATGTCTTGACCATTCTACCTTGACCAGCTGATTGATTGATTGATTGATTTAGGAATCGACATCACAGCATTCGGGGCTTTCCCATAAGTGCTCCGTCCCCATCCTCAGCAGACAGCGAAGAGTTCCAACACTAATAGTACCAGTAGCAATCCGATTATAAGTCCGTCTCGCCTTTCCTCTGAGCGTTGAGCGTCGGCCAGATTCCTTCGTCACTCCTCGTTGTCTCATTTGCTCCTCCGAGGTGTGCACGTGCTCCCACAAGGCCGCAACCACGTCTGCCTTGTCATGTATCAATACTCCACCAAGTTCTGCAGAGCCAGCCAGTCTGTCCGCATGTTCATTTCCCAGCACACCGGCATGCCCCGGAGAAAAGATCCAGGCGATGCTTGTCACCCGTGACCTCCGAAGCGAAGCAAGCCACTCCGCACGAAGTCTGCCCGTCCTCACCCTCGTCAGCATGCTTCCTGAGTCAGTTACAATCACGATGTGTGTGTGTGTGTGTGTGTGTGTGTGTGTGTGTGTGTGTCGTATTCTCCATCCAAAGACTGTCTCCACTTCCATTCTTAAGCTGGATGTTGTGGTATCATATGCCAGGCTCTCCTGCCCCAAACATCGACCATTAGCTTTGGCTATGAACCCCCAGCCACTTCTCTCACATCTTGACACCGAACCGTCTGTGTAGATAATCACATCACTCGAGTGAGCATTGTCCTGAATTAGTTGCTGGATTTCCACTTCCGTGGCCCCTGCTGGCCACTCCCTGCACTCCCGGCTTAATGTGATTATAACTCTGTACAAGTCTGACTGCTCCGCTGGCACTCTAACCCACTCCTCTCCACGCCTAATGTTCTCAGCCTTCACCTTGACCAGCTGAGATGTGGGCGACTCCACAACAATAAAAGTCTAACGTGCCTCGAAACCCGAGAGGAAGGCTAACCTCATTAAA
This sequence comes from Cepaea nemoralis, assembly GCA_014155875.1. Classification (NCBI taxonomy): domain Eukaryota; kingdom Metazoa; phylum Mollusca; class Gastropoda; order Stylommatophora; family Helicidae; genus Cepaea; species Cepaea nemoralis. The sequence goes on from JACEFZ010013212.1 coordinate 411,346, forward strand.
AATGCCCGCCGAAGTCCGAAGTGCCGGCCTACTGGTGGCAAAATAAAAACTGGCACTACGCAATTACGTCTGAGTGAAAATATCTTTCGTGCTAGGAACAGCTTTGGCTACCTAGTTTTCCGAATGCCCATCGTGTCCGGAAAAGCGCTGACTAGCTAGTTTTCCGAATGTCTGTTGTGCCCGGAACAGCTCTGACGGGCTCAGCGACCAGCACATGTCCGAATCGAAAACTCGCTGAGTGAATACCGTCTGGTTTGTGCGGGAACGGCCCGTGGTGAACGAAATGCTCAATATATTTCATGAGCATAACGTGACGATTCCCTCGGTGAACCCAGCACCAGGGCGCGATGTGTCGGCTCTGCAACTATGGAAGCCACCCTGGATGGCGGAAAATGCCATGGACTATCCCTGCCTTTTCTCGAGGGCTGATCGTGAAGCATTCGACCGTTCCAACTTGACAATCGGGGATGTGGACGGCATCACAAAAGTGAGAGTCCCACAGGAATGCTAACCTGTCAAAAATGCACGCTAAAAGTCGGATGTGTTGGCCTAAGGGTTTCGGCCCTAGGGTGCATAACGAGACACTCCGCAATCACATCTGAAAAAAACACCGCGGATGAACGCAAAGAAGAAGAAGTATCCATGCTATTGTCAGTGTTGCCTGCAAAACGCGGCTGCCTCACCACAGTTCCTTCCAAGATGATTTTCATACAATCGTGACATTATCCATTATCTATATCCACTAGAGCAGTGATTTCGAGTCTGGTGACAGTGGAATGTCTAAAACCGAGTCTGTTGACTGTAAAATGTCTGAAACCGAGTCTGTTGACTGTAAAATGTCTAAATCCGAGTCTGTTGACTGTAAAATGTCTGAAACCGAGTCTGTTGACTGTAAAATGTCTGAAACCGAGTCTGTTGACTGTAAAATGTCTAAAACCGAGTCTGTTGACTGTAAAATGTCTGAAACCGAGTCTGTTGACTGTAAAATGTCTAACACCGAGTCTGTTGACTGTAAAATGTCAAAAATCGAGTCTGTTGACTGTCACATGTCTAAAACCGAGTCTGTTGACTGTAAAATGTCTAAAACCGAGTCTGTTGACTGTAAAATGTCTAAAACCGAGTCTGTTGACTGTAAAATGTCTAAAACCGAGTCTGTTGACTGTAAAATGTCTAAAACCGAGTTTGTTGACTGTAAAATGTCTGAAACCGAGTCTGTTGACTGTAAAAAGTCTAAAACCGAGTCTGTTGACTGTAAAATGTCTAAAACCGAGTCTGTTGACTGTGAAATGTCTGAAACCGAGTCTGTTGACTGTAAAAAGTATAAAACCGAGTCTGTTGACTGTAAAATGTCTAAAACCGAGTCTGTTGACTGTAAAATGTCTGAACCGAGCTTGTTGACTGTAAAATGTCTAAAACCGAGTCTGTTGACAGTGGAATGTCTGAACCGAGCTTGTTGACTGTAAGATGTCTAAAACCGAGTCTGTTGACTGTAAAATGTCTAAAACCGAGTCTCTTGACTGTAAAATGTCTGAACCGAGCTTGTTGACTGTAACATGTCTAAAACCGAGTCTGTTGACTGTAAAATGTCTAAAACCGAGTCTGCTGACTGTAAAATGTCTAAAACCGAGTCTGTTGACTGTACAATGTCTAAAACCGAGTCTGTTGACTGTAAAATGTCTAAAACCGAGTCTGTTGACTGTAAAATGTCTAAAACCGAGTCTGTTGACTGTAAAATGTCTAACGCCGAGTCTGTTGACAGTGGAATGTCTAAAACCGAGTCTGTTGACAATTAAATATCTAAAACCTAGTTTGTTGGCAATTACATGTCAAAAACCGAGTCTACTGACAGTAGAGTGTCTAAAACCGAGTTTGTTAACAGTGACTTGTCTAAAACCGAGTCTGTTGACAGTGGACTGTCTAAAACCTAGTCTTTTGACAGTGGCTTGTCTGAAACCAAGTATGTTGACAGTGGAATGTCTAAAACCGAGTCTGTTGACAATTAAATATCTAAAACCTAGTTTGTTGACAATTACATGTCAAAAACCGAGTCTATTGGCAGTAGAGTGTCTAAAACCGAGTCTGTTGACAGTAGAGTGTCTAAAACTGAGTCTGTTGACAGTGTGATGTCTAAGACCGAGTCTTTTGACAGTGGCTTGTCTGAAACCAAGTATGTTGACAGTGGAATGTCTAAAACCGAGTCTGTTGATAATTACATGTCTAAAACCGAGTCTGTTGATAATTACATATCTAAAACCGAGGCTGTTGAAATTGGAATGTCTAAAACCGAGTCTGTTGACAGTGACTTGTCTAAAACCGAGGCTGTTGAAATTAGAATGTCTAAAACCGAGTCTGTTGACTGTAAAAAGTATAAAACCGAGTCTGTTGACTGTAAAATGTCTAAAACCGAGTCTGTTGACAGTAGAGTGTCTAAAACCGAGTCTGTTGACAGTAGAGTGTCTAAAACCGAGTTTGTTGACAGTGACTTGTCTAAAACCGAGGTTGTTGAAATTGGAATGTCTAAAACCGAGTCTGTTGACAGTAGAGTGTCTAAAACCGAGTCTGTTGACAGCGGAATGTCTAAAACCAAGTCTGTTGACAGCGGAATGTCTAAAACCGAGTCTGTTGACAGTAGAGTGTCTAAAACCGAGTCTGTTGACAGTAGAGTGTCTAAAACCGAGTTTGTTGACAGTGACTTGTCTAAAACCGAGTCTGTTGACAGTGACTTGTCTAAAACCGAGTCTGTTGACAGTAGAGTGTCTAAAACCGAGTCCGTAGACAGCGGAATGTCTAAAACCGAGTCTGTTGACAGTAGAGTGTCTAAAACCGAGTCTGTTGACAGTAGAGTGTCTAAAACTGAGTCTGTTGACAGTAGAGTGTCTAAAACTGAGTCTGTTGACAGTGGGATGTCTAAAACCGAGTCTTTTGACAGTGGCTTGTTTGAAACCAAGTATGTTGACAGTGGAATGTCTAAAACCGATTCTGTTGATAATTACATGTCTAAAACGGAGTCTGTTGATAATTACATATCTAAAACCGAGGCTGTTGAAATTGGAATGTCTAAGACCGAGTCTGTTGACAGTGACTTGTCTAAAACCGAGTCTGTTGACAGCGGAATGTCTAAAACCGAGTCTATTGACAGCGGAATGTCTAAAACCGAGTCTGTTGACAGCGGAATGTCTAAAACCGAGTCTGTTGACAGTAGAAAGTCTAAAACCGAGTCTGTTGACAGCGGAATGTCTAAAACCGAGTCTGTTGACAGTAGAAAGTCTAAAACCGAGTCTTTTGACAGCGGAATGTCTAAAACCGAGTCTGTTGACAGCGGAATGTCTAAAACCGAGTCTGTTGACAGCGGGATGTCTAAAACCGAGTCTGTTGACAGTGGAATGTCTAAAACCGAGTCTGTTGACAGCGAAATGTCTAAAACCGAGTCTGTTGACAGTGGAATGTCTAAAACCGAGTCTGATGACAGCGGAATGTCTAAAACCGAGTCTGTTGACAGTGGAATGTCTAAACCCGAGTCTGTTGACAGTGGAATGTCTAAACCCGAGTCTGTTGACAGCGGAATGTCTAAAACCGAGTCTGTTGACAGCGGAATGTCTAAAACCGAGTCTGTTGTCAGTGGAATGTCTAAAACCGAGTCTGTTGACAGCGGAATGTCTAAAACCGAGTCTGTTGACAGTGGAATGTCTAAAACCGAGTCTGTTGACAGTGGAATGTCTAAAACCGAGTCTGTTGACAGTAGAAAGTCTAAAACCGAGTCTGTTGACAGCGGAATGTCTAAAACCGAGTCTGTTGACAGTAGAAAGTCTAAAACCGAGTCTGTTGACAGCGGAATGTCTAAAACCGAGTCTGTTGATAGTAGAAAGTCTAAAACCGAGTCTGTTGACAGCGGAATGTCTAAAACCGAGTCTGTTGGCAGTAGGAAGTCTAAAACCGAGTCTGTTGACAGTGGAATGTCTAAAACCGAGCCTGTTGACAGCGGAATGTCTAAAACCGAGTCTGTTGACAGTAGAAAGTCTAAAACTGAGTCTGTTGACAGTGGGATGTCTAAAACCGAGTCTTTTGACAGTGGCGTGTCTAAAACCAAGTATTTTGACAGTGGAATGTCTAAAACCGAGTCTGTTGACAATTACATGTCTAAAACAGAGTCTGTTGAAAATTACATGTCTAAAACCGAGGCTGTTGACAGTGGAATGTCTAAAACCCATGGAAGAAATATGTCCAACCAATGCCTAATATCAGCTTGTTAGTGCATGCTGTGCTGCATAATGATCTAGTTCCAACCCGAACAGGCCTCTCCGAACATGTAAAGAACCAATCTTACACAGGCAGCTGGCTTGAGTTGAGTCAAGAGCCGACATCATAGCATTCGGGACAGTCCCATACATGCTTAGTCCTCATCTTGAACAACCAGCGAAGAGTCTCGATGCTATTGGTTACCAGTAGCAGCCTGGTTTGTGAGCTGGGAAAGGCAAAGAAGAGCACCGCAACACAGTCCCCGTGTGAGGTGGTATTTCTGTAGCGGGAGTCTCTACGTAAAGCCCTCGTTGATAGATGCAAGCTGTTTCTTGGGCCTTGACGTCCTGAAAGTCAGTGCACAGGCTTCAAGAGTTAAACCTCCCAGAATTCCCAAGGATTTATAACCAACCATCCAGTCAACCAAGCAACCAAGCAACCAGTCAACCAACTACCCATCAAACCAGCCATTAAAAAAACAACAACACACCAGCCAATCACCCTACAAACAAATTATTTAGAAAAATGTCTAACCAACCAACCAACCAACCAACCAACCAACCAACCAACCAACCAACCAACCAACCAATTTACCAACCATCCAACCAACCAACCAATTTACCAACCATCCAACCAATTGATTAATTAACCAACCAAAAAAAAAAACAACACCAACTAACTAACAAACCATATATCCAACCAATCAGTCACCCAACCCACTCACTCACCCAACCAACCAAAAAACTAACCAGCCAACCACCCAATAAACAAAAACAAAACAACACAAAAATAGCTAATTAACCACTCACTCACCAACCAACCAACCAACCAACCAACAAAATAGTTTAACAACCGATCAATCAACCAACGAAACACCCACCCACCCAACCAACCGTAAAGTATCCAGGTGTTGCTATCTGCATTTGTGACAACACTGGATTGTAACACACAAAATACCAATTACAATAATATTGATTTACCATTGAATGAATGTCTACACATGGCCTCATGTGTGTGCGTGTGTGCCAGAAATGCCGTAAAGATACAAGGCACAAATTAAACACGATACTGACTCCACATGTAGCAGACAGCTGTTACTTTTACTTCTTCTGTACAATCGATTTGTTACCTTAAGGCAGGGGCGCGGAACCCTTTTCCCCATTACTACGTTCCATTTTTATATTTATAACATCACTGGCGGGCCATTCGAAATTATGAACTGGAAAATTAGCCTGCTATATTTGGTCAAACCTTTAATTAACTCACTCATAATATGATGGCTGGAACTGCTTCTATTTGGTGAGGCGTGTGATGTTAGCTGGCATTGATGATGCTACTACTAAATTTAATGATGGTTGTTTATAAAGCTCTTAGATTTATTGCATTTTGAGTCCCGCCTGCGGTTACCTTGGCAGTATCAGACGAAATGATTTCGCTGGCCTTATAGGGCCCTCAGGTTGGACACTCCCTGCCTCTGCTTTAAAATAATGCATGCTTTCTGCTTCATGTGTGATGAAAGCAATATAACAATTAATACAATAAGGTACAGTAAAAATTGGAATTGTTTAGTGGGTTGGTTGGCTGGAAATCCGTTAGAAGACGGATTGTTAAGGCCAGTGGTTCTCAACCGGTGTGGAATCCCCCCTCTCCCCACAAGGAGGGAATTTTAGGGTTTCCGGGGGGGGGGGGGGGGGGGGGGGGAATTAAGATTATTTCAAGATCGCGTTAATACAAGAACCGATTAATTTATATTGTTGTTCACTCCATACTTTACGATTCTGAACTTCTCGCCCTTCTGAAATTCGTGTTATAATGTAAGTAGACCCGCTAATTACGTCTATGTAGATGTCTAGACTTGTTCTAGTATGTGTTATTAAATTTAGCTTCCATTATTACGTATACTTATAGGGGTGGGGGGA
>JACEFZ010013212.1:420000-460000 GCA_014155875.1 Cepaea nemoralis
CGCGGCCTTTGGCAGACTGTACAATAATGTATGGGACAGAAATGGAATAAGCCTGCACTTGTATTATCCACACTGTTATAATCTTGTGAAACGTGGACTGTTTACCAGCGACACGCTAGGAAATTAAATCACTTCCACACAGTCTGCCTTAGGAAGCTATTGAAGATTAAATGGCAAGACAAGATCCCAGACACTGATGTTCTAGAAAGAGAGTCCATACCCAGTATCCATACTCTACTAATGAAAAATCATATTCGCTGGGCTGGTCACTTAACTCGTATGCCAGATCACAGGCTCCCTAAACGATTTTAATTATTTTTTTTACCGCGAACTGCGTTGTGGTAAACTCCCCCAAGGCGGTCAGAGGAAACACTTTAAAGACATTCTGAAGATCTCATTAAAAGCTTCTGAAATTCATCACGACACATGAGAGACTGCTGCCAAAGACCGAAATCCGTCGCGTACATCATTACACAAGAGTGCAGTCACTTGTGAAGCAAATAGAACCGCAAGAGCTGTAAAAAAAAAATTAATAAATAAAAATGCTGGACAGAAAAACCACTGCAGAGATCCTCCTCCTGGAACGTCAAGCATTATTTGCCCACATTGTCAAAGAAAATTTCGAGCCAAGATAGGCCTTATCAGCTATCTTAGAACTCACGGCTCCAAACTTTTAACCCCACTGGATGAAATGAATGGTCATCATCATTCTTGATGGACAAACAACAAACTGAAGATCTAAAGATCCTAGGTTCAATCCCGGATGTCGGCAATTTCCGGCGGCCGGCAACTTTTTAGAACCCAAGCTGTGGCGTTAGTGTTGCGAATGCAATTCGTAATATCGCATCCATCCATCCATCCATCCATCCATCCATCCATCCATCCATCCATCCATCCATCCATCCATCCATCATGTGCCATGCCGATAAACGTGGGCGATCATGTTCTACCATCTCACTCGATCACCAGAGTCGGTGATCACATCCGTGTTCCTGTCTCGACCATGCCACGTGGCCAAGCCATCCAGGTATTTACCTCTCAGTCTTCCCCTTGGTCGCTTCCCTTCGATCTTGCCAGTTGTCACCAAGTTCTCCAAGTCATTTCTTCTCATAATATGCCCAAAATATTTTGAATGTCTGCGTCTAATGACTCTAATCAGTTTACGATCTTCAGTTGTTTCTTGGAAGACTTGTTCATTGGTTTTTCTGTCTGTCCATGGTATTTTTTGCATTTTCCTCAGAAACCACATTTCCACAGCCATCAGATGTTTTTCTGCTTGACTGCTTATTGTCCACGCTTCACATCCATACAAAAGTATAGGTTCTATGTAGCACTTCAACACTCTTTTTCTCGTTTGAGTTGATATCTTTTTATTGGTCAGTATGTTTGTCATGTTGACAAGGCTACGTACGCAATGGCAATTCTTGTTCTAATCTCTTCAAGGCAACACCTCATCAGATGTTATGACTGTTCCGAGGTAACTGTACCGATTCACTTGCTTAGAATATGCCAATTTACTCGTATATCACATTGTGGTATTTCCTTCTTCCCAGTGACGACCATAATCTGTGTCTTCTTAATATTCAGTTCTAACCCTAGTTGTTCACTGTGTGCAACAACTGCGTCTACTAAATGTTGCAGGTCATGTTCATTGTCTGCAACCAAGACTGTATTATCTGCCTTGCGTTGGTTCCCATTCAAAGGCATGAGTGCCGGTCGTTCAGAAAGCAATGGCAATCTACTGAAAGTAAACTTGCCCAGAAATCACAAACAGCCAACAAAACGCAGGGGTTGACAGCACAGCCTGAGAAGGGTATGCTACAACATAAAAAAAACACACATAACAGTGTGTATCGATCTGGTGACGTACTCCACAACGACCTCCGCATATAACATTCTCTCTAGGAGACTGACGCCAGTAGTCATGACTCGCATGGGGCCCGTCCCTAAAGAGTGTTAAGAAGATAAGAGGCCGAAGAGAGACATCTTCTGATGATCAGAAGCCACTTGTTTGCTCCGCGACGGAGTTTTTGCCAGTCTTGAACACCAACGCAAAATCAACTCTGCTGTATGTTAATAGACTTGGAATGTGAGCAACAACGTAGCTCAAACACAGGACAGTTATCAAGGGATGTGTCTGACAGGTTCTGTGATTTAGTGTTGTAGGAGATCGATGACAACAAGATAATACATGATGGTTATATATGACAACAAATACGAAATAAGGGATGGGGATCAATCGATTCATGTTTTCTTATCCTGCCTGTAATTTCCCAGTTGCGCATAGATCATAATCCAACTCAAGCTGAGCCGTTTGTAGACATGTACGTGTGTGCCTGGGTGTCATAATCATCACGTGCCATGCCGACAAGCTTGGGCGTTTATATTTCGCCATCTCACACGATCATCAGAGTCGTGGATCAGCAGCTCTGTGTTCTTGTCTCGGTTACGCCATGTGGCCATACCATTCAAATGTTTACCTCTTTGCCTTCCCCTGGCTCTTTTCTCATCAATCTTGCCAGTTGTCACTGTTTTCTAGTTTATAACGTGCCACTCCCCCCCCCCCCCCCCTCAAAAAAAAAAACAACTATGTCTAATTTCTCTAATCACTTTTAAAAAAACCTTAACCGGCTCCCAGGCGAAGTGGTTACGGACGAGATTCGTAATCCCGTATACCCGCATTCAGTGATTTAGCAGTAGATCGCGTTGCGCTGTTGTTTGTTTACGAAATGGTATGGGTGCCGGTCGTTCAGAAAGCAATGCAAACTACTGAACGTAAACTTGTCAAGACATCAACAACAGCAAATAATGCTGGTCTTGACAGCAAACGTCCTGTAAAGTATATGCAACGAATCAATTTACTGTATTCAATTGTAGGACTTGCACACAATATTTTCTGTCTATCAGTGGTATTTTTGTATTCTCTTCATAAATCATTTCCCACTGCCATTCAATTCTTCTCAACTTGTCTGCTTATTGTCCATGTTTCACATCCATAAAACAGTATAGTTTCTAAAAGGACTTCAACACTCTTTTTCTCATTTGCATTTAGTTACAACAACGTACCTAACTCAGGAATTCAAACAATCGAGTTTTATGACTCGTCTGTAGAATATGTCGCCTGCAATCAATACAAAGCAATTGCTACAAGTCAAATCAAGCTTAACCAAACCACCGAATTTATTACTATTCATTGACGTCTATAGAAAGCCAGCTGTCAGTTGTAGACATCAAAGCACACACTGAATTAGTCTTCGTAGATTGTATCAGTAACTTTGTGTGACATCGTTAAATCAGGCCACATCGAGACGTCACAGCTGCGTGATACATCCAAGTTTGGTATTGATTCCAGTTGTTCTTAGCTGATTGTCTTGCTGTCAGTTGGTACATTAACTCATTTCTCACCAGAAGTTGGTACATTAACTCGCTTCTCTCCCGTGTTGCTGCATAAACTCATTATGTTTAGCTTGATGGTACATTAACTTATTCTGTCTCAACAAAATGTAGGTTAATCCATTCTGCACCAGCAGCTGGTAAACTTTCTCGTTTTGTCTCCCGTGATGCTGCATAGGCTCATTATGTCCAGGCTGATGGTATATTAACTTATTCTGTCCCAACTAACGGTAGATTAACTCATTCTATTTAGTCAGATTGTATATTAACTTCCGTCTCAAGTAAATGTAGATTAACTCATTCTGTTTATAAATAAATACATACGTATTGTTTGACGCTCATAGAAGTAAGAAAAAGAATTAGAGACTAGAGGGCTCATTAGACAACATAAACATTGAAAGCTATAGTTACTGACCAGGATTCGAACCTGTCACCTCCAAATGACGACAGCGCCTCACTGCAGGAACAAGTGTACTTCCACGCATGACCAATTAGACACCCCTAAACAGGTGTCTTCGTTAGCCAGGTCTATCATCCACATGAACCCACAGCTATGGGATAGGAACATAATTCTTATCTAATCATTGAAATAGCACCGTAGGTTCCTACATTTTATCTTAACCCAGCATAGGTCAAATAACAAATAGGCGAACACATCGGGCAGTAATGCGGTGTTCAGGTATTAACGAACATCTAAAGAAGATTAAAATTCTGAGACCTATCTTACTATTTAAATGGCTATTTCAATGTCCGTCCACAACCTTCTTTCGTCTGGTTAATTGCCAATCATTTCTGATACCGACGTTCCTCCATGCTATGTTATCAAACTGTTTAACATCTTCTCTTTCTGACTGCACCCACATCATAATTGGCGACCCTTTGATTGGGGGAATTTACAGCTACCGCATGTCCTTATCAGACACCGACAAAGCCGCAACAATTCAGCTTCCAGGTGCAGGAGTAGAAAGACTTACAAACAGTATACGTAATCTGGAGGTTAATACAGCCATTAAAAATACAACGATTCATATAGGAATACACGACACTATGAAAAACCAAAGTATAACAATTTCTAAGCTAAGAACACTACTTGACTTACTACGTTACACTTTCCCAAATTCTACAGTTTTGTTCTCCTCCATCATACCACCAAGTTATGGCTCTCAACGTAGATTGGCCGACATCAACAATAACACCCTAGAGACTTTTTGCAATCGGTATCATGTACACTTAAACAACAACACACCCTTCTTCACATCACAGACAGGAGCACCAAAGAAACGATTGTACAGAGACCAAATACACACATCCACATTAGGAACTAGTCTTCTTGCAAAGAACACTAAATACCCCGAAAGGGCACAAAACCTGACCAACACACAAATGCGAAAAACATTGATTTCTGAAGAACCAAGGCCAACCCAGGCCAACCCGAGCTCCCCCATTTAACCAGGTAAACGTCTGCTGACATCTGACCCCCGACCTCCGGCCACTCAAGAATCACACATGCTACCAAGAATTAACCAACCCATCCTTCCTACCCCCATCTTAGCACGGGAAGGAGATAACTACCACAATAGTTTTCCTGCCCTCCCCTGCAAGGAACCTGCGTTGCAAACATCGGCACACACACACGGCAGTAATACCACTTTGACACAGCTCCCTCACACCACAAATGGGCCAACTAGCAGACAGCAGGAAGTTCCGCATCATTGGGGTCCAGAACTTTACGCCAAAAATGGGCCACCTATCATACAACAACAGGTTCCGTATCATTGGAATCCAGAACTGCTACACTTGATGCAATTTAGTCCGGCCGCACTGAATCAAGCTTTTATGATGTCTCTACAAAACAGACCTATAAGATAGGATATGTATTAAACACTGTGCCCTATACGCAATATACCAGGAAAAGAGCTTCCCCCCTGAGCTTTAATTGCTTACTATTTAGCGTTTTATCGCCCGTGTGGGATACCCAACTTTAAACAGGCACATTGACTTGTATAGACATTTATTCATTCTTTCGGATAGCAGCTGGTTACATAGCTTGCGAAGTAGTTTGAGCTAATTAATTGTTGTATGTTCATACGCTTTAATTCTTTTTGTTCTATATTTGCACTATACTTGTTGTTTTCATTAGTTATATCGTTATAATATTGTCATTTACATATCGATTTCTATTACTGGTATTTTATAAGTTAATGTAATTGTGTATTTTTATGATCTTGTATTTTTACCTAATTTTGACTAATTTACACTTACTTCTTGGGTGAAATGTCTGAGAAGTGGCAACATTGGCTCAATAAATCAGGAATACGTTTTGGACACTTAAACATATGCAACTCATTCAACAAGCTGCCAGAGTTATCTTCTATTTTTAATAAAATTTTCATGTATTCGGCCTTAGTGAAAGTAGACTAAGTGAAACAATTTCAGATGAGGACATCTCTATTACAGGGTACAAAGTTTTTAGAAGAGATCCCTGTAGGAAACAAGAAATAGGCATAGTAGCCTATGTTTCTAATCTACTAAATGTTCACCGTAGGCTAGACTTTGAAACTTGCGAAATAGAATGTATTTGGTTGGAGTTAAAACTTCGAAACCGTACACCCCTGATAATTGGCTACCTCTATCGAAATACCAGGGCTGGACACGTTTGGTACAAAAACTTCACTACCATGATGGATGTGGTTTTCGCTTCCGGGAAGAAAATTATACTACTCGGAGACTTTAACATTCACACCAACAAATCCCACATAATTTGGGGAAATATAATTGCATCATACAACTTCCAACAAATAGTAAAACAAGATACTAGAGTAACAAAATCATCTTCAACACTTATAGATCACATTTATGTAACTCGCTCGGACAACGTCATAGAATGCACCGTGCCCAATTGTGCAGTGAGCGATCACTACCCAATATGCTGCACATGGTCTAAAAAAGGAATTAAAACTCCTAAACATAAACGATTAACTGTAAAATATAGAAGCTACAAAATTTTCAACCAAAACGCATTTTTACAGGACTTGCTTAGTTCACCTCTAGACAATGTTTATCAACTTCCAGACCCGGATGATGCTCTGGAATCCTGGATGAAGATCTTTATTGATGTGTTTGATAGACACGTGCCAATCAAGGAAGTTCGAGTAAAACATCACGTCAAACCACCTTGGATCACCCAGGAAATTCTTGAAATTATGAGAGACAGAGATAAGGCACATAAAAAGCGGGATCTCAGCACATACCGTACTCTTAGAAACAAAGTTCAATATACCATACGAAAAGAAAAGAAAAATTACTGTAAGAACTTAGTAATGGATAAAACAAATAGTAAGGATATATGGAAGGCAATTAACACCTTGACAAACAAGCATAACTACTCAAATTCATTACCATCAAATCCTATTTCATGCGACCAATTCAGTAACTTTTTTCAGAATGACATAGATCAGTTGAAGGCTACAATACCAAATTCTCCTTGCAACTTATCTTTACTGTCATCGTTTTGCCAGACCAGATGCCCCCGAGATATCCTTTCTGACATACCGCTAATGACAGTCACTGAAGTATTCACTTACCTCAGTAAACTAAAAAAACACAAACTCATCTGGGTTAGATGGAATCAGCAGTCGGATTCTCCGCTGTGCTGCGCCAGTGATCTGTGTATCACTAACCTATGTATATAATCAGTGTCTCACCAAAGGTCACTTTCTATCAGCTCTCAAAATCGCTAAAGTGTATCCTCTCCTTAAATCTGGTTCATTGGACAATGGTCTCCCGAACAATTATAGACCCATCTCTTTACTATCATCACTATCTAAACCACTAGAAAAACACACCCATAAGGTAACATTACAGTATTTAGATCGCAACAAGCTTATAGTTGACAGTCAATCAGGATTTAGAACCAAAATATTCTTGCCATACGGCCCTAACAAACATGATAGAAAATTGGCACCAGAATATAAATAACAACAATCTATGTGGAGCTGTGTTTATCGATTTCAGAAAAGCATTTGATATGATAGACCATGCCATTTTAATTAAAAAACTAGAGACAATGAAAATTGGCCCTAATGTTGTGACGCTAATAACATCTTTTCTGTCAAACAGAAATCAAGTAGTATCATACAATAAATCTCAGTCTCAAACCACTACCTTCAATACTGGAGTACCGCAAGGCTCTATTCTTGGCCCTCTATTATTCGCCATATATATTAATGATCTACCTTTGCATCTTTCGTCGTCCTGCGATCTATTTGCAGACGACTGTACAGTGTATACAAACGCTGAAAGCAGTAATTTGCTGGAGTCGTCTTTGCAACAAGAATTAAATAATGTAGTTAGATGGAGCTATGCGAACCGTATGCAAATTAACATCACTAAAACAAAATCTATGTTCAAATCCCGAAACAACCACATAATCAAAATCTATGTTATTAACAACCAGACAAAGACTTCAGACTCTAAATTCACACAGATCACTTCATCTTCACACCGATAACATGCCAGTAGAAAGTGTAATTGAGCACAAAACATTAGGCCTCATCATTGATAGAAACCTAACCTTTAATCCTCACGTTCAAGCGCTCACTAAACAAACAGCGAAAAAAGCCTACCAGCTCGCCAGAATTAAAAATTTCCTTGATGAGGACACAAGGGAAATATTCTATACGTCTTACATACAGACACATTTTGACTACTGCTCTACAGTCTGGGACGGTTGTTCCAATTCAAGCACCAAGCGACTTTACTCACTCCAGAAACGGGCCATGAGTTTAATTTATAGCAAACATTTAACTGACAATCCTAGCCTGCATAAACGCCTTCAGTTACTACCAATCCGCAAACGTCTGCTTTTCAATAAGGCCAAACTAATTCACAAAATCCTACATCGGAATGCCCCAAATTACCTTTGGCCATCGTTTGAATATAATGCTAGACACAGTAAACGATTAAATATAATATACATTCCGAAGCTTAGGATAGACTTATACAAAACAAGCTTAACGTACTCTGCAGCTCAGCTGTGGAACAATCTTCCACATGAAATAAAAGACATCACCAATCCCTATACATATAATCGCAAATTATTTGAACACTATCACAGTACGGATTACCCCCCCCCCCCCCCCCCCCTAATAATAGAAGTAATAATAATAACAATCCAGTCGGGTCATAGTCAGATATGACTGAGCTACCGTATAACAGTAGACGGTACTACCTGGTTTCTGTTAGCGCCGAACGTTGGGCGGCGCTTACCAAACCCGACACCCCACATTGTGCCAACGGCTTCGGGCGGAAGAGCACAATTGGGAGGGTACAAGCCTTACCCTGGTGCGAGGAAATGCAAGCTAAAGACAAAATTGTTATGGCAGGGCAGACCAGGCCCTAAGCCTTGGTTGGCGACTGGTCTAGGATCGAAGCTCCGACAGGCGGACAGTTAGAGCATTGCTTTGCTGATCCGGCAGCTTCTGCAGCTTGTCTTGTTCCAGATGTAGGGGTGTTACCTTTCCTCTGGAGTGAACTAGGCAGGCCGAGAGAGGGATCATGCTGCATGGGCAACACATGATCTCTATATTTTAGCCCATGCTATGTGCTATGGAGAGGCAATAACTCCATCCCTGGTCTTAACTGGTCTCGGAATCAAAGCGAGAGGCAACTGTTACGGGTTATAAGTCCTTGTCAGTTGGCGTAGACATGGGGCGCCACGCGTTGCCTCTGACGGTGGGAGACACCTATAGGTGTCACTGATCAGCTACCGCCCGCCTCAAGCTGGGCAGCCCCCAGCCAATTGGGTGCTGATCCGCCACAGCCTGCCTGCTTCAATGGGTGCTTGGGGCTAGGACAAAATCTGAATCGCATGCTGTAAAACCAATGCACCAGGTACAAACAAAAATAAAAATAGAAACCTCAAGCTACGGCTTGCAACCTGGAACGTGAGAACCATGTGTCCAGGATTTTCCACTGACTTGACCAATATTGACGATGTGAGAAAAACGGCTGTGATTGATGCCGAACTCAATCGTCTTAACATTGATATTGCTGGCCTGCAGGAGACTCGCCTCGCTGAGGAAGGGTCACTCAGGGAAAACAACTACACCTTTTTCTGAAAGGGTAGAGGGCAGGCAGAAAACACGGTGTGGGCTTTGCAGTGAAGAATTCGCTACTGGGAATGATTGAAATTCCAGCAGGAGGAAATGAAAGATTATTATCCCTGTGCTTGGCAACCTCTTGTGGGTTTGCCACCATTATTACTGCATATGCACCGACACTCGATTCCTCTGATGATGTGAAGGATTTGTTCTATGAGGAGTTAGACTCCGTGATCAAGGCAGTTCCAAAATCTGACTACATTTATATGCTCGGTGATTTCAATGCTCGTGTGGGCAAGGACCCGAGTTTATGGCCAGTGTCCCTTGGAAAATACAACATCGGTCGCATGCATGAAAATGGGCAAAGGCTGCTGGAGCATTGCACCAGTAATGACTTATGTATTACAAACTCTTTTTTTAAAACAAAAGAGATGCATAAGGTCACATGGAAACATCCAAGATCCGGCCATTGGCACCAGCTGGACTTCATCATCACACGGAGACAACATCTGAACCATAAATCATTAACTCGAAGTTACCACAGTGCTGACTGTGATACAGATCATTCTTTGGTTGTTGCAAGGGTTAGACTGAGACCAAAGAGAATCTACACAGCTAAACACAAATCTAGCCCCAGGATTAATATTATTAACACTCATGATCCTGAAAAGTGCTTTCAGTTTCAACAGCAACTTGAAGACGCTTTCACTGATACACCAGAAAATTGTACAGTAAATGAAAAGTGGGGTCAAATTAAGGAAACTCTTTATAAAACTGCCGTAGGGGTTTACGGCACTGTGGATCATAAGAGGCAGGACTGGTTTGCGGCCAACAGCGAGACTCTGCAGCCCTTGATTGATAAGAAGAAGAAAGCTCTCTTAAGAAACAAGGAAAGACCAACGCGTAACACTCTGAGTGAGCTAAGGCAAGCTAGGAAGGATGTGCAAAAGGCTGCCAGGCAGTGTGCAAATGATTATTGGATCAAGTTATGTGAGTCCATTCAAATCGCAAGTGATAAGGGAGACATAAGAAGCATGTATGAAGGAATAAAGAAAGCCTGTGGTCCAGTGATCAAAAGAAGTGCACCATTGAAAACCTTGACTGGAGAAATCATCACTGATAAGAAACAGCAGATGGACAGATGGGTAGAGCACTATTTGGAGCTTTACTCAAGTGAGACCAAACTAGCGGATGATGCCCTTAACGCCATAGAGGCTCTACCAACTCTTGACCACCTGGACACACTTCCCACCATAACAGAAGTTAAGTGTGCTATAAATGAACTTGCATCTGGCAAGGCTCCAGGTAAGGATGGGATTCCAATAGAGGTTATCAGGAGTGGGCAAGACACACTCACTATACAGATCCACCAGCTAATAGAGCTATGCTGGCGTGAAGGACAAGTCCCACAGGATTTCAAAGATTCAAGCATCATAACACTGTACAAGAACAAGGGTGATCGGAGCGACTGCAACAACTATAGGGGTATCTCACTTCTGTGTATTGTTGGAAAAGTATTTGCCAGAATTGTTCTGCGCAGACTTCAAGTCCTAGGAGATCAAGTCTACCCCGAATCACAGTGTGGCTTTCGACAGAACCGGTCTACCACTGATATGATATTCTCATTGCGACAAATGCAAGAAAAATGCCGTGAACAGAATCAACCACTGTTTATTGCCTTCATCGACCTCACAAAGGCATTTGATTTGGTCAGTCGTGAGGGTCTGTTCAAGGCAATAAAGAAGATTGGCTGCCCACCAACTCTTCTGTCCATTGTGGAATCGTTCCACACAGGCATGAAGGGCATAATCAAGTTTGATGGTGCAACTTCTGAAGAATTTGAAATCAAGAGTGGAGTTAAGCAAGGTTGTGTACTAGCTCCCACCCTCTTTGGAATATACTTTTCACTTCTACTGACTTGCATTTCGTGATCAGGATGGTGGTATATACATTCACTCACGCTCAGATGGCGGCCTCTACAATGCTCAGAGATTGAAGGCTAAGACCAAAATTAGGAGGGTACTGATCAGAGAGTTGCTTTTTGCAGATGATGCTGCAGTTACGACCCACTCTGAGGAAGAATTGCAATGTCTATTATCTACATTCTCCAATGCTTGTTCTGAATTTGGTTTAACAATTAGCAAAAAGAAGACACAGATTATGTCACAAGGTGCACATGGGGTACCATCAATCTTTATTGACGACGCCGAACTAGAGATAGTAGACCGTTTTACATATCTAGGATCAGTGGTAAATAGCAAATTATCCCTAGATCAGGAAATCAACATCCGGATTGGTAAGGCAGCAACAACAATGAACAGATTAAGAAAAAGAGTCTGGGAGAACAGGAAGCTTACTGCCAAAACAAAAGTCCTTGTCTATCAAGCCTGTGTCCTTAGTACTCTTCTCTATGGCAGTGAAACCTGGACAACTTACTCACACCAAGAGAACAATTTAAACAGCTTTCATATGCGGTGTCTGCGAAGAATTCTTGGTATTAAGTGGCAAGACAAAATCACAAATACTGAAGTATTGGAAAGATCAGGTTGTGTGACAGTTTATTCCATGCTCAGTCTTCGTAGACTTAGATGGATAGGGCATCTTAGGAGGATGGATGATGGTAGAATACCAAAGGATATCTTTTTTGGTGAATTACAGATGGGTAAGAGATCTCAGGGTCGGCCTCTACTACGATACAAAGATGTGTGTAAGCGGGACATGATTGATACAGGCGTTGATAATGCACATTGGGAGCAAGTCGCCGCTGAACGTGTTGCATGGAGGGCAAATATCAGAAATGGAATAAAGTCAAAGGAGAAAATTATTGCAGAAAAGTCACACACCAAGCGTTTGAGACGTAAGATGGTGCATGATGGTGGAAATGACCACGTGTTCACATGCACCCACTGTGAACGGACATTTACAGCGCAAATTGGCCTTATCAGTCACACTCGCTACCGCCATAGTTAAAAGTTATTATGCCTTTTTAGAGCACAAACTATCGTCTGTCAAGACGGCAAGGTGCCAATGAATGACAGCCATTCCCCTTTTGGTAGGCCAGTATATGCCACATAGCTAATAACAAGTGCCACACCAGTTATTACTATTACTGAGTCGTGTAGTATTGATTTTTAATTTTTCCACATGCCTTTATAATGCATATCTTTTATATTGTTGCTGATTTCAGTTTGCCTTGAATGATGTGTGAATGGTATCATGTATGAAAGAGAGTGATAAAAGGGCAGAATGTTAGACTTGCATGCGTGCCCAATTCTTAACCCTTTCAAAATAAAGTTTTGTTGGTGTTGTTGTTGTTGTTGTTGTTGTTCTTTCGGTCTCCCGCAGTTTCTTATTCCTTCAAACTTTTCCGTTGTCACCACGTACCTGGTTTTCCCATGTCATGATGTGCCTAAAGGACGTAAACTGTTTCTTCTGATGCCACAAATCGTTATAATTGTTTCGTCTTCTTGTTATTCTGATGTAGTAATTGCAATTCTAGAAGAACATGTGTTTTCTGTTTGCAGAATACAAAATGGACAAATACACGGAGGTTAAAGTGATTGGCCAGGGAGCTTTCGGCAAGGCAATCCTAGTCAAATTAAAATCTACACAAGAGGAATTTGTCATCAAGAAGATCAATTCAGCACTAGTAAGTAATTGTATACTGTTTCAAATGCATAGTAATTATTTGGAGTTTATAATGATAAATGGAATTTTGCAGTGATGTTTTCTTTGTAAGAGCCTTGTAATAGTTTTAAACTTATTTTATGTTAGGATATATAAATTTACATTTGTCATTTTCTCCTAAAGACAATAGCAAAACAGGTAACATAGAGCAGCTTTGAAAATTCTCTTCTTATAGCCCATGCCGTGTGGCGTTAGTGATCATGTCTTGTCACAGCCTTCTGTCTCGTGTACTGCCAATCTTCTTATAGCCCATGCCGTGTAGAGTTGGTGATCATGTCTGTCCACAGCCTTCTGTCTCGTGTACTGCCAATCTTCTTATAGTCCATGCCGTGTGGCGTTAGTGATCATGTCTTGTCACATCCTTCTGTCTCGTGTAGTGCCAATTATTTCTGACACCGACATTTCTACATGCCACGATGTCACACTTGTCCAGCATCTCCTTTCTTGGTCTTCCCTTGCCTCTCTTCCCCTCCAACCTTTCTGCGCATTCATTCATTCATTCATTCATTCATTCATTCATTCATTCATTCATTCATTCATTCAATAGCATGTCCTTTGCAGAACCTCGCTCCCATAACAACCTTCCGGAAAACCTCTCGATCATAAGCAAGATGTCCCGCGTCCGATACACCCATCTGGAGATCACCCGCCACATCCTGAACCCATCTTCTCTTTGGCCTTACTCTTCCCCTCTTCCCAGGCATATACCCCTCCATTATTGTTCTCTCCAAACTTTCGTGGCGTTTCAAGTGATCAAAATATTTCAATTTTCTTTGTTTTATCGTCTTTAATAGCCAACCTTCTTCAATATTCAGCTCTTGAAATATGGATGCATTTGTTCTTTTCTTTACCCAGGATATTCTTATAACCCGTCTATAACATTTATATTCAAAGACATTTATGCGCTGTTCAGCTTGTTTAGTAAGTGTCCGTGTCTCACAGGCGTATGTTGCAATGGGAAAGATGCATGCTCTTACAAATCTAATTTTTGTAGTTCTGTCTGTCCCACTCCATAAAATACATTGAATAAATTAAGGAGTGGGACCTTTCTGCTACAATGACATATTCAAGCTTTCCTCTTCTCATAATACGCACAAAGAGTGTGGCGTGTCCTCTTCTGATGCGAGAAAGCAATTCTCTTTGTGAGTGAACTTCTTTCATGATGCCTTCATTTCTCTTTTTATCATTCCGCGATGCTCTCATAATACTTCTATAGGACCACATCTCCGCAACTTCCACATAATTTCTCACCTATCTGCTAACTGTCAATCATTCGAATTCGTCATGATAATATTGTCAATATAATTCATAAGAATTATTTTCCTCAGCTCCATGAGCAAAGATAAATTGCAGAGAATGTTCTTCATCTTGTTAAATGCTGCCTTTGCTTGCTCCATTCTACATGTAACTTCCTCAATGCATCTTCCATCTGCTATTATTAAAGTACCCGAACATTTAAATACAGAGCAGAGGCAGTAACGGACGGGGGTTTCCGTGGCAAAATGGTTAAACCGCGTGCTTCCACTCTGGAGGTTGTGAGTTCGATCAGACTCCGGCACTTGGTTCGTGAGTGCAGTTTTTTGGGAGACTCCTGGGGTTCGTCGCTGGAGGTACGTACAGTGCTTTCTGTGATACTTTTGGCAGACTGCACTGCGGAAAGAGATAGATCCATATGGGATAAAATCCGGCGAAATGAATTCGACCCTCTCACATTTAAACTTTGTAAACAGTAAAAATTAAGTATTGTTGTTTTTCATATTATTTTTATGTTTGGCAAAATTACAATTATAACGTTACAGCGACAATCCTTTATCACCAAACAACAGTCAGAAATTACGAAAACACAATGGTTGCTGCAAGAAGGAAAGCAATGGCAAACTACCTTGTTTACAGATGTCTAGAAAACTCTAGCAGTCAATGAGATAACTTGCACACGACAGCATAGGCAGGTCGGCATGGCCAAATGGACATGAGCGCTCGCTTTTAAACTTCTGGCGCGCTGATGCCTAGGTAGCAGATTCAACCCTTACACCGGTCAGTTTAACTAAAATGTTGACTTCTCGTCCTTGATATGAGGATGTAAATTACAAGTGCTTCAGACGTCGGAGTGGATTTGCCGGATGGCGAGGGACATTGGTAATCAATCAATCAAACAATCAGGTGCCGTCTCCACAATTAAGGTTGGCTGAAATGGATCTCCAACACTGTAGATTAATGTTCGTTCATCTCTTGCTGTTATCTTCCCACTTATAACATTGTCTAGGGAAAGCCAATCCACACGCAGAAATCAGACTACGCTTGAGTTCAAAACGAGCGAAAGAAAAAAAACATACATGACAGCATCGAAAGCAGGACATGTGGCTAATAATAACAATTTCGAAAAAGTGTTATATGGGATAGGTTCCGCAGAGGACAAGCCACCAAATGATGATGAAGTTATGCTAACGACGATGAAAGTGAGATAACACCAAAATATCAACTCAACTATTCGGCGGAGTTACATCCCTTGTATAACTTGTCTTTGTATCTTTTCAGATGTCCAAAGACATTAAAGAACTGGCTTTTAAAGAGGTAACTATTTATTACGAGTTAAACATTTTATATTGTTAGCAAAACAAAAGTATAGGCTCTGTTTCTCGCCTGTAGGAGGCTGAAATCCATCCATCATCCATCATGTGTCATGCCGGTAAGCGTGGGCGGTCATGACTCACCATTTCACTCGATCACTAGTGTCGTGGATCAGCTCAGTGTTATTGTCTCTACCGCGCCACGTGGTCAAGCCATCCAGATATTTACTTCTCTGTCTTCCCCTTATGCTCTTCACCTCGATCTTGCCAGTTGTCACCAGTTTCTCCAATTTATTTCTTCTCATAACATGTCTAAAAATTGTGACTATCTACATCTAATTTCTTTAATCAATTTACGATTTTCATTTGTTTCTTGAAGGACTTGGTCATTGGTTTTTCTGTCTGTCCATGGTATTATTTGCATTCTTGTCAAAAACCTCATTTCCACAGCGATCAGATGATTGGTCAGTATGTTTTTCATCTTGCTAAAGGCTACCTTCGCCATGGCGACTCTCGTTCTAATCTCTTCAAGGCATCTTCCATCAGATGTTATTATTGTTCCGAGATAATTGTACCGATTCACTTGTTGAAGAATATTCCCATATACTTGCATATTACATTGTGGTATGTCCTTCTTCCTAGTGACTACCATAATCTGTATCTTGTTACAATTTAATTCTAATCCTAGTTCTTCACTGTGTGCAACAACCGCATCTACTAAATGTTGCAGATCCTGCGCATTGTCTGCAGCCAACACTGTATCATCTGCATATCTAATGTTATTGATGTTTCGTCCTCCAATGATGATTGCATTCATATCTTCTACATTTCTGAAAATATTTTCACTGTATAGATCTGGAGACATTACACATATTACCACATGTTAAATAAACTAAAGATAGGAGATACTGATGTAAGTGACTGGGGAACTGGTAAAATGAAAGCTAAACATTTGTTACAGAAGTGTCCAACATATGCAGAACAATGGAAAGGATTCTGGCCCACATCCGCTCAATTTGAGGACGAATTCTATGGGGATGTCAACAAGCTTAAGTTGACTGTTATTTTCTTTGCATTTATTTATTTTGGTGTCTGAAGGTGAACGAAGAAGAAAAAGAAGAAGAAGAAGAGGAAGAAGAAGAAGATGAAGAAAGAAAGAAAGAAAGAAAGAAGAAAAGAAAGAAAGAAAGAAAGAAAGAAAGAAAGAAAGAAAGAAAGAAAGAAGAAGAAGTTACGATGTTAAGCATCTTCATTACTGTTAATATTTTTTTTTAAATGCATTGCTCTTCAAGCAACACGTAAGCGCTCAGTTTCCAGTGAAGATTAGTCGGACAATGACAGGTACTTGAATGCAGTTATAGTCCAGTTTGTGATAAATTGTGTTGGCATAGAATATGTGAAACAGCGTTATGTCAGATGAATAAAGAAAATGTGATTTTATCAGCCTCATGACTGTGTTTTTATCCAACTCAAGACGATGTGATATTATCAAACTCAAGACGATGTGATTTGATCAAACTCAAGACGATATGATTTTATTAGTCTCAAGATTATGTGACTTTATGAAACTTAAGACTATGTGATATTATCAAGCTCAAAACGATGTGTTTTTAACCAACTCAAGACGGTGTGATATTATTAAACTCAAGATGATGTGTTTGTGTCCAACTCAAGATGATGTGTTTGTATCAAACTCAAGAGGATGTGATTGTATTCTCACAGGTGGAGGTTCTGAAACAGTTGCATCATGAGAACATCGTTTCTTACATCGAATCGTTTGAAGGTAAGTTGCTTTGCAACTAAAAGTGTATCATCATCATCATCATCATCATCATCATCATCATCATCATCATCATCATCATCATCATCATCATCATCATCATCATCATCATCATCATCATCATCATCATCATCATCATCATCATCATCATCATCATCATCATCATCATCATCATCATCATCATCATCATCATCATCATCATCATTGTCAGCGTGTTGGATGTCTAGGTATCTGAGCTCGGGCTCACACAGGCAACAATAACTCCGTTAAATATAATATCTAACATTTATTGTATTTCAATATACAGTGCGTTGGCGCAGTGGGTTTAACAAGCCCGCACTGAGTTGCATATCACAGAGGTTTAACATCATCACACAGTTTAACATCATCAAACATTCTAAGCAAACTATCTAGCATATGTCTATGAACCCAAATACACATGGGTCTAAACTATTGAGTCCCTCTAAGGCAGGCCCTGTTGCCTCTTCGATGTCCCGTCTCTCTCTGCCGATTCACACGTGTCGCAATCCGACACGGGTGGTAACTCTGTTCGAGTTCCTCGTGGACCCCGCAATAGGCGGGTCACATCAGTGTCCACGGGACAGTGGACTCACTGACCAGTCCTTCGAGAAGGTTCTGGAATACTCTGGCCTTCGAGGGTCTTACTTCTTTCCCTTGGGCGGGAGTTGTAGCCCTTGGCTACTGTCTACTAACTTATGTTGGTTTATCATATACTGTGAGGCTGTGACAGGAGTCCCCCTCTTCCCCCGATTTCGATGGGTTGTTATAAGGTAATTAGTTCTGGACTAATTCTGTCACAGAATCACATAAAGTCGTTGTTTGTAGTTTGGTGGATAGTAACTTGGTAAACTACATACTGGCATCAACACTCATGTATTCTCCCATACACCACTTCTATGATTTGGTGAAGAGATCTCTCTCTCCTCTGTCCTTAAAAATGCTTATCTGACCGAAGTTACGTGACGTTTACTAGTTGTTTCTACAACCCGTCCTTCTCATAGTATCCTACTGATACCAAGATAATTAACCTCTGTATTAGAGAGGATTAACAAGACACAAGTCTTGGCTAATTAAGTACACCTTCAAATCTTGTTCTGTGTGTGCATTTCAATACACTTTTACTCCCGTATGTTGTATAATGCTAAATATGTAGTTACGTTGTTATTTTATCCCATCTGACTACATGTGTCCCTGTTGGCTTGTTAGTGTGTTGACTAATAAGTTGCTGCTTCTAATAAAGTGACTGCATTTTAATTGATAGTGTTCAGTTTTGAGTTTTGTGTAAATGTGTGCTGAATGTGTGGCTTATTTCCAAGCGTCACGAGTTGGGATATCCTTAATCATGAATTACTCCAATGTGTGTAATACATGATCAGGCATTCCAAGCAGTGGTGCTTAGATGTAGTATCCTAAATGCTAACTAAGAGTACTAAACTAACTGCTAAACATGTATCAACAATTTAGACAAGTAGTACAATTTACATGAAAGACGCAGACAAATTAAAATAAATACGTTTTGCGTACAATTTGTCCGCTCAGTATATCGCTCTCTCATTTAATTCTTTCACACTGTCATTCACACATCTTTCATTCAAAATAGTATTTGGTTAAAATATATACGTAAAGTTGAGGTAAGTGTTATTTACCTTAGAAAAAAACGGAATAGGCGCTATTTTCCCTTTAAGATAACACGTACTTTTTGTACGATGACTCAAAAATGGTTTATAATTTACATAGAGAAACTTGCATAGGAAGGTTATTTAACCTATGAATGGAAATACCTGTAATATTATGGTAGAAAATGTACAAATTACAGGTTAACACATTTTTATATACATAATAATATAATACATATTCAATACTAAATTAATTAATTAACTAAGTAACTAAATCCAACGATGATGTGCGCGTTGTCCTCCTGTTGTTAGCGTATCGTGCCATGAATGTTAATAGTTAG
Organism: Cepaea nemoralis; assembly: GCA_014155875.1. Classification (NCBI taxonomy): domain Eukaryota; kingdom Metazoa; phylum Mollusca; class Gastropoda; order Stylommatophora; family Helicidae; genus Cepaea; species Cepaea nemoralis. The sequence goes on from JACEFZ010013212.1 coordinate 439,507, forward strand.
TATGGCTGTCTCTTGAGTGTTGTCGTTGACGTAGTTCTATTTCGGCTGTTTGCAAAGTCTATTAGCCACAGCAAGTATGGAATGTTCTCAATGTCGAGTATAAGTGTTCTTCATGTTTTCGTGATCAATGTCAGTTCACTAGATGAAATCATTTCACAGATAATGTCTCTCGCTCGGATTGGTCCTAGAGCTTTGGTAATTGGTAGTATAGTTCTCAAAGTTTCACGTTCGTGGGTGTTATATGTAACCTATTCACTGGGGTGTTATTACTTTTAAATGAAAGTTCTTTAGCAGGTGTAAAGTTACACTGTTCTATGCCACGGAATAAAATATCACAATTTCTGGTATGGCGAATGGTCAATGTGCCAAATGTTATTCTGCTGGCGCATTCGTCTGCCGCGATAAAATATCAGCTATAATGTTATCAGTGCCTCTGATATGGCGGATTTCGAAGTCGAAATCTTGGAGAAGAAGACACCATCTTTGCAAACGATGGTTTTTGGGAACACCTTGCTTAAGTACCAACAATGGCGAATTGTCGGTGAGTACAACGAAGTGGGCACCCAAGAGGAACTTAGACAATCTGAGCATACAAAATAATAGACTTAATGCCTCCAATTCCACTGTAGAGTAACGGGTCTCTGCTTTTTTCAGCTTACGGCTTACGTAGAGAATTGGGTGTCTCACTCCATCCACTTCTTGCATTAAACATCCTCCAATTGCGATAGCACTCGAATCTGTGGTCAAAATAAAGGGTAAATCTATGTTTGGTAATCGTAAGACTGGTGGATTAGAAAAAATGCGTTTCAATCTGCATATTGCATCCTCTAAGCTGGTACTTTTACAAACTTTTGATGGATGATCTTTTGTCAACATATTAGAAAAAACTGATGTAAGTTCTGCCCAATTTGGTATAAACTTAGAATAATAGTTTATAAGACCTAATAAACTTCTAATTTGTTTCTTAGTGGTAGGAACTTCTAGATTGAGAATCTTCGAAACAATCTTATCATCTGTCAACAGTTTGCCTTCAGAAATTCTATGACCAAGGAAGTCTATTTGTTTATAGCCTATTTCAACCTTGGAAGGTTTGATAGTAAGTCCGAAAAGAAAGATTTGGTCGAAGACTTGTTTGAGTGTAAGTAAGTGAGAAGTCATATTAGAAGAATGAATGCATATATCATCAATATAAGCTTGGACATCTTTAATTCCGTGTAATAGCAATCTAGTTAATCTAACAAATGTGGCGGGAGCGTTCTTGAGACCAAATGGAAGATATCTCCATTCGTACAAACCGAGAGGTGTTGCGAATGCTATTATATGTCTAGAAGCAGGGTGTAGTGGTACTTGCCAATAACCTTTCGCTAAATCAACCTTTGAAAATAAGGATGATTGAGACATGTTCAAAATGAGGTCTTCACAGCTATTCATCGGCTCCGCATCTGTTGTGGTTATTGTATTTAATCTTCTATAATCGATGCACAAACGGATTGTTTGGTCCTTCTTTTTCACCAGGACAATCGGTGAAGAATATTGAGACATAGATTTCTGAATTATTCTATTTTTCTCTAAATCCAAAATTTCTTTGTCTAAATTTGCTCTATAATGCAGAGGAATAGAATATGGTCTACACTTGACCGGTGTCAGATCTGTCAACACAATTGAATGTATTATTTTGTCAGTCCGTCCAGGTTTGTTAGAGAAGATAGATTTATACTCGTTAAGGAGAGTCAAAATGTCTTGTCGCTGCTGTTGTGTCAACGTGTCAGAGATTTGTATGTCCTTTATACTACCGTCGTCATTCATAATCGGTACTGGGATTTCATTATTGTCTACGTCTGTCTGTATCACAGATGCTACTGTTTGTAAATTGTCCTCAATGTCATTGTCGTCGTCGTCGAGGTTAATCGTTGTCAATATGTCGTCAAATTGGTCGTCGCTGTCGTTATCACATATTGTCGGTAATGTACATGTGTCTTCGTCGTCTTTGTTGTCGTAAGAGTGCGTCGTTAACGATGCTTCGTTTGTCGAGATGTCACTCAGTTGGGTCATTGTCGTTTCGTTTCTGTCATCAGTTAGCTGCGTCTGCTCACTCGTGTCAGTGTCCTGTCTAGCATAGTATGGTTTTAACATATTTACATGGAATATTTTCAACTTTCCATTCAACGAAATTTCGTAATCAACTTCCGAAATTCTTCTAACAATTTTAAACGGTCCCTGCCAAGAGGTTGATGGTAAATCTCTCTAGTCAGGTAGCAGTAGTAAAATATCCTGGCCTGGTTTTAATACAATTGTTTTTGCACCTTTGTTGGCGTACTGCCTGTACCTAAAACCTTTCTCCTGTAATGATGTTCTGGCCAGTATACAGGAACGTATGATTTTGTCTCTGGTGTCAGTGACTAAATCATAGGTGGAAATGGGTAGTTGGATATTTACAGGTTGTGATATGATATCTTTGTAAATAGTGAGAGGTCCTCTTGGGTTCGCTCCATATATCAATTCAAAGGGAGAGAACCCTGTGCTTGATTGTGGGACTTCTCTATATGCGAACAGCACCGTTGGGAGAAGTATATCCAAATCGGCTGGATTTTCAGCTGTCACTTTGGATAGCATATGTTTCAGGTCCCCATTTAGTTTTTCGCAGATACCATTTGCGGCCGGTCGATAGGGACTGGTGAAACATTGCTTTATGCCTAGTAACTTAGTTACCGATTGAGTGGCATTCGATATGAACTGGGTTCCTCTATCTGAAATTATTTTCTCCGGGAAGCCAAAACGGGAGAAAATATTTAACAATACGTCCGTCACATCCTTAGAGGAGATAGATTTTAATGGAATTATTTCTGGCCATCTTGTACATAGATCAATAAGAGTGAAAATATATCTATTCCCTTTACTCGAGATGTGATTCAACGGACCTACTAGGTCAACTGCCACGATTTGGAATGGCCTCGAGGCAGTTGTGGTTGATTGGACTTCTGCCGTAGGGTTTTTCCCCTTTTTCACCAGTTTCTGACATATATCACATGATCTACAATAGGTTTTTATGTCTTGGCAAAATTTCGGCCAATAAAATTGGGTCAGGACCCTAGCTCTAGTCTTTTCGTACCCCATATGACCTCCGAAAGGTGAGTCATGGGCTAATTTTAGTACTTTCTCTCGATGTGCTTGTGGTAACACTACTTGCTGTACTGTGGTCTGATCTCTAGTGTATAATCTAGTCAACACATTGTTCTTTAATCTAAATGACCACGATGCATTTTTAGTTAATTTTGGTTTAAGTCCTACTAACCTAAAATACTGTGAAAGTGTAGGATCTGATTTCTGTTCTTCTCCAAAATTAGTGATGGTAGTGTTTGGTGATACAATTTCTAGTGACTCCTGCAGTTGGTCGGTGTGAGTTTTGTGAGTTGTCTGTCGTGTTATTGCATTCGTGTGTTGTGTGTGTTGTTGCGCATCTACATCTTTTCCCGTTCTGATTCCATTTGCTGTTGTATCTTCTTCTCTTCTCTTTCTATCGCTCTTTCTTCACGGGCAATGTTCTCTGCGTGCGTCTTCTGTGCCCATTCTGACAGTTTCTCTTCTTTATAACCTAATTTAATACCTTGCTCAATACATTTTTCTAACGTAGACATCTTGTCTTTTACTTGTTGGTAATTTTACTGAAGTTAAATCCCTTAGAAAAATGTTGGGGAGTAGAAAATTTAGTTATCTCCCTTAATTATTTCATGCGCAAATACAAATGCAAAGTTATGTTGGTTACAAGGTCATGAATATACATACAAATCAATGTAAAGCAAAATGATACATGGATGGATGGTGATAAGTACCGCTTAGGGTTGCAATGGGCATGATATGAAACTTATCTTATATTCCCAGAACTTGTGAATGTTGTCTTGTACTCTCGCCACTGTTGGATAGTTTACATAGGTTACACACCACACAACTCGCGGAACAATCTGCTCGTAGAATGAGAAAACATTAGTAACAGTCAAAAAATGTCACAGTCATGTCAAAATAGTTTATATTATTAACATCATTGAGAGACTAGCTGCAGAGGGACTCATATTAATATTAGTTCATCACTAGATAGATGCAAATTTGTTAAACTTCTTCAAACATCAATTTGATATGATTAATTTACTATTTTACTTGGCAATCAATAGCCGTCTATATGTAAAGCTTATGCCAAAACCGGAGATTAGCCCCCAAAAAGCCTGTCAGCGTGTTGGATGTCTAGGTATCTGAGCTGGGGCTCACACAGGCAACAATAACTCCGTTAAATATAATATCTAACATTTATTGTATTTCAATATACAGTGCGTTGACGCAGTGGGGTTAACAAGCCCGCACTGAGTTGCATATCACAGAGGTTTAACATCATCACACAGTTTAACATCATCAAACATTCTAAACAAACTATCTAGCATATGTCTATGAACCCAAATACACATGGGTCTAAACTATTGAGTCCCTCTAAGGCAGGCCCTGTTGCCTCTTCGATGTCCCGTCTCTCTCTGCCGATTCACACGTGTCGCAATCCGACACGGGTGGTAACTCTGTTCGAGTTCCTCGTGGACCCCGCAATAGGCGGGTCACATCAGTGTCCACGGGACAGTGGACTCACTGACCAGTCCTTCGAGAAGGTTCTGGAATACTCTGGCCTTCGAGGGTCTTACTTCTTTCCCTTGGGCGGGAGTTGTAGCCCTTGGCTACTGTCTACTAACTTATGTTGGTTTATCATATACCGTGAGGCTGTGACAATCATCATCATCATCATCATCATCATCATCATCATCATCATCATCATCATCATCATCATCATCATCATCATCATCATCATCATCATCATCATCATCATCATCATCATCACCATCATCTCATGGTTTGAAGGTAAGTTACTTTGCAACTAGAAGTTAATGCAGGCAATTTAATTCTTACAGTGTCCTATGTTTGGTGCAGGTTTGTTCTCTCTCTCTCTCTCTCTCTCTCTCTCTCTCTCTCTCTCTCTCTCTCTCTCTCTCTATCTCCACCTCTTTCTCCTCTATTTCCACCTCTTCCCCCTCCTCTGTTTCCGCTTCTTGCTTCTCCCTTTCTCTTTCATCACATCTCTCTCATCTCTCTGCCTGACTCTCTCTCCACTTCTTTCTTTTCTCTTTCTCTCTCATAACCTCTCTTTTCTCTCTCTATCTCACTCTCTCTTAACCTCTTTCTGCCCGTCGCTCTCCCTCTCTTTCTCATCTCTCTCCACATTTTGCCTATTCACTTCACCACTTTGTCCTCTCTTTCCACCTCTTTCTCCCCATCTCTCTCTCTTTCTGCCCCTTTATCTCTCTTTCTTCTCTCTTTCCTCTTTCTCTTCTCTTCTCTTCTCTTCTCTTCTCTTCTCAATCAGAAACAGAACTAGAGCACAAGTCTACGCGAATAGTCTAAAACAGTGGTTCTCAACCAGTGAGGGGGGGGGGGAGAGGAAATTAAGACCACAGATTGGCAGACTTAAAATGGCTTCAGGCACAATATCCTGGTTTTCTATTGAGATTTGTTTGATGAAGCATAATTTTCTGGCATTCTGGTGCCATGAATTAAGTGACAATTCTTTGACGTTTTAACTGTTTGTTTATTGATTAATGTGGTGTGTTAATAAAATATTGTGAATATTTAAAAAAAATGGTTTTATTTAAGTTTTAATATCCATCAGTATATTAATTTGCCATTACATGTATAAAGCTACACTAAAAAATTAATCTAAGCATGTAAAGGTTATGTACAAATATGGAAGAAAATAAGGACTTTCAGTATTATAGGCATGTTATCTTGATTGCGCCTTTTGAGGCTGACAGTTTTGGAAAGGGGGTAATTCTTCTTCTTCGTTTGCTGGAAAGGTGAGAATTACATTCTGAAATATGGTGATAGGGTGCATGGGCCAAAAAATGTTGAGAATCACTGGTCTAAACGAAGCGTGCAAGGAACACAACATGAAAATTAACATAATTTAAACAGAAGTAGTGACCATAACCACACAAGAAAAACAACAACAACAACAACAACAACAACAACAACAACACAACAACAACAACAAAGATTCATCTAAAAGGACACTTCCTGAAACAAGTAAAGAGCCTGAGTACTTAGCAAGTATAATATCATCAAATGGCAAATCAGTTGACGAGATCGAGAATAGGTGCAATAAGGCAAACCAACTCATTGGACAAATGGTATCAATATTACAGAACTAACGATAATTCACAAGTGATGACTAAATTATTTGAGGATAAATCACAAGTAATGAGTACATTAGTGTGGGTGATCAAAGGGGCATCTCACCCACCGTGGTATGCGCGTTCGATCCTCAGTAATTCCTAGCTTGTACACTACGTGTGACTGCTCTGGCAAATGATAAGGCTACAAGAAAGATGATGTCTACTAACAGCTTAGCTGAAGTGAACGAGTAGCAATCTTCAGACAACACACGGGACATAACAGGCTAAAATATCACTTGTTCGATAAAATAAAGATAGGAGATACTGATGAATGTAACAATGAATTAATTGTTGAAATAATGGATACAGATTTGCAGCAAGACTGTCCAACATTTGCAGAACAGAAACAGTGGCTTTTACCAACACCCACTATATTTGAGGACACACTCTATGGTGATGTCAATAAACTAAGTTGATTTCTGCTTTCTTTAATTATATTCATGTTGACATCTGAAGATGCATGAAAAATAATATCGAAATTACAAAGTAATGTTTTTCACGCATTCTCTTTATTTATCAGAAAGAGGATGCCTTCATATTGTGATGACATATTGTTCTGAAGGTTGGTATAAAAAGATTATGTGTTTAGTGCCTTATGTTTCTACTTAAAATTGTTTTGCATGTGATCAGTATTAAAATTGTTTTTGCATGTGATTAGCAAGGTGATAGTTATTTTCTAGAGTTATCTTCACTTGCAATGCTTTCCCCTTCCCCCCGCCTGTGTTGTGAAGCATATTCCAGTGAGTTGATGTGCTTCTTGCTGCCTGCATTGTTGTCAGTTGTAGTTTATATTAGATGTAAATCATCATTATGTAGATGGTTCTTTGGACAAAATCGCTCTCATCATAGACTCAGATCCGTTTCTTGATCTCTTTTCATCACTTCTGTCTAAATTAGTTAGTTATCTGTTAATCATCATGACATTTGGGAAATTGCTGCCAAAGACCGACATTCGTGATGAACATGGCGCACGGGTGTAGTCACTTGTGAAGCTACCAGGACTGCAAGAGCTGCGAAAAAAAGGCTGGGCTGGGCTACTGCAATAGAACCTCCTTCTGGAACGTCAAGCATTCTTTGCCAACATTGTCAAAGAACATTTCGAGCTAAAATAGACCTTACCAACCATCTTAGAAATCACGGCTCCAATCCTTCAATCCCAGTGGATAAAATGAATGGTCATCATCATTCTTGATGGACAAACACCATATGTTGGGGTACCATCCTTGCACTCCAGACAAGTCCTAGGTGCTCAGATCCTCCTCCCCTCTCCCCCAACATATGCATCAGCGTCTGGTAGTTAATAGTGCCAGTTCTGTGTTGGTTGACGAGGTCCCTGATTTTTCCGGTGTGCCTCTCGTGTCTGTCCGTGCCAATTCTAACTTCGAAGTCTCTCATTCTGGACAACGAAGTGGATTCTCCTGCCTGATGCATCCTCACGCCCAATATGTCTAGCGAGGTCTGTGTCCTTTTTGGTACTTATGAATCCTTGTCTGCAAGTCCGCATGGCCGAATGGGTAAGAACGCGTGTTCTTAAACATTCGTTGTGCTGATGCCGAGGTTAGCGGTTCAACCCCTACACCGGACAGCTGGACTAAAATGTTGACCTGTCGTCGTTGACATGGAACGTAAATTACAAGTACCCCTGAAGACGGAGTGGGTTCTCCTGATGGCGAGGGTCACTGTTAATGGGGGAAGCTAATCTACACGCAAAATTCAGTACATCACTACTATAAATAGTGTGTATGGAATCCGCTTGAGTTCTAAGCGAGCGAGCGCAAAAAAAAAAAAAAAAATCCTTGTCTCCTCTTCGAGTAGCCATGCCTTCCATCACAGTGAGTTTGTGATTGTGGGTGAGTGTATGTGTATACCAGGGAGTGTGTATTTGTAAGTTATTGAGTGGGTGCATAACTGTGAGAGTTTGTGTAAATGATGTATGTATGTGTGTAGGTATTGGACGCAGGACATCTTGCTTTTGATCGAGGAGTTTTCCGGAAGGTTGTTACGGGAGCAAAGTTCTGCAATGGACATGCTACTAAATGAATGAATGAATGAATGAATGAATGAATGATTGTGTGTAGGTATGTATATGAGTATTAGTGCACGTGTGCGTGTCTGTGTGTATGTTTGTGTGCGTATGTGTGTTAGCCTTCCTGCCTGCCTGTCCCATAACATAGTTATATAACTTGTTTACGTTCATTATATTCATTTGACATTAAAAAAAAAAAATATGAATGTAAGTGTACATTAGACAATTGATGTTTGAAAGATGAGTGTTTGGAAGGACCGAATGTAAGACGGGCCAACATGCCCAATTTGTGACCCTTTGAAAATAAAGTTCGTTAGTTCGTTCGTTCACTGTTATGTCCAAACAACTATAACATTCAACATTGCCAAAGTATTTCAGTTTCTGAGACGTGCCACTCACTGTCTATGAACCAGCAGTCCTCGCGGTTCAGATCTATCAGAATGGCAGAATTTTCTTCTCGGTCCCTGATATTCTAATACCTGTAATGTAACATTTCCGCTCAGATGCTTCGACTTGCTTCTGTAGTGATTATGAACAGACCCATCACTCACAGACAGGAAAGATGCATGTTCTCGTCAGTTTTACTGTGATTTTATTCAGATGTACGCAAGCAAGAATATTTAGTATAAATCAAATCAAATCAAATCAACTTTATTTTCCGTGTTTCTGTTTTATTTATGTATAGTGTATATTAGATGTACGCAAGTAAGAATATTCAGTATAGTGTATATTAGATGTACACAGGTTAAGAATATTCAGTATAGTGTATATTAGATGTTTAGCAGATCTGGTGCTGTTCACTGCATGGATGATGTCAATGTTTGTAGTAGACGTTTGTTGTTCTAGATGGTGAATTACAGTGTGGTATGTGTGTGGTCTGACAACAAACAGTCTTGGCATGTTTACGTTCAGTAGTTTGCCATTGCTGTTTGAACGATCGGCACACATACCAATGTATGAAAACCAACGCTAGGCAGTCTGCTGTCAAAGCACCCGCAGCTGTGTATCGAAAACGGTATGCTGGATTACGAACTGTGTCCTGAATCCCTTCGCGACATTGACAGCCCAGAGGCAGTAGCTCTTGCCTGTTGCTAGCCTGCCTCTAGCCAGCATAAAGCCAGTATTATAACATGTCTATGGCACCACGTCACTCCCATCACGGCCCACCGGAAAGACTCACGTCCCTGGCTAGTTCTTCCGCCTTATGTATTTTCGTGTCCAAGGTATCTTTAATGTCCTTTGTCCACCTCCGTGCTAGCCGATTCCCGCCTCTTCTTCCCCTCCGCGAACCATGCCTTCAATTATTGTTCCCACTAAACCAGTGTGCCATTTAACATGCCCAATAGCAACTGGCATTTCAGCGCGGTAGAGGCAGATCCAGAGGTAAACATTGCAAAGGATGAAATGGAGACATAGCAAAAGAAATTGTGGGAAGTGGAGAGGGGAGGGGGGGGGGGGGTCCCCCATAGTGAAGTGGTTATACAGTCTTTTTTTTTTTTTTTGATCATTCGCTTTGAACTCAAGCATAGAACACGCTAGACTGATTTTTGCGTGGGATTAGCTTTCCCTATTGCCAGTATAGTCAACATGGTAGATATGCTTGCAGATCTACAAATTGATGGGGAAGACATCAGACTTATTAAAAAAAAAGACATATATTGGAAACAACAATGCCGTAAGGATTGATAGTGAAGAAGGACAATATCAGCCTATTAACAGAGGTGAGACAGGGATGTGTAATGTCTCCAGATCTTTTTTCCCTGTACAGTGAACATATTTCCAGAAATGTAGAAGATATAAATGGAATCATCATTGGAGGACGAAACATCAATAACATTAGATATGCAGATGATACAGTATTGATTGCATACAATGAGCAGGATCTGCAACAATTAGTAGATGCGGTTGTTGTTACACAGTGAGCAACTGGGGTTAGAATTTAATTGTAAAAAGACACAGATTATGGTCGTCACTAGGAAGAAAGAAATACCACGATGTAATATTCAAGTTAATGGGAATATTATTCAATAAGTGAATCGGAACAATTATCTCGGAACAGTCATAACATCTGATGGGAGATGCCTTGAAGAGATTAGAACAAGAATCGCCATGGCGAAAGTAGCCTTTAGCAAGATGAAAAACATTCTGACCAATAAAAAGATGTCAATTGAAACGAGAAAAAGAGTGTTGAGGTGTTACATAGAACCTATACTTTTGTATGGATGTGAAACTTGGACAATGAGCAGGCAAGCTGAAAAAACATCTGATGGCTGTAGAAATATGGTTTCTGAGGAGAATGCAAAGAATTCCATGGATAGACAGAAAAAACAAATGATTAGATTGATTAGAGAAATGAGACGAAGACAGTCAAAATGATTTGGACATGTTATGAGAAGGAATGAATTGGAGAACTTGGTGACAACTGGCAAGATCGAAGGGAACAGACCAAGGGGAAGACCAAGAAGTAAATACCTGGATGGCTTGACCACATGGCATGGTTGAGGCAGAAACACTGAGCTGATACACGACTCTGCTGATCGAGTGAAATGGCAAGTCATCACCGCCCACGCTTACCGGCATGGCACATGATGGATGGATGGATTGCCAGTATCCCTCGCCATCAGGCGACCCCCTCCGACTTCTGAGGTACTTGTAATTTACGTCGCCAAGTCAAGGATGAGAAGTCAGCATTTTAGTCCAACTGGCATGTGTGGGGGTTGAACACGCTACCTCGGTATCAGCACCTCATCTTATCAAGAGGGGGGATATTATTTGATGACATTTTAACCTGTTGTCTAAAAAAAAAGACCATGTTTTGTCATTTTTTTACATTGTACATAGGAAATCTGGCATCCAAAATTTATAAGCGAGGAAATAATCGCTTCCCAGAGAAAGAGGTATCAAAACAATCTTTATTTATAAGAAAATATAGTTACTGGCTCATTATTGCTTGCAACATATAGTTACTGACCCTTTATTGCTTGCAACATTTTGGCTCTTTATTGCTTGCACCATATAGTTACTGGCTCTTTATTGCATGTAACATATTGGCTCTTTATTGCTTGCAACATTTTGGCTCTTTATTGCTTGCAACATATAGTTACTGGCTTTTTATTGCATGTAACATATTGGCTCTTTATTGCTTGCAACATATTTCATTTTATGTCTGGCCTTACTGCCCAACTGCGTGTTTTGCTTGCTTGCACTGTTAGTTACTATACGCAAAAATATAGGACCTGTTTACACACCATAGAGTGTATAGTATCTAGTTAGTTTAGTTTAGTTTAGTCGACGGATCAACATCATGGCACACGGGTGTAACCCATAAGTGCTCCGTTTTACTCCTAACTCAAGCCTGAGTCCGGAGAATCTCAGCTCAGAGTACGAACTCCGTAGCACCGACGAGGATCCTGAAATACTTTGAGTAGATTTTTTCAACTGGAAATTCTGCCTGGGCAGCGCCGTTAGGCTACTCTTTTTCTTATTTCCAACTGCCAAGGGATTTTTTACGTGCGCAACAACACCCACCGGCGTCCGATCTCACTACCCAGAGACCAGGGGAAATTTTGTTACTAGAAGTCCACGTGAAAAAATCCCAGTCTTCGCCGGGGCTTGAACCCGGGACCTCCAGCACTCGAGGCGGACACCATACCTCGAGACCACTCAGCCTCCCGTATAGGTATCTAGTGCTAACCCCTTGTGTTTCTATATCAATCACCATTCAATGGGTGATATGGTCAGTACCATGCCGACTATCTTTACTTCCCACGTCATTCTCTGGTACACATTTTAGGCTCTTTTGAGTTCCGAATTGCTGTCGCAGCTGAGGGAAGAACTGAGGATGAGCTCTCAGCTTTGACCAGATACCTGAAAGGTGTGTGCATGCATGACCTCTGACGGGAGATGTCCGGCTCCTGGCCTACACGGGACAGAGAATTGACTGCTGTCGCAGCTGAGGGATGAACTGAGGATGAGCTCTCAGCTTTGGCCAGGTGCCTGAAAGGTGTATCCATGCATGACCTCTGACTGGAAATGTCCGGCTCCTGGCCTACACGTGACAGAGCTGTATAAACTAACAGGGGGAGGATGGACAGTGAGTCTCTGGTGCCGTAAAACAGGTCTGCTGTAGATGTGAACATCCATATGTGTGTAAATTCGTGGAATAAGACCACGGTCTGCCCCAGAAAAATACGATGCTGAAGACTGAGGACACCAGCCAGGAGGCATTTCACAGTAAATAGGATGTCACACACACGCACACGCTCGCGCGCGCACACACACACACACACACACATGCACGCACAGATGCATGCACACACAATAAGCGAAATGAACGAGTGAAAAAAGTTAAGTTGCATCATTATTATCATTAACAGGACGTCGAAGTCAGCCCCAGCATTGTGTGGCTGTTTGTGATTTCTTTGCAAGTTTTACGTTCTGTAGTTTGCCATTGATTTCTGAATGACAGGCACTCATATCATTGTATGAAAACCAACGTCAGACGGTCTGCTGACAAATTTCTCACATCGGTATGCGAGATTAATAATTGCATCGGTAGCCCCTTTTTTTTTTTTTTTCCCCGCGTTTCCATCCTGTTTCAGGATATTGCGGTCAACACCAGCATCTTTCAGCTGTATGTTGATTCCTAGGCTAGATTACGCTCATCAGCACGCCACGACTTTCTGAGCGACCGGCTCCATACTCTCATTAGTCACTTTTGCGATTCGAACCACTGCTAATTCTCGTCGCGTCATGTGACGAGAGTATTCGGGGTTAGCGGAGAAAGCTGCTAACCTCTCGTAAAAACAAAATCGGTAGCCCCTTAGCCACAGAAATAAAAGAGAGGCTCTGTTTATCAGGGAGCCAAAGATAAGCAAAAAACAATCTGCCTTGATGGGGATTTGAACACACGCACACTGTGCCAGCCGCTATGGTCCACGGGTCCCTGTAGGTGTCCAGTATCTCTTGTTGTGTACTGTAACTGATTCAGTGCAGAAGGATAATATATCGCCAAATGTAACCTCCCATGTGAACAGAAGGACGATATATCGCCGTACTAAGGTCATCGTGTTATTTGTTTTGCGGTTAAAGTTAGTTACATATCCTTAACAGGACGTGGCAGTCAACTCCAGCATTTTATGGCTGGTTGTGATTCCTGGGCTAGTTTACGTTCAGTAGTTTGCCATTGCTTTCTGAATCACCGACACTCATACCATTACATAGAAACCAACGCAAGGCGGTCTGCTTCCAAATCACCCGCAGCTATATTTCGAACGCTGTATGCGGGATTACGCCTCGCGTCTGTAACACTATTGCCACGGAGACTTTTCGCGGTAACTTCAGCAGTTCCAATGCTCAATGAACGGAAATTAAAATTACAATACTTGTTCATTTGATTGGGTACCAATGTTTAGGTCCAAATCTACTGTTTCTTTGACACGCTAATTATAAGAATGACTAACACGGCAACGTTTTGCTATATTTGTACTTTTTTCTAGCATTATCATTGCGGCTACACTTTCCATTAATATTTTCATGTGGTTAACTTACTACACATGTTTTTTAATCTCTTTAGTTTACTAACAATGGTTTTGTGTGTTCTTTTTCATTCTCTTGGAATGAACCGTTATCTAAATAGAGAAGCGGTACACAATAGATAGCAGGGTTTATTGCCTGGCATATTTCGCTGCATACTGCAGAGTTATAAATCACATGAGGTGAATCAATGGATTATACTTTGGCTGAAATACTTAAAACACATGTTCACTGATATTGTTCCAATCTGGAGCATGTTATCCTCGCGATAATCTCAGAGTAAAAAAGAAGTCTTCTTGTTTGCATAGAATTGACTGGAACTGCTTAATTGACAATGTTTTGATATATTTTAGCTATCAATTATTGTTTGTCCATTACAGTATACGGAACACATTTTCTTTGTTAACTCTGTGACAGCTAATACGCAAATGTTTCGTGTGGGTAGGAAAGATACTTAATCATTCTTGGGGAATCCCTGTACAACCGACAGGTCATAAAACGCCGAACTCAGCCACCTTCTCCAGGACAGTATATTCTATGTGATTCACTATGTGTTTTATCACATTAATTTGGTTGTTGCTTTGCCTGTTTGAAGTGTTTGCTTGCTTGCATTTAATTTCTTGCCAGCCTCAATAGTTGACTTGTCTTTGAATGTTATTCCAGATTATATTTACGTTACTGCTTATTGTCGAGTCTGGTAATGCTGTCTAATTAATTAACACTTTTTTATGCTCTTTTGTGTTCACGTTTTTTTTTCTGTTTCTGTCAGTGCTTTACTACTTATTTTAATGTATAATAATGCCTTGTATTTAATTAATCCTTCTTCAGGTTCTTTTTTTTTGGGGGGGGGGGAGTGGGGGAGGGGGGGGGGTGTATTTCTGTATTACTTTTTAATGATGCTGTTAACATAATGCACGTGGAGATGGATTCTAATATTTTAAAATAATTAATATTAAGACTGCAATGTTTGTACATCTCTGAAATATATATTTAAATCTGTGAAATACATATGTAAATTTGTTTAATATATATGTAAATCTGAGAAATATATATGTAAATCTGTGAAATATATATGCAAGTCTGTGAAATATATATGTAAGTCTGTGAAATATATATGTAAATCTGTGAAATATATATGTAAGTCTGTGAAATATATATGTAAATCTGTGAAATATATATGTAAGTCTGTGAAATATATATGTAAATCTGTGAAATATATATGTAAATCTGTGAAATATATATGTAAATCTGTGAAATATATATGTAAGTTTGTGAAATATATATGCAAATCTGTGAAATATATATGCAAGTCTGTGAAATATATATGTAAATCTGTGAAATATATATGCAAGTCTGTGAAATATATATGTAAATCTGTGAAATATATATATGTAAATCTGTGAAATATATATGTAAATCTGTGAAATATATATGTAAATCTGTGAAATATATATGTAAATCTGTGAAATATATATGTAAATCTGTGAAATATATATGTAAATCTGTGAAATATATATGTAAGTCTGTGAAATATATATGTAAATCTGTGAAATATATATGCAAGTCTGTGAAATATATATGTAAATCTGTCAAACATGTATGTAAATCTGTGAAAAATATCCGCAACTATTATAAGGAACTGCGCTAGTAATGCTAGGAGCGTGGTCGGGCGTGGGTTTGACACTTGGGATTGTCACTTGCTAAAGTGAAGGAAAGATTGGCCATCTATTCCTCCGTGCATACAGACCTACACAGTGTGATGGCTCTTTCACATCACGGATCCATGGCTTGGGGACAACTTTATTTCTCTTGAATATGTTCTGACTAAACATAGTAGGTACATTTACACACTGCACGTTGATTGGGGCGCAAGATGAGGAACCATGACACCTATATGGGACAAACATAATTTATTAATAATAAAATATTATAACATTATAATAAAAAATTAGATGTCATTTTCCCCGTTACCTGTACCCCTTTAAACCACAGAAGAGAAGTTATAATTAGGGCCCATCCTAGCATCAGATTAATAATCCTGTGACCGAATCAGCCACATTTAGGACATTATTTTGAAAGGAATTGCTGCAAATAGGAAGTAATAAGTTGGTTATATTTTACAAACGGTTATGTGATTATCAATTTGATATCTTTTCATCATCATCATCATCATCATCATCATCATCATCATCATCATCATCATCATCATCATCATCATCATCATCATCATCATCATCATCATCATCATCATCATCATCATCATCATCATCATCATCATCATCACCATCATCATCATGTGCCATGCCGATAAGCGTGGGCGGTCATGTTTTGCCATCTCACTCGATCACCAGAGTCGTGGATCAGCTCTGTGTTCCTGTCTCAACCATGCCATGTGGCCAAGCCATCCAGGTATTTACTTCTCTGTCTTCCCCTTGGTTTCTTCCCTTCGATCTTGCCAGTTGTCACCAAGTTCTCCAATTCATTTCTTCTCATAGCATGCCCAACAAATTTTGACTGTCTACGTCCAATGACTCTAATCAGTTTACGAACTTCATTTATTTCTTCAAGGTCTTGTTCATTGGTTTTTCTGTCTGTCCATGGTACTCTTTGCATTTTTCTCAGAAACCAAATTTACTCAGCCATCAGCTGTTTTTCAGCGTGACTGCTCATTGTCCACGCTTCACATCCATACAAAAGTACAGGTTCTATGTAGCATTTCAACATTCTTTTTCTCGTTTCAATTGATATCTTTTTATTGGTCAGTTTGTTTTTCATCTTGCAAAAGGCTACCTTGGCAATGGCAATTCTTGTTCTAATCTCTTCAAGGCATTTCCCATCAGATGTCATGACTCTTCCGAGATAACCAACCAGTATCGATTCACTTGTTTAAGAATATGCCCATTTACTCGTATATCACATTGTGGTATTTCCTTCTTCCCAGTGACGACCATAATATATATAACAATTTCAAATTACAACATATCTAGGCAAATCTTTTGGCCTAGAGAAACGACCGTGGAAGATAAACTCCATGGACCACTGAGTGAACTAAGAAAGGCAGTTAAATTCACACTAAAAAAAAAGCGATATATGTTTATGTTTTTCGCTGAGTACATATTACTGACATAACTCAATATTAAAGCATCATAATAAATCCTTCTATCTGACACGCACAACAAGGGGTTCATTATGTTGCTTTAACAGATTCAATCCAAACAAAGAATAGGTTAGGACCAAACAAAAAGGGATGGCGGAAAGTAGGGATGTGACACAGTTATGTCTTAAAAGTTGTTAATACGGTTGCAGATATGTTGTATTATATATCAAATTAAAGGGTATTGTATACGAAAAATTACTGTATTGATATTTTATCCACATTTTGATTTATAAGCCCACAGCAGTTATGAGAACTTTGAATAAGACGATTTATCATCTCATGTCACTTAATCAGTTAATATATATTGAGTTATTTCTGTAGTAAGCACTTGACAAGATACAGCGACATACACCAGGCAATAAATTATGCGTCATAATGCTTGTGTCTTCATTGTTAAAATTCATATCGGAAAATATTGTTTTGAGTTTTCAAGATGTCAAGAGTTTGATGTTTTTCTGATGTAGCCGAAAGAAGACCAGTTTAATAACTGAAATATAAGACATAATATAATTATATCATCAAATAAGACATTACTTGGCCCGGAAATGACTCATGTAATAATACGTTGGCTCTTTGTGTACTTCCGTCAAGATCCTCACGATATTCTGTCAACTATGTCAGGCCGTCGACTACATGCACTGCAAGAAAATCCTGCACAGGGACATCAAGCCAGAGGTGATTATTTAACTGTTCTTGTTTTTCTCATCAGTCGTCTTTTCCTTTAATATATTTCATCAATCATCCTTTCCAATAGTACAACTCATCTATTATCCATTCCTTTAGTACAACTCATCAGTCAATCTTTCCTGTAGTACAGTACAACTCATCAATCATGCTTTCCACTAATATAATATATATTCCATCGGTCATGCTTTCCAATACAATATCCCATAAATCATCCTTTCCAATAAAATATCTCATAAATCATGCTTTCTAATAACTCATGTTATTGACATACGATGTGATGGGGTCAAGGCCGCGATGTGAAGAGGCCAAGGCTGCGAGGTTTCAATGTTCGTATGGGTATAACTCTCGGAATAAGGACAAGGATTCCTACAGTAACTTATGGTTCTAATATCCCTGGTCCCCTCCATCTCTTGGCTAGAGAGATCAGATAATGACTTTATCTGATGAGGGTGATAAACCAGGACGCTCCGTGTCCAAGTTATTGACATCAACAATCTTATGACAGCCGGCAAAAACCTACGCCTGTTACTTTGGATGGAATCTATATCGTGCAGATAATCCTTACAGAAATGCATGCAGAAAAATATGAGAAGAAAAGGAGGAGGAGGAGGAGAAAGAGGGGGAGGAGGAAGAAGAACAAGAAGTAAAAATTTAAATATGATTATAAGGGGATGAAGATGATGAGGAGAAGGAGGAGGATTGGCAAATAAAGTTATATACTTACATTTTCCATTTCCATACTCCTACTCTGCTACCACGAGTTTTGGGAGTTTTGTTTCCCAGAGTCAAGTTTGAGCTCTCAAGTCAATTCACGTCAAATATGACACATACGCAGCATTTATTCTTGAGTTTAGGTGGGATATCTTGGCAAGTGGGCATATGTCGTTTCCATTTTGTAGAGACAATTTTGCATTCAGGATAAAATGTTGGAATGTTATTGTTTTTTGAGTCTCTCCCTAAGTGATTACACTGTAAATTACTTAGCAAAGTATGTTACTTTATTTCGTAATTTTCGTGCACCTAGAACATATTCCTGGCAAGCCATGATGTCATCAAGCTGGGCGATTTTGGTCTGTCCAAAGTCTTGGACCAGTAAGTATTTTTTTAAATCTTTTTACAACCAGTTTTATCAAGATCGTTGTTTAAGTTATTGAATATACAGCAACCATTAAAAGGTTTTAACATGCAAGAAAACTGACTTTATTGCACTGGGTTTTATCCCATATGGCTCAATCTCTTTCCGCAGGGCGACTTGCTGAAAGTGTTGCACTAAGCCCAAACTCCGCAGCTCCATCCCCCATGAATCTCAGAGAAAACTGCTCTCATGAACTTAATGAGGTAGCCCCGAATCGAACCAACAACCTTTGGAGCGTCAGGAATGCGGTATAACAACTTCAAGACGGATACCCCCAAGTAACAGTTGTATGGCTCGACAAGTGCACCAGTGACCTCATATTACACACAAAACAAACAAAGAATAAACATCTGAAGGAATTGTTTCAATGGAGAGGGAGGGGCAGTTCTTGTCAATGATAAGTTAGTTGAATATCCTTTACAGAACGTAGCAGTCAATTCCAGCATTTTTGGCTGTTTGTGATTTCTTGGCAAGTTTACGTTCAGTAGTTTGCCGTTGCTTTCTGAACGACCGGAACTCATACCTATATATATATAACCAACATAAACCTGTCTGTTTCCAAATCGTCTGCAGCCGCATTTCGAACGCGGTATGAGGGATTACGAATTGCGTCCTATGTTATTCCCACAGCGCCGTTCAGTGCTCAACACTGAAAGGACAATGCAGTTTAGTTAGGCTGCCATTGTTACCACGAGCAGAAGGACTCTTCGCTGGCTAACGAGGAAGGAGATGGATCATGTTTGCGAATGTTCGAAGTTAATTGATGTTGCTTCTTGATTTCATATTTCACAACAGCCACAAAACTCTATCGATGTATGTTTTACTTCAAGACTGCCCAACATACGACATATCTAGACAAACCTTCTATCCAAGAAATTCAGCAGTGGGAGATAAGCTCTATAGACCCCGAGTGAACTAAAAAAAACATTGAAATTCATATAAGATAATTATGAGTGCAGATATAGACACATTTCAAGCAAACGATAGTAGTAGTAGTAGTAGTAGTAGTAGTAGTAGTAGTAGTAGTAGTAGTAGTAGTAGTAGTAGAAGAAGAAGAAGAAGAGGAAGAAGAAGAAGAAGAAGAAGAAGCAGAAGAAGAAGAAGAAGAAGAAGAAGAAGAAGAAGAAGAAGAAGAAGAAGAAGAAGAAGAAGAAGAAGAAGAAGAAGAAGAAAAGAAAAAGAAGAAGAAGAAGAAGAATATCACACACATAACAGTCTAGGTCGAGTAATGGGTCAGTGTTGGGCTGGCATCTTCCTCTACTTCTCCTGCTGCCGTCCTTGTCCCGATGGAGCATCGGCCTTGAACCCGCTCACACCAAACCCTTACAGACTTGCAGATGATTGGTTGGATATTGCAGCCATAGTTTAGTACAGAGCGAGATAGCCAGCCTCACACCAATCCTCCTTAGTGGTCCATTATGACATGCTTGCTACATTAGAGTGAATGTCCACCTCCTCATTCATTCTCTTATTCTTCTGTAATCAGTTTCTTACTCTTTACAGTCCAAACAAAGAAATGAGCGGCTTTAATGTCCCTGGTGAACATTAGCAGATTGTTGTGAAAGTGTCTATACTTAAAACTTCCATGCTAAATAAAGGTTGAGGATAATATTTTCTGGACAACTGACTTTTCCCCGTTGTTTAGAGCAACCTGATGATCTCAGTGTAATGGATTGTATGTTTAGTTTCTCAGA
>JACEFZ010013212.1:465000-497500 GCA_014155875.1 Cepaea nemoralis
ACATTAATCCATATGTACAATTCAGTCCAGTGCTACTAGAAGTAGAAGTAGTGTGTATGGACTACGCTTAAATACAAAGCAAGCAAGAAAAATAAATGATGCGGAAGCCTGGAAAATGAACAAATAATTAGAAAGTCACATCGAGGCCCTGGAGATGGTGATGTAAAAAAAAAAAAAGTCATATTTTATAGAACCTAAAGGGAAAAAAAAATGCAGAGGTTTTAGAAAGACTAAGAATGGAATACTTCAAGAGCTGAATATTAAAGAAAGTTGGCTATAAAAACGATAAAACAAAGAAGATTGAAATATTTTGGTCACTTGAAACGTCACGAAAGTTTGGAGAGAACAATAATGGAGCTGTGTATGCCTGGGAAGAGAGGAAGAGAAAGGCCAAAGAGAAGATGGGTGCAGGATGTGACGGATGATATCCAGAAGGGTGTATCGGACGCGGGACATCTTGCTTATGATCGAGAGGTATTCCGGAAGGTTGTTATGGGAGCGGGGTTCTGCAAAGGACATGCTACTGATTGAATGAATGAATGAAGAATGGAAAAAGAGTTGATGATAAAAATAAAAAAAATAAAAAATAAAAAAGTGAAATATTTCGGCCACGTTGAAAGACACAAGACTCTTATAAAAACCCATACTGGGGTCAAGGTTGAGGGCAAGCGAGCAAGAGGTAGACGACGATACAAGTGGGAAGATAACATCAAGATGTGCAAACATCAATCTGACAGAATGTACAATCAGAGCAAGAGACAGACAGTGTTGGAGATCCATTGCAGCTAACTTTCATTGTGGAGATGGCACCTGATTGATTGATTTAATGCTGATGTACGGGTTGAACTGCCTAGCTCGCCATCAGCGAACGTTTAAGAGCGAGTGGTTTTATCCTTTTGGCCGCATAAACGTCTTATAACAGCATACAGAGCAATAACTTTTCTAAATGCTTAATGCCGTCTCCCTGGCGAAGGCGTTAACGACTTTCTCCGTAATCCCGTATATCCACGTGAGGAACATAGCTGCGTGAAATTCGGCAGAAGATCACGTCGCTTTGGTAAAATTACGGGGTTTGTGAGCCGGTCGCTCAGAAAGCAATGGCAAACTACTGACCGTAATCTTGCCAAGAACATCAACAGCAGCTGAAGAAATGCTGGTGTTGACTGCAACATCCTGTAAGGGATATGCAACATTTAATTTAAAAAATTGCTTAATACAAGAAAACATTAATGAGCCCTTAGCCACAGCTTGAGGTATATTGAATGTACGGTGCTAGTCCAGTGTTTTTTATAGACCAATCAGTACGTAAAACTTGATTTGGTCAGTATGTGGTCAGCCCACTTTATTTCCCAGAATATTTCCAGGTACCTATTTTAAGTTGGGGCGACCAGGAAGTCCAGGTCAGATTAAAAAGAAATCCTTGTCTCTATGGGGATTCAATCACATGATCACCAAGGCCTACAGGGGAGTGTGCCAGGCATAGTGCCAGCAAGGTTCCTACGTCTAATGAAACTGTCACTTTACCACTGTTGTCATGTGTTGAACGCATTCTTCGTGCTGCTCACTTAATTCTGGATAGGGCAGATGTGGTCGGGGTCATTTGTAATCTTCTGTATAGTGCTGAACAATGCGTTTGGATTAGCTTTCTGCTTTCCCTATTACCAGTATCTCTCGCCAACAGGCGAACCCATTCCAACTTCAGAGATACTTGTAATTTACGTCCCCAAGTCAAGAACGAGAAGTTAACATTTTAGTCTACTTGATCGATGTAAGGGGTTGAACACATCAGCGCACCGAATGTTTAAGAACGAGCGCTCTTATTCATTCTGTCATGCAGACTCCCTGATCAGTCAATGTCTGACATCTTGTGTATTATTCTCATTGTTGTGGGTTGTGGAGACATGGTATTCAAAGAGTGACAGAGTCACATGTAGGATATCTCAGATAGAAAAACACATGTTGTAATGAGCTTTGCATTGTTCTGTATTGTTGACTGTATTATATACAAACTTCTCTTTCATTTTTAGCGGTAAGTTTTCCCCGGTTCCATCTGAATACAGTCAAGACCTTCAGGATCTCGTCGCTGAATTATTGAGTGTAGATCCAAAGTAAGTTCATATATATATAAATGGGCCAGTATGTTTTCTTAGCTTTATATTTAGTGGGCCAGTATCTTTTTTGACTTTTAATTTAGTGGGCGAGTATATCTTCCTTAACTTTTTATTTAGTGGGTCAGTATATCTATCTTAATTGTTTATTTAGTGGCCAGTATATCTTTATTAGCTGTTTATTTAGTGGGCAAGTATATCTTTATGAACTGTTTATTTAGTGGGCCAGTATATCTTTCTTAACTGTTTATTTAGTGGCCAGTATATCTTTATTAGTGTTTTATTTAGTGGGCCATTATATCTTTCTTAACTGTTTATTTAGTGGGCAAGTATATCTTTTGTGCTGTTTATTTAGTGGGTCAGTATATCTTTCTTAACTGTTTATTTAGTGGCCAGTATATCTTTATTAGTGTTTTATTTAGTGAGCCAGTATATCTTTCTTAACTGTTTATTTAGTGGGCAAGTATATCTTTTTTTGCTGTTTATTTAGTGGGCAAGTATATCTTTCTTAGTGTTTTATTTAGTGGGCAAGTATATCTTTCTTAGCGTTTCATTTAGTGGGCCAGTATATCTTTCTTGGCGTTTCATTTAGTGGGCGAGTATATCTTTCTTAGCGTTTCATTTAGTGGGCCAGTATATCTTTCTTGGCGTGTCATTTAGTGGGCCAGTATATCTTTCTTTTCTCCCTGTACACAGGACAGTCCTGCAGAACACGTTCAGCAGTTTATTAGCTAAGGTCACAATTGCTCACAGTTTAGCAGCCAGATGAACCTTAAAGCATTGTTTATTCAGCCACTTAATCCCATCCTGAGATGAAGATTGATGACGTGTCCCTGCCGATCAAGAATGTACTGTTTATATATAAATATGAAACGTGTAGCAGACGATAGTTTGTAAAGTGTAGGTATAATTCTCCATAGCAAAAAGCCTGGGCTGAATTTAGAGACTATGCGTTGCCCATGCAGCACGATGCCTCTGTCGTCCTGTCTAGTTTACCCCAGAGGAAAGGTAACACCAATACGTCTGGAACAAGACAAGCTGCAGAAGCTGCTGGATCAGCAAAGCAATGCTCTATCGGTCCACCTGTGGGAGCTTCGATCCTAGACCAGTTGCGTTCAAGGCTTAGGGCTTGGTCTGTCCTGCCTTGACATTTTGTCTTTAAGTTGCATTTTCTCGCACTAGGGTAAGGCGTGTACCCTCCTGAAAGCAGGTAGTACCGTCTACTGTCATACAGTAGCGTAGTCATATCTGACTAAGACCTGACTATCGAAACGTCTACGATACATGCTGCATATTTGCTTATCTCCTCACAGAAGCCGTCCGACTGCTGGTGAAATCTTGTCCATGGAATTTGTCAAGGGCAAAAGTGCTGTAAGTGTTAATGTTTTTATGTAATTACTACTGAGTTGATTAGTTTTCTTTGATAAGTTAATCATTTTACCAATTTGGGTCAAAGGCTAACTGCGGATGCCGTCTGACTCAGGCTTCGAAGGTTGTGTGTTCGATTCCGGGCCGCATCCTTCGGTTCACGGGTGCTTTATGCGACGCTTTCCGCGCTGCGGAAAGAGACTGAGGCATATAGGATAAAAACCCGGTGCAATGAAGTCGACCGTGTCGACTTTTAAGCGACTTCAAGCAGATATGGAGGTGAAGAGGGACTAGCCTCTCCCCAGGATTCACCACGTGAAACAAAAGTGTCTGCCCAGGATATCCCATAGACTAATGGTTGCCCAGGATGCTCCTACAAACTAGTGTCTGCCCATATTTTCCACAGACTAGTGATTGCCCAGGATGTCCCACATACTAGTGATTGCCCAGGATGTCCCACAGACTAATGTTTGCCCAGGATGTCGCAGAGACTAATGTCTGCCCAGAATGTTCCACAGACTAGTGTCTACCCAGGATGTCCCACAGACTTGTGTGTGCCCAGGATGTCCCACAGACTAATGTCTGCCCAAGATGTCCCACAGACTAATGTCTGCACAGGATGTCCCATATACTAATGTCTGCCCAAGATGTCCCATAGACTAATGTCTGCACAGGATGTCCCATAGACTTGTGTGTGCCCAGAATGACCCACAGACTAGTGTCTGCCTAGGATGTCACATAGACTAATGTTTGCCCAGGTGTTCCACAGACTATTGTCTGCCTCACAGACTATTGTCTGGCCAGGATGTCTGCACATGGAGGTGAAGGGAACTTTTGGTCTGCCTGAACTTTGACACAACACCCCATCTTCATCTCACACGTTGTAGTAAAAGGCACCTATGTAGCCGCGGCAGTGCAGTGGCTAGCCTACGTGCCTGCTAGCGCAGTAGTCGTGTGTTTGAATCCTTGCTGGGTTGGTTTCTTCGCCATGACCTGGTCACTCAGGCTGAGCCAGTCAAAAATGGGAACCAGGAAATTGGCTGTGAAACAAAGGCAGCTGGTGTGGTCTTTACCATATGACCCATCGAGTAATAAGTAGTATACAAATATGGGCTGGAAGTCTGCATGGCCGAATGGAAAAGAACGCATGTTATTAAACATCCGGTGTGCTGATACCGAGGTAAGGAGTTCAACCCCTACAATGGACATTTGGACTAAAATGTTGACCTCTCGTCCTTGACGTAAATTACAACTGGGGACGTAAATTACAACTACCTCTGAAATCGGAGTGGGTTCGTCTGATGGCGAGGTACACATGTAAAAGGGAAAGCTAATCCACACACAAACATCGGTCCAGTGCACTTCCCAGAAGTTGCAACTAATATAAGTACCAGCGCGTGTGGACCACGATTGAGTTCAAAGCGAGAAAACAAGAAAACTAAGCACAAAGAGATAAGAAATATTTGGCATATTTGTCGATTCAGGTAAGCATTAATGAGAGAGACTATATTAATTTTGTTTCGTGTCTTCATGCTTTCAGACACACGAAACCCAATCTTCCGCACTGAAGCCTATCAGTGACTTGGATCTCTTCCTTGTTGGGGGAAGAGGAAATGGAAGGAGCGCCACAGGAAACACAATTCTAGGAATACACAGAGCATTCAATGAATCCAATGACTTTAAAGACGAAGATTGCCACATCTCTGATGTCAAGTGGTGTAAGCGCGGCAAGCTGATATTGAAAATAATTGACGGCCCTTCCTTGCTTGATGGTGGATCTAAATTACGGCACACAGCAAAAGCCTTTGTTCACTGCCCCCGTGGATTTCATGCTCTTGTGTATGTGTTAAACTTCGCCAATCCACGTTTGACAGAAGAAGACAATCTTATGATTAAAATCTTGAAGGATTCCTTGGGCAAGGATATTTTTAAGAATCATGGGATAATAGTTATTACACACGGTGAATGTTTTGATTTGTACACAAGTCGCAGAGAGTGGATGACGTTTGAAACTTGGTGCCAGAAGCAGGAAAGTGGACTTGGTGATTTCATTAAAGAATGTGGCAACAGAGTAGTTTTGTTCCACAATCTGACGCCAAAGAAGCACGAGGAGTCAGTGAATAAATTGGTTTCAATGGCTCAAGAAATTGGCTCATTTTTCACTAGCGATTTTGTGAACAATGTGACCAAGCAGAAAGTTAGCAGACGTGGAGAAGAAGATGTAGTGCCTGAAAATGTTTTATGTAGAGTAGATCTTTGTATAAATGACTTGAGAAAGTACATTGATTCGCAAAGACTTGCTGATTATCAGAATTTGAAGAATTCTGCATCATATTTAGTGGCTGAAATTGATCATTACGAACAAAATTCACACTTGAATCCTGACGACAGCCCAAACTTGCAGAAAATTCGGTCGTTAATTGGGATAATGAATGGGAAAGACAGAGTAACGGTGCAAAAGATACATGACACTGTGTTCAGTTTGCAAGCCATGCAAGAGCCGTACAAGCGAATTCCAGTAAAAAATTCACACACATCGTCCAGATGTTGCATTCTTTAAAATGCTGTTAAGTGTAGGACACACAATTATTGTTACAATATAAGACACTGTGTAGTGTAGGACACACAATTGTTGTTACAATATAAGATGATGTAGAGTGTAGGACACACAATTGTTGTTACAATATAAGATACTGTGACGTGTAGAACACACAATTGTTGTTACAATATAAGATGATGTGACGTGTAGGACACACAATTGTTGTTACAATATAAGATGCTGTAGAGTGTAGGACATACAATTGTTGTTACAGTATAAGATGCTGTGGAGTAGGACACATAATTTTTGTTACAATTTAAAATGCTGTAGAATGTAGGACACTCAATTGTTGTTACAATATAAGATACTGTGGAGTGTAGGACACACAATTGTTGTTGCAATTTAAAATGCTGCAGAGAGTAGGACACACAGTTGCTTGACCATAGTGTCCTTTCTAGTTCACAACAAATGTTGCATCTCATGCTGCAGTTCCTTTGCAGAATATCGCTCTCGTCACCGAAAGACTCTCGGTTTTGTACCTCATCCATTTTCATGATCAAGGAGTCTTTAATGTCCCGGGCCCACCTTCATATTTTGTTTGATCTCTGCTTCTTCATCCAGTAATGTTGCCTTCTTTGATTGTTCTTACTAAACCACTGCGACAATATGGCCACAGTATTTCAGTAATTTGACATGAAGATGTTTATAAGATGAGGCCAGTTTTCTTTGATGTTTATATCTTGTAGAATGTTAATATTTCTAATTTTCTTGATTCTAGGAATGTTTCTGTAACATTCAAGCTCAAAAACGCCAGTATTCTTCATCAAAGGTTGCAAAATGGCCATGTCCACATTCGTATGTTACCACATGAGAGATACATGTTCTAAACAAATTTGCTTGTAACTTGTTTGTGAATGTCGTGCCATAAACGCTTCACATATTCAGTGCCAAACAAGAAGAGGGTTTCAACCAAACAAAAATCTACGGTGGAAAATGGGAAGAAGATGTATGTCGCAGTTATGACTTAAAAGTTGTTAATATGGGAGCAGACATGTTGTATTATATATACAATTAAAGGGGGTTGTATAGGGAAAACTACAATATTGATATTTTAACTATAGTTTGATTTATAAGCCCATGGTAATTACGGGAAGTTTGAATAGGACGATTTATCATTCCATGACACTTAATCAGTTAACATTGTTTAACCTCTGGCAAGTTTTCTTCCCAGTTCTTTTGGGCAGTTCCCACTGTTGCTAAAAATGGTGCCAAGATATTTATATAAATATGTTGCATCATCATCATCATCATCATCATCATCATCATCATCATCATCATCATCATCATCATCATCATCATCATCATCATCATCATCATCATCATCATCATCATCATCATCATCATCATCATCATCATCATCATCGTCGTCGTCGTCGTCGTCGTCATCATCATCATCATCATCATCATCATCATCATCATCATCATCATCCAGTATCTTGCTGGCATGGGCGATCTTGCTTCTGCAGAAATTGCGATTGTGTTGACTCCCTCCCGTGTCGTGACACAAGACTATCAAGAATTTTCTCACGCTGTATTCCTCTGTCTCGCCTTCCACAAATCTTTCCGGTTGTCACAACAAGTTCCAGTTGTTGTCTTCTCATAATGTGGCCAAAAATGATGACTGCTTCATTGTGATGTGTGTGATAAGTTGTCTTTGCAACTTAACTTACCTCAAAATGACCAGACTGCTTAATTTGGCTTTCCAATTAATTTTCATCATTCTTATATAAAACAACATCTGCATGGCTTCTGGAATTTGTTTGGCTGTTTCCTAATTGGCAAGGATTCGCATACAATACATTTATTTGGAAAAAAAAGGCCAGCTCATTACGGTAAAAAAAAAGATTGGAAAATTACGAAGATGATAGATAAACAGGGGACAATACAATTTAACAAAATGATACACCGAAAGGCCAATATAGAAATAAATGAGCATTGCCTGTTTGGTCATAATTATTATCTTATCATTATCTTGATCATCAGTATCATCAAGTGCCACGCCGAAGATGACCATGTCGATCTACACAACTCACTCCCCATCGTGTATCAGTGTCCATACCATGATATAGAGCTGCCTAGTATGTTTCCTATCTGCCGTCTACTATAAACTTTTCTACGAATCGTACCGGATGTTACAATGTATTCTAGTTGTCATCTTGTCCTGACATGGTCAAATAATGTTGACTTCTTGTTCCTAATATCGACAAGTTTCTCTATGCATTGGATTATTTAAGGAGGGTCATGGTAGTTTAATGGTTAATGTTTGTGCTTACCAAAACTTGTGGTTTGAGTTCAGTTCCCAGCAGTAACACACAGTAGTACTAGTTTAACGTTTCGAAGTTTGGCGCTACATATAATTTCTTGTGACTTCCACATATTTCTGAATGCTATTAAAATTCCTCTTGTCTTTAGTCTTCTTATCTTAATATTTTTATCTGTCCCACTATCTTTGTCTATATTGCTACTTAAATAGGTTTAGGTTTCCGCCTCATCAAGTGGGGTTCCACCTCATCAAGTGAGGTTTCGCCTCATCAAGTGAGGTTTCACCTCATCAAGTGCGGTTTCACCTCATCATGTGCGGTTTCATCTCATCAAGTGCGGTTTTCACCTCATCAAGTGGGGTTTCACCTCATCAAGTGGGGCTTTACCTTATGAAGTGAGGTTTCACCTCATCAAGTGCGGTTTCACCTCATCATGTGCTGTTTCATCTCATCAAGTGCGGTTTTCACCTCATCAAGTGGGGTTTCACCTCATCAAGTGGGGTTTCACCTCATCAAGTGGGGTTTCACCTCATCAACTGGGGCTTTACCTTATGAAGTGAGGTTTCACCTCATCAAGTGAGGCTTCATCAAGGGAGATTGGGTTATCGTTTCCTTAGGTTATTGTCGTGATCTTTGTGCCTATCTTTGCGTCTATCTGTATTATGTGCATGGTTAGACCTAAATGTTATGACTTCCCTTTCAGTGTGTTTAATTTATCCTGCATGTGAGATGTTCTATCCGAGACATGACGGCAATATATGAAGTACAGATCATTTAGATGCTTTGTCAGAGGAGACCACTGAGTTACATTTCTGGCAGTACTTATTGTATATAATTATAGTACATTTATGCATATTTACAGAAAATTGGAAGTGATAGTGCTTAACTAGATGTGTTGTGTTGTATGAATATTTTAAAATTGTACTTGTCAGTGAAGTAAGCTGGATGTTATTAAATGTATGTGTAGTTAATGTTCATAGAACTTATGAAAAGAATTCATTATTTCAATGAAGGAAGAAGGATTGTGGATGAAGGATCTGAATATTACATTCTTGATGAAGTTAGTTAGAAAGGAAGGAAAAAAGAAAATCAGACTAGCAAAATTCAATACAATCAGAGATAAATAAAAGTGGAAATAAATTATCTTGTGACAGCATAAATCAAAATGGAAGCAAACTTAGTATCAAACATAATTAAAATCACAGGTGCATGAAAATGAAAATAAGCTGTCTTTGTTGCAGAAAGCCTTACATTCAGAGAAATAGAAAATAAGCTGTATTTGTTGCAAAAACCCTTACATTCAGAGAAATTGAAAATAAGCTGTCTTTGTTCCAAAAAGCCTTATATTCAGAGAAAATGGAAAGCTAACTCTTGTCCCCAGCTTTACCTACGGAGTTATAAGGCGTTAGTGTCCTCTTAGCAAAATTCTCACAGATTATGAGGTTGACAAAGAAAGAGAGTTCAGCTGGACATTCCCCACCAAGACAGCACTTTGGTACCAAGTTGAGAAGAAAGTCTTCGCACCAGCTTCACCTCAATAGATGCAGTCCCTTTTCAAGGCCAGCCAATCAACCAACCAGATCTCATATTTGCGTTGCTCCGTGTCATGTCATGTCATTTTATTGACAAACTGGTGTGCAGTGCTAGGAACATGTAACTCCAAGATATATCTTATCTTGTGACAGCCCATAAACCTTTCGTAGAAAATTAATGTTCTAGTTTCTCCACATGTGTAGCCATTGTTTGTTTTCGGTGTTAAATTTTGCCATGTCAATATTTTTTGGCAGACGACTTGACAAATCCTGGCATACTGGTGTGGCCACTTGTCTGTCTTGGGTAGAAGGTGTGCATTGCTCATGCATTCTCATTAGTGATTGATTAAGTAGTGAGTGAGTGATCGACTAAGCAATTGTTTTTCACTTATGATTTGGTAATTGGTTAAACGATTAATATAGCGATTGAATGATGATGGATCGATCTAATGATTGATTGAATGATTAATATATTGTATGATTAATTGATTTATTGGCGGAGCAATTGATTATTGATTGATTGCAAGTGCTTGATTGATTGTGTAATTGATCAAGGGAATTAATGAGTACGTAGGTTAAAATGAGTACGTAGGTTATTGAATGATTAATTGGTATATTAGGAGACAGTTTTACCTACTTGACAATCATCACTTGCCTCCATGTTTTTACCCAACCAATCACCAGATGATAACAATCGGTATTTTATTTTCAGTTGTGCTCATATCAGATGAACAGATTATCAATTACATTAAAGTACAATTATTTCCGCTTATGCATTAATTTTATATTTGTACACCATCCATCATGTACCACACCACCTCTTTAAAGATTTTAGTTTGTCTTTTAACTTGCATGATCCAGTAACTTGTATTCACTAGAGCAGCTGGTTGGCATCAGAAGGTTATCATGGGGGGGGGGGGGGGGGCTGCGTGGTCTCGAGGTATGGTGTCCGCCTCGAGTGCTGGAGGTCCCGGATTCAAGCCCCGGTGATGCCGGGATCTTTTCTCGTGGACGTCTAGTAATAAATTTTCCCTGGTCTCTGGGTAGTGAGATCGGACGCCCGTGTGTATTGTTGCGCACGTAAAAAATCCCTTGGCAGTTCGAGATCGAAAAAGAGTAGCCTAACGGCGCTGCCCGGGCAAAATTTCGAGTTAAAAATCTACCCAAAGTATTTTCAGGATCCTCGGCGGTGCTACGGAGTTCGTGCACTGAGCTGGGTTTCTCCAAACTCAGATTTGAGTTAGGAGGAGAACGGAGCACTTATGGGTTGCACCCGTGTGCCGTGATGTTGATCCATCGACTAAACAAACAAACAAACAAACAAACAAACAAACAAACAAACAAACAGGTTATCATAGATACACTCAGAACATATAAATACATGCTATGACCTCCACCTCAGTAAATTTCATATGGGCTCTGATCTTCATCATCCCAAATTCATAGATGTTTGAATCTCCTGCTCAGTAAATTCATATGTGCTCCGATCTTCACCATCACAAATTCACCTATGCCACTGCAAACCATGCCTCAGTAAATTCATAGATAAATGGATAGATGCTTTGATCTCTACCTCAGTAAATTAATAGATACTCCTATCTCTGCCTCAGTAAATTATAGATACTTCAATCTTCACCTCAGTAAATCTATAGATGCTCCATTTTCGGCTTCAGTAAATTGATAGATACTCCAATCTCTACCTCAGTAAATTGATAGATACTCCATCTCTACCTCAGTAAATCCATAAATGCTCCAGTCTCTATTTCAGTATATCCATAGATCACCAATCTCCACCTCAGTCAATCCATAGGCGCTCAGATCTCGACCTCAGTATATTCATACGTGCTTCAATCTTCACATCAACAAATCCTTTGGTGCTTTTAGCTTCTTCTCCACAAATCCATCAGTATAGATAATCTAATATTGCCAGTTTAGTATGTATTGTAACTAATTGACCCTGGTTAACCACGTAGACAGCTACCAGCGACGGACTGACTAACCTCTAGGTAAAGGACAGGACAAGGTAATACTGAGACGCATTACCCACCACGGGCGACTTTGAGATACACGCGGTCATACACCACGAAATTGAAGACCCAGAGCCCAAGCTTGGGCAGACGGGACTGGGCATTGAATGTGGACAGTTGTGGTTGGACATTTATTGAGCGAGTGAACAGCTGACGGAAATGATCGCTAGTTCGAGCTGCGAGTATCTCAAGTAGTCCGTGGTGGGTAATGCATCTGAATATTACCTTGTCCTGTCCTTCACCTAGGGGTTAGTCAGTCCGTCGCTGGTAGCTGTCTCTGGGGTTAACCCATGTCGTCCTGTCTGCCCCTGGATGTACTGTCCTGTCTTATGCTAACCCTTGTCCTGTTTCAGAGATCTGTTGGGAGTAGGACTCTGACAATTGTTGTCCGTTATGTGTGTGTTTGAAGTGCAGTTATTTCTGGGACATTTCCAACCTGATTTGTTGATTTACAAACATAGAAACTCCCGAACGGAAGCCGAGGAAGTGAAATAGCTTGCATGTCTGCCTGGTAGTCAAGTTTTCGAAACCATATCGTTTAAGATTGTTTTTTGTTTGTTTGTTGTTTTTGTTGAAAATAAACCATTATTCCTAGTAGACGAGTCTAAAATAGTTACAAGGAAATATTTCCGGAAGCACAGTCAGACTGAAAATGTTCACACCGCCCATCAAGTGCCAATTGGTCTAAAAGAATATGAGGGCACCATATATCCAATGCACTTAAAGGAAAAGGGCTTTTCTCTTTTACTTTGCAATCCCTGAATGGTACTGATTCTTTCATTGGAGCAACATAATGTTTAGTGATAATTAACATTTGAGATACTGCTGCAGTTGCTTCTTCTTCTTCATCTCCTCCTCCTCATCTTCCTCCTCCCCCTTCTTCTTCTCATTATCTCCTCTTCCTCTTCCTCATCTCCTTCTTCACACTCCCTCTCGGATCGCTGTTTTCATCCAATCACTAAGCGACAATATTCACTTCAGAAACGGGCTGTAGAAACTTGTAAATATGGTTTTCTTAGTAAACATGAAATTGACAATTCTAACAGTAGCTCCACATTGAACAATATCTGTGAATATGTGTTTTAATTGTTTCAACTAAAGTATTATTCATTTATACACTTCATATGGTATATAATTCTGCAGTATGCACCTGACGAGATGTTGCGAAATATGCCAGACAATAAATCGTGCAAACATATTATTTGTGGCCTCTATGGTTAAATTGCAATTACCATAAAAATAGTTAGTATCAGTCATGAAGTAATGATGTTTGTGCCATGGCCATGCAAGGGTGCGGGGAAATGAACAGGCTGATAGGCTAGCGGGGGGGGGGGGGGGTGACCTCTTGGTGGCAGATTGCCTATGGACAAGGGGGAGGGGGTCAAGCGCTTGTGGGACCAGGTGAAGAAGGGGGAGGAACAGACTGAGAACACATATGTGGAAAGAATGAGATTGCGGGGGATCGGCAGGGGTTCTGGAAGAATATCAAAACTGAGAGGGAAGACCAGGGGAACTTTTAATCAGATAGCGATGGGAACGATTAGTACTGTGACTCTTCGCTGGCTGTTGAACGAGGGAACGTAGCACGTATGGGAATGTCCTGAGTGCAGTGATGTCGGTTCTTAATTCAACTCAACTCAACTCAATGATTTTTGTTTGCGTACATTTCCCATCCATTTAGTATGCATATATTATTGTTATTGTTTATGATTAATCTAATAAGGAATGTAGGTGAGCTTGCTAGCGAAGTTGTTAGCGAACTGCGCTGATAATGCCATGTAAACAATATAAAATGACACAAAGTAATGCAACTTTACATAAAAGAATTACGACACATTCAGGATGTTTCGGCGATTGTTTAAATATTCACATCGTTACCGCAGTTCCACCAAATTGTATTCATATTATTGATACTGTCATGAGATGGTTGGTCGTAGATTCGACATCTGAGATATCCTTTGCCAAAATGAAGGAAAGACTGGCACCTCTTCCTCCTGGCTCTAGGCCTACACAATGTGCTGGCTCTATTACTTCACAAACACGTAGCAGCCAACAGCTTCTGTACACAATTTTGTATTGTTTAATGTAAATAAGAGATGTCTTTATGGAGTAATGTGGATAAGGAGAAGGGCAGCAATGTTAGATGGGCCTACGTGCCCAATTCTTAACCATGTGAAAATAAAGTTTATTTGCTCGTTCGTCCGTTTGATGTTGTCATTCTTGTTTTGCTTCCTCCTCTCAAACAGTGTTAAATGTTAGAACAGTTAATAATGGCCGATATAACTCGGCGGAGATGAACATTGTCTGAACATTGTCTGAACGTTATCTACACATGGGCTGAACATAGTCTGATCATTGTCTGCACGTTGTCTGAACATTGGCTGAACTTTGTCTGAATATTGTCTGAACATTATCTAAAAATTATCTGAACATTATCTGAACATTATCTTAACTTTGTCTGATCATTGTCTGAACATTGTCAGAATATTATCTGAACATTGTCTAAACATTGCCTGAATATTATCTGAACACTGTTTGAAGTTTCCTGAGAAACGACAGGTGCGATACTAATCACATCATAGATCGAGTGTCTATCAAACTTCCCGAAGAGTCAGCAACCAACCAACCGACCGACTAACAGACCGATCAACCAACCAACTAACCAATCAGCCGGCCAACCAAACAACCAACCAACCAGCTACCCAACCGGCCGACCAACCAACCAACCGATCGACGGACTGACCAACCAAACAACTGACCGACCAACCAACAACCAGCTACCCAACCGGCCAACCAAACAACTGACCGACCAACCAACAACCAGCTACCCAACCGGCCAACCAAACAACTGACCGACCAACCAACAACCAGCTACCCAACCGGCCAACCAAACAACTGACCGACCAACCAACAACCAGCTACCCAACCGGCCAACCAAACAACTGACCGACCAACCAACAACCAGCTACCCAACCAGCCAACCAAACAACTGACCGAGCAACCAACAACCAGCTACCCAACCGGCCAACCAAACAACTGACCGACCAACCAACAACCAGCTACCCAACCGGCCAACCAAACAACTGACCGACCAACCAACAACCAGCTACCCAACCGGCCAACCAAACAACTGACCGACCAACCAACAACCAGCTACCCAACCGGCCAACCAAACAACTGACCGACCAACCAACAACCAGCTACCCAACCGGCTAACCAAACAACTGACCGACCAACCAACAACCAGCTACCCAATCGGCCAACCAAACAACTGACCGACCAACCAACAACCAGCTACCCAACCGGCCAAACCAAACAACTGACCGACCAACCAACAACCAGCTACCCAACCGACCAACCAAAAAACTGACCGACCAACCAACAACCAGCTATCCAACCGGCCAACCAAACAACTGACCGACCAACCAACAACCAGCTACCCAACCGGCCAACCAAACAACTGACCGACAAACCAACAACCAGCTACCCAACCGGCCAACCAAACAACTGACCGACCAACCAACAACCAGCTACCCAACCGGCCAACCAAACAACTGACTGACCAACCAACAACCAGCTACCCAACCGGCCAACCAAACAACTGACCGACCAACCAACAACCAGCTACCCAACCGGCCAACCAAACAACTGACCGACCAACCAACAACCAGCTACCCAACCGGCCAACCAAACAACTGACCGACCAACCAACAACCAGCTATCCAACCGGCCAACCAAACAACTGACCGACCAACCAACAACCAGCTACCCAACCGGCCAACCAAACAACTGACCGACCAACCAACAACCAGCTACCCAACCGGCCAACCAAACAACTGACCGACCAACCAACAACCAGCTACCCAACCGGCCAACCAAACAACTGACCGACCAACCAACAACCAGCTACCCAACCGGCCAACCAAACAACTGACCGACCAACCAACAACCAGCTACCCAACCGGCCAACCAAACAACTGACCGACCAACCAACAACCAGCTACCCAACCGGCCAACCAAACAACTGACCGACCAACCAACAACCAGCTATCCAACCGGCCAACCAAACAACTGACCGACCAACCAACAACCAGCTATCCAACCGGCCAACCAACAACCAGCTACCCAACCGGCCAACCAAACAACTGACCGACCAACCAACAACCAATCAATCAGCCAGCCAACGTCCGGACTATTAATTTAACTCTTCTGTCCCAACAATTTTTAGATTAACATAGTACCAGGACTATTAATTTAAATCTTCTGTCCCAACCATTTTTAGATTAACATAGCACCCAGACTTAATTTAACTCTTCTGTCCCAAATAGATTTTAGATTAAAATAGCGCCTGCACTATTAGTTAGTTAGTCGACAGATCAACCTCATTGCACATCGAACCATTCAGTCCATAAGTGCTCGGATCCCCTCCTCAGCAAATCCAGCAGGGTGTAGCGGCTAACGACACCAGTTCTGTGTTGGTTTATCAATCTTCTTTGGCTTCCTGCGTAGTGTTCTTGTTTGGCCACATATATTTTAATTTGCCGTTCTCGCAGTCTGACCATGGTTGTAGATTCACAGTCATCACTTGGTTCTCGCAAAAGTCTTATTTCTCGTAGAGCATTCAGAATGTCTGCCTGGTCCATGGCGCGTCCGCCCCTTTTCTCTCTCTCTCTCTCTCTCTCTCTCTCTCTCTCTCTCTCTCTCTCCCTCTCTCTCTCTCTCTCTCTCTCTCTCTCTCCCCCCCCCCACCCCACAGTAGCCTTACTTGCGAGCTTGTCAGCCCGTTAATTTCCTTGTATTCCCTCATGCCCTGGCACGAAGATGAAACTTATCTTTGCCAGCCGAGACCGCTCCAAAGACAGCAGCCACTCTCTTCGGATACACCCTATTCCTCTCATCTTGAGCATGCTCATTGAGTTGCTAAGGAAATATGCCCTAGTGAATGTCTGTGTCTCAAGCCATGTTATTGCTTTACTTACTGCCATGACTTCCATAGTCAGGTTACATGTGGTCTCAACAAAAGCACCAGAGTCCTCCTTCACATTTCTCCCTCCGGCCCGAGCTGTAAAGGCCCATGAGCTTCTCACATGTCGGACGACCGACCCATCTGTGTAAATGACAGCATCACCGTCTAACGAATTCTCGAAAATCAACGCCTTTACTTCCGCCTACACAGCAGCCAGAGTTTGTCTGCTATTTCTGTCTAGTTGTATGCAAACAGAAAAAAAAAAAAAAACGTACAGAAACATGTTAGCACGTGTACCCACTCCTCGCCAGGTTCTCAAGTGAACACACCTGTTGAAGAATGTCTTCGGCTTGACACCCATCCACGACCTTCCTCTTTTTAACCTGCTGCCCTTCACCTTCATAATTTCACTATGCAGTGGATGTTGTGTGTTTGCGTTAACTCTGAGGTAGGCACGTGCTCTGCACAGTTTTATTCTGTCTTCAATGGTTGGAAAATCAAGAAGGTAACGCATCTCCCTGCACACTGTATCTCTTGTACATCCAAGAATAATGCGCATAGCTTCATTCTGTATCCTTTCCATCCTTTCTATCTGCTTACGGCTGAGAGTCAGGATCGCCATCGTATACTTAAAAACAGACATGACCATCCCTTCGTATAGGGCCGCCATCACCCGCATCGCAGCCAAACCCCGCTTGCCCTTTGTTATCACCTGGTCTATGTGCTCATTATAAGCAAGGCTTCGATCAAAACGTATCCCCAGGTAATTCATTGCCTGCGTTTTTTCCAGTCTCTGAACACAGATTTACAGTTGGTGTTGGAGTGTTGACAATATGATTATTCAAAGAAAACCACGCCACTGTTGCCTTTGTTGGGTTAACCATTGCCCCAGCTTCATCACACCAAGTACTTATGCGATTGAGTTCGGTTTGTAGTTCCACAGCAACCTCCTCTCTATCCTTACCCTGACGATACACTAAAACATCATCGGCATATGACAACGTCCTCCCAGGTCTAGTGATCTGTTCGCTGGAAATTCTCACAGCGTTGAACAGCACCGGCGATAATGGTGATCCCTGTGGTAGGCCAGGATATATTGTTTGTTCCGAAGTCCAGCTGCCACATCTAAATACTACTTTCCGTTGGAAGATCAATCGCTGCAGCAAAGGTTTCAACGCCTGAGTGGAAACCTTCATAGACGTCATGGGCAAAAGCTGCTGCATTGGTCCAGGTTTCTCTTTTTGGACGGTACCCTCCCAGGGTAGGTTGGAAAACACCTGGCCACTCTAGCTGGCTTGATATTTTTCTGGCAATTAATTTCTCCAGCAGCTTGCCTATTGTATTCTGCATGGTTATTACTCGATATCCCTGAATTTTTGTGTGGTCTTTGCCAGGCTTCGTCAAAGGAATCAGATAGCTGTGTAACCACTGCTCCTTGATGCTAGCACTCCCTATACTGTTGTTGTACATGTCTGCTAGTTTCTCTAGCTCGTTGTCGGTACACCTATTGATGTCGTCGTATCTTATGCCATCTGGCTCTGGAACGCTGTTTTTTAATCGTCGAAGCACAGCCTTGATTTCTTTCACTCTCGCTGTGTCTTCATACGAAATGTTCTGGGCCTTGCACCTGTCTGATGTGACCTCCTTGGCAAGATTTCGGCCTTTCATGTCTATCTGGTTGCTCCACTCTAGATAGCGTTCGAAGAGGGCTTTGCCCTTGTTCTCGTCAGTCCTCTCCCAGATGAGGTCAGCACCTTGGAAGTAAAAAAACATTCTCTTATTCTTGACTACCCCACTCACGCTTTTATATAGTCGCAAGAATAATTTCAGTGACTTGTCTGTGCTTACTCTTTGACAGACCTCTGTCCATTTTTCACTTTTAACCACCTTAACCAGTTTTTTAAAATAGCTTACTTTTGTGTGCATCTCTCTTTCTAAGTGCATGCAGGGACTAGGATGGGCAACTCTGTTTTGGCGGATTGCCATTTCTTTACAGCACTGCGCTTATCCACCCAGGCTTTCTCCACCTCAAAATTCCACTGATGTGGCTGCTCCCAGCGTTTTTTCCTGCCCTGAAACTTTCTGCGCTTGTCGCGCTTTAATTTACTCACCTTGCTCTGTACTGTCATACTGGAAAGACTTGAGCGTTGACTTGTGCTGCCTGGTTCTGCCTTTCTCCCCCCATATGCTGCAAGGGTAGTGGTCGCTGCCGAGGTACCATAGGACGCCCCATCTACACACTGTACTGAAAGAAGGAGAAACCAGCGCCTGATCAATAGCACTGTTCTCATCACCTGGACGGCTTGCTGTCCTGGTGACACAGTCACTGTTGATACAAACCAGGTCAATGGTTTCAAGTGCAGTCTCGAGCTCCCCCTCTCCTGTGTGTTGGAAGAAATGTTTCCCCATGATCTGCCTTTAGCGTTGAAATCACCACAGAAAATAATATTTCTCTCGTGACCTACTATGTAACTTAAGCACTGCCACATCTGGGAATCCACACTCGTTTTACGGGCATAAAAATTAACCAACACGAATGGTAGACCGAATTGAACTCTAACCGCCTGTATTTGAATGTCGTCATTGTACCAACTGGACATATCTAGCTCTGAAGCCACCATACAGTCGCGAATGAGAATCGCTATTCCCAGATGTCGCCTGTTGTAGAAACATTTGAAGCCGCAATTTGAAGTAGCTGATCACCCAATCTCGTCTCTCGGAGCGCTACAAATGTGATTCCTGTACACTAGGTTTTCCAGAATAGGGCCTCGTTGTTTTACGCTGGTACAGTTCCAATATAGAATACGAGTATTCCTGAGGCCCAGACGGTCACATTTGAGTCTATAGCGGTTTACCCCACCTCGTATTCCTTGCCGTTTGCGGCCACCCCGCCGCTCCCGTCGCCTTGCTGGGTCGACTGCCTCTGCACGGAGCACAAACACAAACATTGTTCCGCCATGTTGAAAAACCGAACACCACAGAAACACACACGATGCGAAAATTCACTCAAGGATTGCTTCGCTCAATGCACGAACTCCGTAACATCGGCGCAGATCTTGAGAAGAAACTCCTGGTATTACGCCCTTGCACACAAATTACATGCAAGAAATGAAAATATCCATCTGTGATGAAATCCACTGTCGTTAACATCAGATGATAGAAATTACCAAAGACTGTCTGTATGCACAGCTGCAGTTGTTTACAACAAGTGGCAGATAGATCAAACGGCACCGCCGACCTTGAGGATTGCCTGTTGGACAGAGAGTATTTCTGACGAATTGTCTGCCTCTAAAAAACACCTGCTGTTGACAGAAGAAATGAAGTCTATAGATCCCGGGCGGGAGGGACATTTGATGTACGGGAAAATAGTCCCGACCGGGAGGCAACCTGGGGGAGGGTTACATCGAATGACGTGACTAGGACAATCCTAGGCTGAATGAGGACAAATTTGTTATCGTTAGTTTTACACAAGAGTGTGGGCCTGGGTTGAAGTGTTTTGACTCGCGCTGTTTTAATTCGCAAAGAATCTAGCATGTTCGATATCAACTAATGTTGAGGAGCATGTGTCCTTTATGGTAAGCATAGATTCGATGTGGGATAGGGCTGAGTGTTTATAAGGTATTTACAATAAATCGTTTAGATGTAAATAATGTGGAATAATCTAGTGTTGGATATAACTAGAGTTTAGGTCATTACATAGTGTAATTAGGCCTAATTAATTTAGGCAGTAGCATGGTGGAAACTAGTGAAGTGATAATTAGCTCTGTTAGTTGAAAATAGAGTAGTGAAGTGCTGATAAGCTCTTCTAGTGAGAATTGAGTAATGGGGGATAATTGGGATATTCCAGTGGGTGCTCCCTGGTGGGCGGAGTTCCGCATTCTGTTTGTTGTATTTTTTACTTCTTGTCTTGGCCTGATGAAAACCAATGGGT
This sequence comes from Cepaea nemoralis, assembly GCA_014155875.1. Lineage (NCBI taxonomy): Eukaryota > Metazoa > Mollusca > Gastropoda > Stylommatophora > Helicidae > Cepaea > Cepaea nemoralis. The sequence continues at coordinate 485,793 of JACEFZ010013212.1, forward strand.
TGAGTTCATCTGTCCCTGACAGAGTTAGGTTCAATGTATTTTTCTGAGCAAGGCATGATAATGATAACCCATGATAATCTAATAAGGACCAGTGACGGGGAGGCTATCACCAGTTGTGTTATATATTTTACAGGTTCCCTTTGGTTGGGATGAAGAACACAGAACCTTTGAAAAATCAGATCCCAGATAATTGTTGGTGCAGGAAGATTGGCCAGCAACTTTCTCAATGGGCCTATGCTAGAAGAAGTTGATAAACATTGGCTCGGTGGAGCTGAATAGTATAAGTATCCTACAGGATAAATACTGATAACATTACTAAGAAGATTACACAATACCTGTGGACCGCAACATAATAATGAGTTTTGATTTCATACCATTCGTGAACACACCAGTGGTGATGGATGTTCAGTCCACTTATTACTAGATCAGTAGGGACTGATGTTCACATTAGATGAAACCCAAACATTGAAGAGTGGTTGTTCCAAGTATCAAGGAAATCATAAGATTAAGACTATATCTAGAAAATAAAGAAATCTGTTGGAATATAGATACAATGACTGTTTAAGAGTGAAAACTATGGGACATTTCGAAAGAAGGAAAAACGTCATGTTCATAGGACAGTGTTAGGAACAAAAATAGTATCGTTCACGGATTATAGATTTGAGTGGGAATCAGATCTCATGGTCATCAGAGCTCCTGAAGGAGGACATGTCTGGAGAGAAGGACACGACTTCGGTGAGGTCCATTGTGCTGATTCTTGTGATGTCGTGTAATACTTGCCATGATGAGTGGACTCTGATCATGAACTTTGTAATCTGACCTCCACATTTACATTAGAATACCCAACACACATTTTCTTCGCATACACGCCTCACGTACATTACACTTTTTCTTTTAATAAATTAATCTTTATTAATTGTTGGAAGAAAGAGTTGTTGAATATGTTGCGTTGGGGAAGAATGAGAGGGGGCATTGTACGACAGTGAGAGAGAGATAGGAAAAGGTGTCCACGGGCTGATGGAGTGTGTTGGACGGAAGCTGGTGGATTATCCAGGTTATTAGAAAGGGGGTAAAATATAATGTGGGTGTTGACTCCCCTCACTCCAGGGACGACACTTTAGATAAAGACACGACACCATCTCTTACGCGAAAAAGGGAACGGTCACAAAACAACACAGCCGTCCGCCGCCATCTTGACCGGAAGTGCCCGCACTATTAATTTAACTCTTCTGTCCCAAATAATGTTTTGATTAATATAGTGCTCGCACTATTAATTTACCTCTTCTGTCTAACATGTTTCTCAGATTATCTTAGTGCCCGGACTGTTAATTTAACTCTTTTGTCCCAAATACTTCTCAGATTAACTTTGTGGCTGGACAATTAATTTAACTCTTCTGTCCCAAATATTTCTTAGATTATAGTGTTTGAGTAATTAATTTAACTTGTCTGTCTCAAACATTTCTCAGTTTAATCTTTTGTCTGGGAGTGACGTGCTGAATCACGACTTAGCTATATCTTAGCATCCCCCGCTGTTGAAAAGTGTTCCATAACTCGCCCCTCACACCCTACTGGTTTTGGGGATTGGAGAGTTGAAGGGAGGCTCCTTAACACAGTCCCTGTAGATATAGTATTTAATTACCGGGTAGCGAGAGTTATCTATCCACCAGCCGGACCAAGTTCAATGCAGAGCCGTTTTAGGGATTAAATGACCGAAGGCCCATGCATCGGGTTTAGAGTTCAAGAGGATCCACCAGTCAACGAAACCAATCCACACACACACACACACACACACACACACACACACACACACACACACACACACACACACACACACACACACATACACACACACACACACACACACACACACATGTAATGATACATGTCCTTTGTAGGACCTTGCTATCAAGCCCATGTTGATATCTTAGGCAATGTTACAATGACTCAATCCCATAAAAACGAGAAGTAGAAGAATCAGTTATCTTTATTAGAACACGATCACAAGTAACAAATTGGACGTTGCCTTCCAAGACTTTGTCAACACAGAAACACCAAACACACACACCGATACAACTACATGACAAACTATAGTTGAATATATAGATATACAAACTATAGATGAATAGCTGAACAGCGCATAATCGCCTTTGAATATAAATGTTATAGACGAGTTCTAAGAATATCTTGGGTAAAGAAAAGAACAAATGCATCCATACTTCAAGAGTTGAATATTGAAGAAGGTTGGCTATTAAAGACGAAAAAACAAAGAATATGCCTGGGAAGAGAGGAAGAGGAAGGCCAAAGAGAAGATGGGTGCAGGATGTGTTATGGGAGTGAGGTTCTGCAAAGGACATGCTACTGTCATATTTTTTTAAAGTGTAAAATCGGCTACTTACTTAATATTATTTAATATTTCATTTTTCATTATAATTTCAATATAGCGAGGGGACTTAACTCTAGAAAAGTTATTTCAAGGGGCATAACTTTTAATATACCTTATAGTCATATTGTTGCATCGTTTTCAAAAATTTATAAACTCTTTGTCTATAGTTATTTACCCTCCCCCTCCTCCCTCTTCCTCCTCCTCCATCCTCCTCTTCTGCCCTCCTCCTCCTCTCTCCTACCTTCTCCTCCCCCTAATCCCTCCTCTTCCCCCTCATCCCTCCTCCTCCCTCTTCCCTCCTCCTCCCTCCTCCCTCTTCCCTCCTCCTCCATCTTCCCTCCCCCCTCCACCTCCCTCCTCCCTCTTCCTCCTCCTCCCTCTCCCTCCTCATCTCCTCTTCTTTCTCCTCCTCATCCCCTCCTCCCTCTTCCTCCTCCCTCTTCCTCCCTCTTCCTCCTCCCTCCTCCTCCTCCCTCCCCCTCCTCCCACTTCCTCCTAATCCCTCCTCCTCCCTCCTACTCCTGTCTCCTCCTTCTCCTCTCTCCTCCCTCCCCCTCCTTCACTTCCCTCTTCCTCCTCCCTCTTCCTACTCCTCCTTTTTCTTCTTCTGCTGCTGCTGCTGCCGCCACTCCATTTATCCAAGTTAATTGTTGGGGGAAGATGTAAAGATCTTTCAAGTGCTCTTTCTAATGCTTTTTTAAAGTTGGTCTTCGTCTATCTAAGGTTGTTCTAACTGCAACCAATAAATGATTAGACAGACAGGCAGACAGACAGACAGATAGTCAGGAATGGGAACTGCGAAGCCAGGCCGGGTCAGACAGACAGACAGACATATAGACAGACAGACAGATAGATAGTCGGGAACGGGAACGGGAGCTTATATGACTACTTATATGAATTAAATGAGATGCTCCCCACCAGGGACTGGGCGAAGCCGGGCCGGGTCAGCTAGTATCTTATATAAAAAAGACTGTATGTGTGTGTGTATGTCCTTTATGCGTTCGCGAACGGTCCATCCGATTGAGATGAAATTTTCTACACGTCTTCCTCTCATTCCCTCGCTGCCAACTGTCATATATTTTTGGTGTGAAATGGGCTACTTACTTAATATTATTTAATATTTCATTTTTCATTATAATTTATATATAGCGAGGGGACTTAACTCTAGAAAAGTTATTTCAAGGGGCATAACTCTTAATAACATTGCTGTATACCTTACAGTCATATTGTTGCATCGTTTTCAAAGATTTATAAACTCTTTGTCTATAGTTATATACCGGCATATGAGTTATAATAAATAATGATATAATCTTTAAGGCATTTTCAAAGTTTTCATAAAAATAATGCAAAATGCATAACATTGAAACTCATCTTTTTATGCTTAAAGAAGTTATCTACAGTCTAAGTAAATGGATGGTGTGTGGAAGGACATTCTTTTAAGTAACTTTTTTTGTTGTTGTACGAATTTAATGAGACGCTCCCCGCCAGGAGCTGGGCGAAGCCACGCCGGGTCAGATAGATAGACAGACAGACAGACAGATAGTCGGGAACGGGAGCGTATATGACTACTTATATGAATTAACTGAGATGCTCCCCACCTTTTCGCTGCAGTTATCTACAGGCATATGCGTTATAATCCTCCTCCTCCTCCTCCTACCCTCTTCCTCCTCCATCTCCTTCCTCCCTCTTCCCCTCCTCCTCCCTCCTCCTCCCTCTTCCTCCTCCTCCCTCCTCCTCGTCCTCCTCCCTCCTTCTCGCTCTCCTCCTTCCTCCTCCTCCCTCTTCCTCCTCCTAATCACTCCTCTTCCTTCCTCCTCCACCCTTCTCCTCCTCTCTCCTCCTCCTACCTCCTCCTCCTCCCTTCCCCGCCCCCCTCATACCTCCTCCTCCCTCTCATCCTCCCTCCTCCTCCCTCCTCCTCCTTCTCCCCTCCTCCTCCCTCCTCCTCCTCTCTCATCCTCCTCCCTCTTCCTCCCTCCTCCTCTCTCTTCCTCCTCCTCCCTCCTCCTCGCTCTCCTCCTTCCTCCTCCCTCTTCCTCCTCCTAATCCCTCCTCTTCCTTCCTGCTCCCTTCTCCTCCTACCTCTTCCTCCTCCTCCTCCTACCTCTTCCTCCTCCTCCTCCCTCTCCCTCCTCCTCCCTCTTCCTCTTCCTCCTCCTCCCTCCTCTTCCTCCCCCTCCTCCTCCTGCGTTTTCCTACTCGCTCCTCCCTCTTCCTCCTCCTCCTCCCTCTTCCTCCTCCTCCTCCCTCATCCTCCTCCGTTATCCTCCTCTCTCCTCTTCCCTCCCCCTCCTGCCTCCTCCTGCCTCCTCCTCCCTCATACTTCTCCCTCCCCCTCCTCCCTCCCCCTCCTGTCTCCTCCTCCTCTCTCCTCCTCCCTCCTCTTCCCTCCTCCTCCTCTCTCCGCCTATCTCTTCCTCCTTCCTCCTCCTCCCTCCCCCAACCTCCCTCTTCCTCCTCCCTCCTCCTACTCCTCCTTTTTCTTCTTCTGCTGCTGCTGCAGCGGCTCCATTTACCCAAGTTAATTGTTGGGGGAAGATGTAAAGATCTTTCAAGTGCTCTTTCTAATGCTTTTCAGACAGACAGACAGACAGATAGACAGACAGACAGATAGATAGTCAGGAACGGGAACTTATATGACTACTTATATGAATTAAATGAGATGCTCCCCATCAGGGGCTGGGCGAAGCCGGGCCGGGTCAGATAGACAGACAGACAGACAGACAGATAGACAGACAGATAGACAGACAGACAGACATATAGATAGTCGGGAACGGGAACGGGAGCTTATATGACTACTTATATGAATTAAATGAGATGCTCCCCACCAGGGTCTGGGCGAAGCCGGACCGGGTCAGCTAGTGTGTGTGTGTATATATATATATATATATATATATATATATATATATATATATATATATATATATATATATATATATATATATATATATATATCCTCTAAAAGTACTGGAGAGGTTTGGTCATAAACCATAACTTTAGGAAGGGAAAATCCCAACTGCACCTCCCCGTGTTAGAGGATGGAAACACACCACGGTGTGGCTAACATAGCTCTGGGGACCGAGTATCCACAGGAATAAGTGGATAACTCTGCAGCTGAGCATAGCAGACACTCACTTGTCCTGACAGTCGGAAATGGCTGTAAAAGGAAGAGTCAAAAGACCACCATGTGAATGTGGAAGGCAAGGGGAAACCACCACATTATCTTCCCAAGATTTCATGGCGACAAACATTTCAGAAATAGTGAACGACGTTAATGACTGTCTTAGGACATCCTCGTCCGGTAGGGACAGTCATGAGCCACAGGTGACACCAGACCGTCATCCAAATATTGATGGCAAAACTAAAACTATAACTAAACTAAATAAATTTAGAGTAGGAACATGGAATGTTGGACATTAAATGAGCTACGAAAGTTAACCAATGTTCTAAGAGAAATGGAAAACATGAAAATGAATATACTATGCATAAGTGAGATGAGATAGAAGGGATCTGGCAAAATTATAACCGACAAACACACAATAATGTATTATGGAGGGGACACACATGAAAAAGGTGTAGGAATAATATTTGATGAAAAACAACCAAATCTATGAATGAATACTGGTGTATTTCAGATAGAGTTATAATGGTCAAAATCAAAGGCAAACCACTAGATATAAATATTATACAGTATATGCACCAACAACAAGCAGTAGTGATGAAGAAATACAACACTTTACGATGAAATAGAAATGGCAATAGCTCAAATAGGATCACAAGAAATAAAAATAATACTGGGAGATTTTAATGCAAAAGTAGGAAAGGGAAAAATTGAGGATACAGTGGGGAATCACGGTTTAGGTACAAGAAATGAACGGGGAGAGAGACTAATAGAATGGGCAAATATTAATGATATGATAATTGGAAACACATGGTTTAAACACCATTAAAGACGACTATACACATGGAAAAGCCCTGACATGAAAATACGCAACCAAATTGACTACATACTTATTAATAAAAGATTTAAAAATGCATTAATTAATGTAAAGACAATGCCTGGCGCCGACTGTAATAGAGATCATGTACTACTATGTGGACAAATAAAAGTAAGATTAAAGAGAGGGAAAAAATTGTTAAGAACTTGAGACTTAATAAACAGGTTCTGAATGTAGATAAAGAAATTCAAGAACAATACAGAGTGACTGTGAAAAATAGTTACAATGCAATAGCTAAAATACAGAGTATAAATGAACAATGGGAAATGTTAAGGGACTCCATTCATCAAACTAGCAAAGAAATATTACCGGAGAGAAGCCAAAAAGCTAAGAAAAAATGGACGAATGAAGAAATCTTAATGCTGATGGACAAAGGGAAACAGAATAAAAATGACAAACAAGAGTATGCTAAGATAAATAAAGAAATAAGAGATAAAATGTGTGAAGGCAAAAGAAAGTTGGTCAAAAGAGCAATGCAAAAAAACAAAACAAAAAAACAAAAAAAAAAAAAAAAAATTAAATTCCGTTAAAGACCAAAAACGTATGCACAGACAAATCAGTAAGCTCACAGGAAGAAAAATAAGAATAAATACAGGGTGTTTGAAATCAAAAACTGGAAAGATATTATTGGAGGAAGGTGCTATAATGAAGAGGTGGAATGAGTATATAAGAGAATTATATAATGGAGAAAGGGAAGAATTAACAGAAGAAAGTAACTTAGAAGGCTTACCTATTCTAAAAGAAGAAGTCGCTGACGCTATGAAACATATGAAGAAAGGAAAAACAGCTGGGCCAGATGAAATCACAGTAGAAGAATTAGAAGTATTGGGAGAACTTGGAGTAGATATATTAACCAAAATGCTGAATGATATTTACAACAGTGGATATTTACCGAGCGATATGCTAAAATCTGTATTTATAGCGATACCAAAGAGACCAGGAGCAATTGAATGTGAAGATTTTCGTACAATTAACCTCATAAACCATGTCACTAAGCTTCTACTCAGAATTATAATGAGAAGAACAAGAAAGAAAATAAAAATGGAAATTAGTGAAGAACAGTATGGTTTTATGGAAGGAAAGGGTACAAACAATGCAATATATATATATATATATATATATATATATATATATATATATATATATATATATATATATATATATATATATATATATATATTACGAACACTAACAGAAAGGTCAATAGAGAAACAGAGAGACATATATTTATGCTTCATAGATTCTACTAAGGCATTTGATAAAGTAAAACATGATGAGCTGATTAAAATGTTGGAAGATATCAACATTGATGGGAAAGATTTAAGAATAATAAAGAATATATACTGGAACCAAGTAGCAGCAATTAAAATTGGAAATAAAGAGGGTAGTTACGAACAGATAAAGCTAGGAGTACGACAGGGTGTGTCTTGTCACCAGATCTCTTCTCCCTATACAGCGAAGTAATAATGAGAGAGATCAAAGAGAAGCCAGGAATACTAATCGGAGGATATAATATAAACAATATACGCTATGCAGATGACACAGTATTGGTGGCGGATAATGCAACAGATCTACAACAATTATTGGACATTGTAGTGTCAGAGAGTGCACAGAAAGGACTCTCCTTGAATATCAAGAAAACAATAACAATGGTGATATCAAAGAAAATGGGGACACCAAAATGTGACATAGAAATAGAAGGGGAAATTCTCAACCAAGTGGATGCAATAAGTCGTTATCAATGAATGTAAGAAAGAGAGTTCTATAATACTGTATAGGACCAGTATTGCTGTATGGCAGCGAATCTTGGAATGCAAATGAACAAATTAGGAAGACTATGGAAGCAACAGGGATGTGGTTTTTGAGACGAATGTTGCGAATTCCTTGGACTGCCAGAGTATCTAACAACGATTGCCTGAAAGAGGCAAATGAAACTAGAACACTATATACAACAATAAGAAAGAGACAAACAGCTTTCTCTGGTTATGTGATGAGAAGAGAGGCATTGGAGAACATTGTGACAACTGGAAAGATCGAGGGGAAGAGAGGCAGAAGCAGACCAAGAGAAATGATGCTGGACGGAATGAGACGGTGGCATGGAGGAATATCATCAGCAGATTTGCTCCAGAACACCAGAGACCGAGATCTGTGGAGAGCCATGAACGCCTACGCCAGCCGGCACGGCACTTGATGATGATATATATATATATATATATATATATATATATATATATATATATATATATATATATATATATATATATATATATAAACATGTTTTAATGCTATTACCACTGGCGCTTATCCGTCTTGACAGATGATACTTTGTTACAATGTGCTTCAAAAAGGCATAATAACTACAACCCATGGCGGTGGCGAATGTGACTGATTAGACCATTTCCTGCTGTAAATGGTCGTCCATAATGAATGCATGTGAAAACATTGTCATTTCCACCGCCACGCACCATCTCACCTCTCACATGCTCATTGTGTGACATATCTGCAACCATTTACACCTTTATCTTTATTCCATTTCTGATCATGTCATGATCACAAACGCCGCACGAGCAAGTTAAGAGAGACAAGGGAAGAAGAGAGAGAGAGAGAGAGAGAGAGAGAGAGAGAGAGAGAGAGAGAGAGAGAGAGAGAGAGAGAGAGAGAGAGAGAGAGAGAGAGAGAACCAGAACGATTTTAGGGATGGACGTTCAGTAATGTAAAGTCTGACTGCTGAATGAAGGCAAATCACTATGGCGTGACGATATACTAAACTAAAAACTAAACTAGATATACCAATGGAACTAATCCAGGCAGGATTAATCCAAGCTACGGGAATCCTGTCTGCGGAGTCATGTGGTATTTGTATGCTAGATAACCAATGACTGCTGTTAGAGAGGTCATGACAATTAGTCTGACTGTTCCGGTTTTGTCGTACCCATAGACATCAGATTGATGAAACTTGCTGACTTCTCTATGTCGAAGGGAACTGTGTCCTTCTTCGTAGCAAGCATGACACACTTTAGCGGCTTGTTCCCATTGGTTGTCAGGTCCCAGAAGCCGATACTGTGGGGCGAATATCGGCCCATACCAAACTCTGAAAGCTAGAAGTGGGTCTCGCAAGAAGATCTTGAAGAATGTCGGGTAGCATCCAATTTCAAGTGCAAGGAGTTCTCCCAATTGCACCGTGTTTATCTGAAAACATAACCACCTGGTTAAGTGCATGATTAAAATATATGAATACGAACATCTCATTTTATCATGTTCCTCTTATACCTTGCGGTGTCGAGGTGAACCATAAGCAACGGGAGAGTAACCGTTTATGGGATTCATAAACCGAATATCCCATGGACTCTGTTATTCCCTCTACCATCGTTTACATGGTCAGACTCTTCTTCTGGTTCCATATAAATATATGAATATGAAATCAAGAATCGATATAATTGCACTTGGGACAATCCCACACGTGCTTCGTCTCCCCCCACCCCCTCAGTAGTCAAAGAAAAGTACACGTGCTTGTGGTAACTGAGTTTTCATCTTCCTTGGGGGATTTCCATATATCCCCCCCCCCCCCCCCCCCGCCCCCTACTCACATTCGCTCAATCTCGGATCCTCTGCGTAGTTGTACTTTCTACTCAATCCCACCACAGTCTTCACCACACTAGCCAAGTCATAATATAGCTAGCCGCCCACAGGTGTAGCTGTAGGCAGTCCATCAGCCTAATTTCCACGCACATTTGCATGCGCTGGACAGAAAACCTACAATACTCTTTTGACCTTCTGTTTTCGAAAGATGCAAACCTCTCCACGCAAAATATATCAGTTTATATTTTACGTAACAAGCTTTAGGAGTCTGTTACAAACACATCTTGTCGTTCTGTACAAATCTCCAGTCATCGGAACGCCGCTGTTAATATCTTCACCTCCATTATCATGCTGGAAGTCGTGATATCTTACGCCAGACTCTCCTTGCTTACACATCGTCACTCAACTTTAGAAATGTTAAAGTATATCTTTATTTAAATTATGTCAAATAGAAGATCAACAGTAGTGTTGTTTTGCTACATATCGGTGAGCATAGGAACGGAAATTCCGGCGCCATTACGACGATCGCAACAACAATGCAAGTTCATGCTGCTATGTCATGTCATGTCAAGCTAAATGATGTTAGTTCATACTGTCACGTCATTTTATGTCAAGTTAAATGATATTAGTTCGTACTGTCATGTCGTGTCATGCTATGCCAAGTTAAATGATGTTAATTCATACTAACATGTCATATTATGTCAAGTTAAACGATATTAGTTCATACTGTCATCTCACGTTACGTCAAGTTAAATGATGTTAATTCATAATACCATGTCATATTAAGTCAGGTTAAATGATGTTACCGGTCTCTGTGGCTAAGGGCTTGCGAACGCGGTTTGTGAGCCCGTATACCCGGGTTCGAAACACAGCGGTGCTGGTTTTTTTTCGGAAAAGGTATAGATGCCGGTAGTTCAGAAAGCAATGGCAAACTACTGAGCGTAAAATATGCACAGGAATCACGAACAGCGAAAATGCTGGGGTTGACTGCTACGTCCTGTGAAGGACATGCAACTAAACATTTAAAAAAAAAAAAGATGTTAATTTATACTGTAATGTCATATTATGTCTGGTAAATGATGTTAGTTCATACTATTATCTCATGTTATGTCAAGTTAAATTATGTTAGTTCATACTATCACGTCATTTTATGTCAAGTTAAATAACGTTAATTCATACTGTCATGTCATGTCAAGTTAAATGATATTAATTCATACTACCATGACATATTATGTCAAATTAAACGATATTAGTTCGTACTGTCATTTCATGTTATGTCAAGTTAAATGATGTTAGTTCATATTGCCATGTCATGTTATATCAAGTTAAATGATACTAACTCATATTGGCATGTCATGTTATGTCAAGTTAAATGATGTTAGTTCATATTGCCATGTCATGTTATGTCAAGTTAAATGATGTTAGTTCATATTGCCATGTCATGTTATGTCAAGTTAAATGATGTTAGTTCATATTGCCATGTCATGTTATGTCAAGTTAAATGATGTTAGTTCATATTGCCATGTCATGTTATGTCAAGTTAAATGATGTTAGTTCATATTGCCATGTCATGTTATGTCAAGTTAAATGATGTTAGTTCATATTGCCATGTCATGTTATGTCAAGTTAAATGAAGTTAGTTCATATTGCCATGTCATGTTATGTCAAGTTAAATGATGTTAGTTCATATTGCCATGTCATGCTATGTCAGGTTAAATGATGTCAGTTCATACTGTCACTTCATGTAA